>OU744336.1:88725520-89124748 GCA_916610165.2 Gymnosoma rotundatum
CGTTCTGTGTTCTGTCTATAACGGTTCAAAAGTTTGGTCACATACACAAAATTACATTAACTATTGGAACACCTTCTAACTTCCAAATCCAAATTTTATACTTTTTGTTCTAGCAGATTTAGCAATACAGGTTCATTGTAAATTTCAAGCGTCTGTCTACAACTGTTCAAAAGTATATCCATATACATCAAATTTAATGAACTGTTGGCGCACCCTTTACTTTAAAATTTGTAATACTATTACTTGTTACTATAACGGCCATAGCAATCGACATTCTGCCCAATTTGCAAGCGTTTGTTTATAACGGTTCAAAAGATAGGCTCATATAAGTAAATCTTCATCAATTATGGGACACCCTTTAATTTCTAAATTCAAAAAATAAACTCGTTGATATAGCGGATTTACTAACACAGGTCCCTTTTAAGTTTCAGCGTTCTGTCTATAACGGTTCAAAAGATTGGTCACATACAAAAAATTACATTAACTATTGGAACACCCTTTAATTTCCAAATCCAAATTTTATATTTGTTTTTATAGCGGACTTAGCAATACAGGTTCGTTGTAATTTTTAAGCGTCTGTCTACAACTGTTCAAAAGTATGGCCACATACATCAAATTTAACGAACTATTGGCGCACCCTTTAATTTATAATTTGTAATATTAATACATGTTACTATTTCGGCCATAGCAATTGACATTCTGTCCAATTTGCAAGCGTTTGTCTATAACGGTTCAAAAGATAGGCCCATATACATAAGTAAATTTACATCAATTATGGAGGCACCCTTTAATTTTTAGATTTATTTTTGTATAATTGTTTGTTTTTGTGAACCATAGTAATATGCAGTCATTTAAAATTTTACAGAATCGCCCTTTACAGTTCATAATACACGTAAAAAATATGTATGTTGTATGGGGACACCCTTTAATTTTTAAGATTATGAACTGTTTTTAAAACGGGACCAATCTGTAAATCTAATGTATCATATTACCAAAAATTTTCAAAATCGGATCAGAAATGCCTGAGTTCTGTAGGCACAAATGTAAAAAAATAAAGCAACATTCAGCCGAATTGTATAACCTCCTTCTTTTTTTGAAGTCGGTTAAAAACACAAATGAACCACCAAAGCAAGAATAGTTTGCATACAAGCAAACATACATACAATGCTACGCACAATAATAAATTCTTGAGAGAGACGTTATATTAAACAACATGTATGACAGTGTTGCCGTTTGGTTACATTTTGCGTAACTTTTAAAGGATCCACATAAAATTTGGCCAACTTTTCGCAACATTTGATACAGATACCAAATAAAGTAATATTGCTGAAAAAGTACTTGTTTTATTATTTGAGGCAAGAAATTCCCTGAATGCCGTTGCTCTTAACATATCAATTCGATTTGAATATAAAAGATAACACACTTGCATATAGTATTATTAAAATTGTAAATTCTATCGAAGCTCAACGTTCAAAGAAAAAGTTAAAACTAATTTTATTGAGTGGTGATAGCGTGAACTTTTCCATACCGAAATATTAGTAATGAGTCCTAATTTAAATACTCATGAGTATCATCGGGCTGAAATATTTTTCATACGTTTTTTACTTATTTTTTCGTGTTGTTGTTGTTCAGTAAATGAATTTGTTGTCATGTTAATTTCCCTGAAATAAGGAGGGAACTTTTAACTATAGTTTATATCAATGATAAATTTCAATTTGTTTAAGTAATTTAATGTAACTTTTTTCAAGGAAAACCGTAACTTTTTCTTGCCTTTCCCTGGCTACGTCCGTCGTTGCATTTTAGTAAAAGAATTGTGATACTTACATTGCACAAGTCTGATAGCGAAACCATTACTAAAACATTTTGTCGTCGCTCAGGTAATTCGGCTAAAAATGCTGTATTTGCAGGTCACATTTTTAAGGCTTTTTTTATAATAAAGGGCGTCTCGACAGTTATTTGCTATTCATATATATGGCTTTACACAATAATTGTCTTTTGCCTTTCGGGAGGTTTGCACTGCTGCTGCTTAATTATTAATTGCATTAAAACAATTGTTCCTTTTCTTTGTACGCATGTCCGAATGTGGTATCGATCTCATTATCTTCTGTTTTACAGCATCCATCCCTATCAAAGCAGCCATTGAGGTTGCTCAGCTTTTGTTAGCTGAGCGTTTTTTCGTAATTCGCTCTCCCATTCGTAATTCAGCCTCTAATTACCAACTGAATAACGTAATTCCCCATACAAATTTTTGAGAGCGAATTACCAATTTTGTAGGTAATTGAGTTTGAATTAACACGCCAATTATAAAAAAATCAGTGTCATATCTAATTTTTATCGAAGTTTTACCTGAACAACTGTTAAAATAATAAACAGTAAACAAAGAAAAAAGTGAAAAGTTATATAGGGCATTCAAAATTTAAATAAGTATGGAAAAGAAATATAATTTAATAAAAAATTGTAATGCCAAAGCGCCTACTAGCTACGGCTAAAGTACTGAAAGAGACTAAAAAAGGTAAACAAAATAGTTGTTTTAAAATAAAATGGTTGTTATTGTTGTTTAAAATAAAAAACAAAGTAGCACAAGTCATTCAGAGAGCAAATAACGTCATTCGAATTGTAATGTGAACATGGTATAATTGTGGTATTATTCTATACACATAATATGAGTGGAAGCAACTTATTTACCACGCTCATACGGAAACAACAACAGGAGTTGCCAGATGTTGCCAAAATGTTGTAGAAATTGCATACGGAATGACAAACTTATGAACACCTTTTTTCCCTTTGTTGTGGTAAAGTGTATAAAAACAACTGTGCTATCGACACCACCTGATACCACCACTTGATAGTCAATTCTCTTTGGAGGAAGTTATATATATTTATAATACAACTATTCTGTTTTCCGAATTCATAGGCATAGATCCGATTAAAAATAGGCTAGAAGGTGGTAGAAAACATTGCAGCTCCAATATTATGAATTTTATCCAAATATTTTTCAACAAGAAGTAGTTTTTTTATTTAAAAAAAAAATTAAAAATAAGGTCCTCAAAAAGTGCTTCATATTTAAAAGAACGTTAATTAAAAATAACCTTTTAATAAAAAGTAATTTAAAAATATCAATTATTTAATATGCATGTTAATAAAAAAGTAATATTTTGAGTACTTTCAAGAATTTCTTGTTGAAATAAAGATTCTTTAAATATCACCCTTAAGCATTTATTACTTTTTTTTTTAAATGTGCTATTAAAGTTTGAAATTTTCTCTTATCATCTGACAAATATTTAAGAAATATTTTACCCAAAGAATCAAATATTGTTAACGCCATTAGACAAAAAACTATTTTACTATTTTACTTAACTTCTATTGGAAATGAAATAATAAAACATACGGTACAATACACATTTCTGAGATATTGTAAACAAAACGTTTAATATTAAATGTGAAAGCATCCTTTTTATTTGTTGCTTTAATCTGATGTTGCATTTTTAATTTTAATTATCATGAAGGTGTAAACCATACTGAAACAGACCAATTACAGTTAACGACATCAATTTAATCGATTTACTTTATGGGGATGTTAATTTTTTTAATGGCGTCTAAAAGTTTGTGCAACCATTGCATTTATAACTATTTGGACGAGAATTTATTTTGTACACACTTTTCTTCCTGTACGATATAAATTTGCGCATTAGAGAAATAAAGTAAAAGATACATCCCTTATAGAGAGGGATGTTTTAAAACCTAGTGATGTTACATCATACATATAATGTTCATTTGGGAATAAAATGGAGTTCGGTTTAGTTGACGCGTTCCTTGAATATTAATGTTTCATCCTGAAAACAAAAAGAAAAACTGTTAAAAATTGAAGGTGCCTATTACGGTTCAAAAGGATATACAACATATTTTAAAGTCTGTTGTTTAATAGAGTTTTCATTTTGATTTTTCATTTGTTATTATATCGGGTATACACTCTGTGTAAATCTCTATGGGAACACCATTTAAGTGTTTTTTTGTACTTGCTAATAAAACGGACAAATTAAATATCTGCCTGCTACGGATTGAAAGATGGAGCTATACAAATGAAAATCACGTCTCTGTTGGTCAACCCTATAATTTTTTTATTCTCATAGCGGGCAAGGTAGTTACTACAGCTCTGTGCAAATTTCAATTATTAAGCCTTTTTTTGTTTCGGTGGTAAAGGGTATGACCATTGGCGTGGAAGGACCATTCCCCCAGACTTGCTACTGACTCTTAGAATTAATAGATTTTTTGTTCATACGTAAATACATATATATTTTTGTAGTATAAAATTATTTCATGTAAATAAAAATCGCTAGAATTGACAGAATTAAAAAAAGACAATAAAAACTACCATTAGTAACACGATACAAATATTAAGAATGTTTTTCCCCTGTTTTAGTGACAAAAACAAAAATTTTGCTTGATTTAAGAACAAACGTAAAATTACTAATTTCGATGAAAATTGAAATAAAATAGAGTACTTTTCAAAGGAAAATTATGTTTGCCTAAATCCAGAAAACATAACTAAAAGAAAAGATGAAATCAGTTTAAGTTAAGGCTTTTCTGTGGAGACAATATTTGGAAAAAATTTTAGATGTACCATCAGACATAAATAAACAAATATTTACTATCCTGTAATTGACACCATTATTTAAAATTTAGAGTCTCGATCATGGCGAAATAATATAGGTTAACGCACGGGCGAAAAAGCCCATCAGCTGTATACATTACAGTTGTCAAAAACATTTGTCAAAAATAAATAATTTGTTAAATTTTTTTTAATTTAACTTTTTTTGATTGCTAATAGAAAACAAACAACTGAAATTCCTAGAGAAAACTACCACAACATGGAACCGTATTTGCAGTTCCTGATGTGTATAATCAAAATATGCGTAAAAAGATGGTGAAATTATTGTTAACACATTTATAATTTCTTGGTTTTTTGTGGAAGATTATATTAGTCTTCAAATAGTCAACGTGCAAGAATGGAACGATGCATGTGATTTGGGTAAACTAGTGGTACAAAAGAATTTTGGTCACTTTTCCTGTATATTTATATTTATGTAACTTAATTTTTGTAATTTTCTTATACTGATAATTACAACCACTTTTTTTCATCAAATATATTTTTTTATTTTGTTTGTTTTTTTACAATATTTTTTTGACAACATACATAATTTTGTAGCAACAAATTGCCTGTTGTTTTTTGTGTTGTTGGATTGTTGTAGCCGTGCGGTCACCTGTATTAATTCTCCTTGGTCCCGATCAAGGTGAATAATACATCGTTGTCGCGATGGCGAGTTTATTATTTTCGCCGCAAAATCTAAATGTCAAACTCCATATATAAACAAGTAAGAGTGATATATTCGGCTTTGCCGAATCTTATATACCCTTTACCATCTATGTAAATCCAGTTTGTGAAGTAACTCCAAAGGTGACAAAGAATTAAAAAATAGAAAAAAATAAGTATTACATAAACCTAATTTTACATTAAAATGTCATCGGCTCCTTATGAGTTAAACATTTTAAAAAAATTTTAGTATTTTCTTAAAGATCTCATCAAAAGCATTTAGGTCAGGCAGGCAGCCGTGTCACCATAGTTCAATCCAGTCCATTGATTGGGCCCCCTATGCTAAAAGCATTTTAATGGTACTGATGCTGATTTTCAATAGCACCTCCTTCTTTTGTCTGATCGATGTGCGTGTCACCCGCTGATTTAGGTCCTCAACAACACTAACACGGACGGATAGAGAAAATTCGCTCAATCAACTTCGCCATGCATAAGAACTCAAAATATATATACTTTATGGGGTAGGAGGTGGATATTGTAGAAGTTACAAACGAAATGTCAAGCTTCGTTGTGGTGAAGGGTATAAAAATAATCACGTATAAAAGTTTAATACGCTTCATTCTAACGTATAGTTGCCAAATATGAATCAATATTTCGCCTTCATATAAGGAAAAAATTAGATTCTTTTGAAGGAAGTGTTTGAGTAATTACACCAAATATATTTCAAATAAATAACTATACAATTATTATAGAAAGATTTATGGCATGCTATGAAAATCAGTGGACAGCACAGAGGCTGCTCTTTGGTATGGCAGATTTTTCAGGGGTGCCAAATTAATTATAATAATATTAATAATAATTAAAATATTTAAAATATGTGTGAATAAATATAAATATTTGTTTAAAAAAACATACAATAACACTTTAATAACTAATCTACACTAGGTATGTTCCAGATGCATAACAAAACATCTGAACTCGTACAAATTTGTCCAAAAGCGTTCCAGATAACAATTTTGAGAAAAATCGGAGAGTAAAATTTTTCATTTTCTGTACAAAGTTGTACGAACTTTTTCTTTGGGTAAGTTCGGACTAGAATAATATTATCAGCTGTTTTTTGTTTACTTAAAATTCAAATAATTTTTAAATAAACACCAAAAACTTTTACTTAGAATTACATAAAAAACAAAGCGGAAGATTTTTCAAATAAACTTGGAGTTGTAAGAATTAGTACATATATTTGGGTATTTATCACTTCCTTTAAAAAAACATGCTTTTGTAGATCATGAAGAAGTCACGGAAACATCAAGTGAGACTGATCAAGACGACATTTTAGACTTAATTGCTGCTTTCGAAGTAGAAAAAAGAAGCATCATTAATAAATATTTAAAAGATGTGGTGTCTCAAAAGACCAATTTAGAAAACATTTTAGAATCTTAAAACAGTTGTAATTGAATTTATGTAAAAAATTTGAAGAAAGTGAAGGAAGGAGAACATGCAATAGTTACTTGGCTTTCCATTTTGCAAAAAAATATAAATTAAATTTTTAAATAAAAACTGGCTTACTTTTTTTTTGAAACCTGAAAAAAATAAAAATTAAAAATAGCAGGGGAACATAACCACCGCGCCAGGGTATCCTACAAGTTTTAGATATAAATAGTCTCTCCAGGAACTGCATAACGACCTATACCTTCGTATAGGAAGTGATAAATCCTAAACAGGATATTAAAGTATTAACACAATGGCATTTCTATAAAAGCCTGTTGAGAAAAAATATCCGAGTTGCGTCTTCGATTATAACCTCACTTTTTTGAAAAAGGTAAATATGCTCGCACACAGATGTTCCCCCTTCGAGAATAACTGGCTTATAGTTTTACTGCCATCCCTAAACTAGCGTGTAAAGCGCAAGATATCTGTCAAAATTTCTCATGTACATACAAAATGTATAAAGCATCCCTAAATAGCACGGCGTCAACGCTTAGCAATTTTGACAGTGCGTTAGGAAGTGAAGTTGGCTGCTTGTTGGTTTGTTTTGTTTCGTTATGGTTATGGTTAAAAGTAATGACAATTTAGTTATTTTCATGTCAATCTAGCGCTTTTATCTCTTCTTTATTCTTATACGGTGGGTTTTATCAAATAAAATGAGTTAACATTACTGTTAAACACACAAATTTGACGCTCTTATTTAGGTATGACATCTCAGCGCAAAAGCTATGAATAACATATCTCTGCATCTTACGCGCTAATTTAGGGATGGCAGTTATGTTTAATCACTTTTTACAGCTGTTGGAAATGATGCAAATGCTTTGTTTTTAAATTAGTTTTCATTTTAAGCGTCTAAGATCACTAAAATAGGATTTATTTAAATAAGTCAGCACTATTAGTATTTTAGAATGTTCAATTGTGTTTTTTTGCGTTCCAGCAATTTTAGACAACCTTGCCACAATCAGAGAGTAATTTCCTTTTTACTCTCAAACGTCCAGACTATTTTGTTATGCATCTGGAACAGACCTACTTGAAGCAATCTAACGTTTTACCTGGTAACTCCTATTATCATTTTTACTTAGTGCTTTTAAAAACCAATTTTCAATAAACCTGAAAACAGACTATGGTTTTCTCTTTATATTTATTTTACAACTAAAAAAGAACCGTTTTCGTATTAATATATGTATGTCCTAGTTACTGCAAAATATACGAACAAGAAACGTAATAAACAAATTTATAAATAATAAATATGCTTCGCTTATTTTGGTCACAAATAACGAGTTCTATAACGAACTGTTTACGTTTTACTTACTTCACTATTCAAATAAATTTGTTTTAGTTTATTTTTATTTTATGCAACAATTCCAGTTCAGCCAAGTAGCTGCAAATAAAATAAAAAGTTTTTCGGGGTTCAGAAAAAATAGTTCTGAGGAAAAATGTAATGTGGTAAAACCTACGAAACCTCATATTTTCAGAGTTACGAGTATATAAAATTTGCCATATTTCAATAATCTTAGGGAAAATGGGCTTTTAAAATAAGCTATCAGGATCCTTAAAAAATTTGTTAGTCCGTTACAAACCAGTTAAAGGTTATTTAAGTTTTTATTATAATTTTGCGAGTATTTTCACCTTGTTAAACTAAATTGGCAGTTTTCATAACAAAAATATACACATAATTTTATATGTATGTATTCTGCGGTACTTGCTAAAACTAGACCTAAAGGCTAGCGTTTCATTTTTAATGCTTAGGAGTTTTATTTGGCTAACAATTCGTTTGCGATATGTATTGCGCCTGATAGGAATTTTGATAAAATCTTCTATTATATCCATATTGTTCCATTCAATAACAAATTGTTTAAGATATCACAGAATATTTATATACACTTTAGCGGTACATAACTTGAAGATTTTGTCATTCCATATTTTATTCTTAAAATTACTTTTTCTACTCCAAGACGAAGTTTTAAAGATTCATAATTTAAGTTGTAATATCCTTTTTTGAGCCATTTCTGCAAATCTCTCTATAACATCTTCTGCATCGAGTGAAATCAAAAACTCTTTCGCGACAAAACCCCTAAGAAGAGGCTCTAAGCGTTCTTGCGTCATTGTAGATCTTAGCTTATTTTCGATGATCGTTTATTCTGAAAAGCTTCACTTACATGTGCAACTAGTGACGGGAATGGACAAAATATCGGGAACTACTTTATAAAAGTTGTGATACGTGGTTTTTCTGTCTACATTATTCAACCATATTAGCCATTTATAAATATTTTTTGACACATTTAGCTCTGAAAATTCGAAACTGAATTGCTATCAAACAATTCTATAGTCATCATCACTGACTTTGAATTGAATTAGTTTTCCCACTCTAAATATAATCGACGAATGACTTTTTTAAGGAGCTAGGGAGCGCCGATGATTTGTTTGGTATGGCAGCTGCCATACCTGCCATACTCGTGTGCATGCCAGGGATGAAAATAACTTGTTTATGGCGCCATATTATATAAACGAAGGATAGAAAAAAAAAGATAGTGAGCGGATTTGTACCACCAGAAGCATTTGTTTATATCGATAGCAATGAATTTTTTCAATATGAAACCGGCATCCGTATATTTTACCACACACTTATATAGAAGAGCCAATAATAAAGCTCTGTATAGTAATAGAATTATAAACGAAAATATCAGGTTTGATACAAGCTTCAGTACTCATAGTTCACATAAAAACTTAAAAAACTGCTTCTTTTTTTTGTGTGTTTTTAAGCTTGACTTTCGATAATAAGAGAAGGTTTTTTTTTTAAATTTCCCTTACAGTTGGAATTAATATATGCTTATATAATACCTATGATAAATGGCAATAACTATTATTATAAATGATAAGATGAATACTTTTTTCCATTATACTTGAGAGCCCGCTATAGGTGGATTATAGCCTCTCAAAACTTTTGTTTATTTATAGTTGTTTAATAATAAGAGTTTTATTTAAATAAACATATCTAAAAAAACATGTCTGCATTATAACTGTTGCTTTTTACATAGGCTTAAATTTGTTCCTGTTTTTATTTTTTTTAACATGTTACTTTTGAAAGTGGTATAACTCCATCTGGGGCTAAAAAATCATTATTTTTTTAAATAGATTTATTGATAATTATTTCATAATAAAATTTAAAAAACCACTCGAATTGATTAAAGTCGGCAATATAATTGATTAAAGTCGGCAATATAATTGATTCAAACGCAAACACTTCAATATCACAATATATACTTAAAAAAACCAGCTAATCTCTTTTAACGGCGAAAATAAATAATAATAATTTTTAAAATTGTTGCTTTGAGATATTGAAATTCATTCTTCCGTGCTACTGTCTAAATTTTTAAATAAATTGGGTTTAAAGTTGAAATACAATTTGTTGTATTAATAAAGCAAAAATAAGGATTTTTCTTTATTTTGAAGTACACAATTTTTAATAAATATTTTACAACTGGAGGCAGTTTTACACGTTACTATTATTATATGTTTGTATGTGATTAATTTTTTAATATTTAAATATATTTATATGTAGAATTAGTAAACAGGAATAATATAAAATTTATTATGATTAAAACTAATTAACTTATTAACACTTCATAACTAGGTTATTTCCATCACAGATACATTACACGTTTACAAACTTTAGAATATAATTACAAGACGTCCATTTTTTACATTTTAAGTATGTAAATCGAGTCAATATTTTTTTCTGATTGTAACTATGTGCAATTGAATTTATATACATTGTTTCTACATTTAAAGGAATGATCCTGTATATTTCTATCAAAAAAGAGTTTAAGGAAAAACAACCTTTTCCAGTCACCCATTATTCAAGTTAAAAACATCAATTGTTATATGACAGTATGGAACTTCTTAAGACTTTTTTAATTCTATTTAGAAACTGGAAACCTTTTCCAATAAATACCAGGGTAAAAATATGCTGACAGCGACCGCTGCTACACAGGTAGCACACAGCATTGCAGTTGAAGATATATTTCCGATTATCAGACCATTATCATGATGATAATCATAATCTTCATGTGGATTTTTTTCAAATTCCAAAACCTCCACATCAAAACGAAAACGTATTCTAGAACTGGGAGACTCCTTGCGCCATACTAAGAAACCGGAAGATTCCCGGCGTTCCAAGCTCCACTTTGGATCATGTATACCACCGGCCATATCCATTTTTTTAAGAAATTCGAACAATCTGAAAATGAATTGGATCATTCTTGAGTATAAAATATTTTAAAATATATACATATTGTTTTAAGAACTAAAAAATTGTACGGCGATTACATGTCTCATCATTTAGCATGTATTTAACAGCAAAGTAAGACTTTACTTTGTTCACTATATATTGTTACTCCAAACTAAACGGTAACAACTTACATAACCTATAGACAATGAGAAATTTGACAATAAGTCAATCTCCCATGTATGATATTTAGCTTTACTGGATGTGAACCAGTAAGAACCCTCCGTAATGCATTAGGCAAAGTTAAACTAAGGTAAAAACGAAAGGAAAGCATGTTAAATGCTTTCGCAGTATAAAAACGTATTTTTTGTTTTCGTAATACTTAAGCGAAACTATAATTTTAGTAGCTGCAGGTTCAAATTATGCAGCACTCGTATATTTCAAAAGGTACATCTTCTTAGCTCTCCTACATAAGTAAATAATTTGTCGCTTTAAATTTCGGCAGCATTATTTATATCTATCTACAAGGTAGTTATCAGTTGTAAATTCTTCTATTTCTACATATATATATATATATATATATATATATATATATATATATATATAACTTTTGAAATATAAATTTTTCTACAAAAGTAACTATTTATCATAACGATAATATGCTAGCTAATCTTTAATACTGAATAAAAGTATTTATTTATTGTTAAATGAATGTTTATGCGAGTTTCGATGAAATAAAAAAAGGTACAAATATTTCTGTTAAATCGGTATGTTAACCGTCTTCATTAATAAACGTCTTATTATTGAAGTTTTTGTTTTAAGGCTAAGTTAACGTTACGTAAAATATGGTTTACAAAAAGAGCTGTTGTACCGGAATTATTTAAAAAACAAAAAGAATTACAATTGGCTGGAAACAGAATTGAAGTAAAATTCAATAAAGTGTTTGTAAAACTCACGTTCTGCACACGCTGCATACAGTGAGAATTAAAGTAAGCTTTAAAGAGCTGCATGAATTAAATGTATTACATATATTAACCACATCTCCACCCCTTAAGACCATTATTATATATAAAAAGATAATAAGAGATTGAACTCTTTTTAACTGATTTATTTATTTCCTTTATCTCCAATTTTGCTCTATATACATATCGCTGGTCTCATGTAGAAATGTGATTCTAATAAATTTCACAGACATACCTCATCACAAAATTTCAATGCAATAGTATCAAAAAGAACGCTTTTAAAAACATTTGCATTTTTAATATTAAATTGTGATATATATACAGTTTTTATGATGTTTTTACCTTCCCTGTAAAATTGCAAATATACGAGTTAGGGCCATTCTACATGAGACCAGCGATATATATACATACATATATAATTTACAACTTTAACTTTTTAAATCTGTAAACACAAGGTGAACAACAAAAATCTTTTAAATCGGTCGAAAAATTCCTGAGTAGTTATAACACAAATTCACTGATTGATAAGTTATTTTTTTCTAAGTCAGGTTAAAAGTGCCTTTTTTACACTATATACTCGTACTTAGTTTTTTCTCCAGTTTAATACTAATAAAGAAACCAACAGTTTTGCTGTCTTTTAAACACAGATGCAAAAATAATATTAACGGACTTTGGGACTGAAAAAACGCATGTCCACATATACCAAAAAGTTAAATTGTTATTCTTAGCAATAACAGTAAATTTTAAGGTTTTGCTAATAACTAAAAAATTGGACAAATATCAACATTCAATGCATTTTAAGCTTTAAGTTTAGTTTTTTTTTATTTTGGATATATGCCATATAAAAATGCGACTACATGCAGTAAAATAATTTATGAAATAATTACGCATACAAGTATGAATATATACATAAATAAGTATCTAAGAAAAATGTATTTGGACTTAACAATAAAAAATCAAGACTTATAAAAAAACACATTTTTTTAAATTAAAATAAATTGATTTTATTTTTATCGCCAGCAGTTGTATTTTTATGCAGTATGACCATTTGAGAGCATTTTTGGTGTTAAATTTCTAGTTTAATTATTTAATTTAGGAGCAAATTTCGCGATTAGACCTTCCTTACCTTGATAAATTATCATGCGATGTTTACAATATTTTAAAGCTCTTTTATTGGAACTCCCTGTCCTTTTACTTATTTTTCTATTTCTTTTTTCAAATTAAATGTCTCTTCTGGTGAAGTTTTCCGTATATTGACCTCATTACTATGATACAATCACGTAAAAATTTTAAAACTAATCCAGTAGTTTTTGTATGATAACTACACAGACAGGTTAGCAAAAAGACACAAAAATTCAAGATCTGGAGTTTGGTATTCTAATATATGACAATCTGCGTCAGCAACCAAATATTCAAAAATTTATTTAGTATACACATACAAAGTGTTGAAACATTATTAGATACTTATTCATAAAAAAACATAGTTTTGGTTTGAAGTTTACAACATTTATTAAAAAATTTTTGTTTAATAAACAATCTTTTCGCCATCAAAACTATCTGGGTTATTTCGTCATGTAATATACACTCTAAGCAAAATAATGTTATCTGGCAACTCCTAATACCATTTAATACTTAGTGCCAAGGCGAAGCAATTACCAATTACTGTCAAACTACATATATAAAAAATTATACACAGATTTTTTATATATGGAGTTTGACAGTAGTGTTCACGGAAAAAAATAAATGAATTCGCTCACGCTGCCACCTGGTAATTGATTCGCCTTGCTTATTACCATGGCGAAATAATACAAGGTTGTCGCGACGGCGAATTTATTCATTTCGCCGTTAACTCTAAAACGTAAGTAAACTCCATATATAAAAAATATGTATAACAGTTTATTGTATGGAGCTTTACAATTAGCGTTTATGGCTAAAATAATGAATTCGCCATCGATCCACCTGTATTATTTCGCCATGCTTAATGCTTTAAAAAAAAAAAATTGAAATAACCCAAAAACCGAATATGGTTTCTATTTTTATTTATTTAATGCAAAAAAAGGAAAGAAAGATTTTTAGTTAATACAAAATACACGAACAAGAAATATAACAAAGAAAAATTATAAATAAATATGTTTTTGGTTTATTTTGGTCATAGATAAGATAAAAAGTATTCGAATAACGAGTTCTATGACAAGCTGTTTACGTTTTATAAAAATCACTATTCAAATAAATTGGTTTTAATTTATCTTTATTTAATTGAATATATGTGTCTAGCTTGGCCCAGTAGCTCCAAATGAAAAAAAAGTTGTCCGAGGTTCAGAATAAGTAATTTTACTGAGAAAATGTTATGTTATAAATCCTGCGAAAACTGAGTAACTAGACTCTAAAATTTTGATATTTTTAATAGAATAGGCTAATATGGGTATCATAGGGAAGCTTATAAAATAAATTATTAGGGTCTTTACGAAAATATTTGTGAAAAAAATGTTAGCACATTAGAAACTGTCTAAATATTGTTGAAGTTTTATTATGAATTTTGCGAATAATTTCACATTGTTAAACCGAAATTGCAACTTTTTGTATTAAAAATATGTTTGTACATGGGTATGGACGTATATATGTATGTATCCCGGTGTACTTGCTAAAACTGAACTTGAGGGCTGTTTTTCATTTTTAAAGCTTGAGAATCTTATTAGTTCATAAGCAGTTAAAAATTTGTTTGCGATATGTATGGCGCTTGAAAGGAATTTTGATAAGATCTTCTACGATATCTATATAGTTCCCTTAATACGAGTGTACCTTAAACATTCGTTTATACTACAAAAAAGCTATAATTCGGTCGTACGTATACTTTAGTAACGCTGTGTAGATATTTTAAATCCAAGAAACACATAGTAATTGTTCGAATTAAAGAATTATCCAACGCCCTACAAATCTACATATCGGTAGTCTCATTTAGAAAGGCCCCAAACAGATACACCTTGTCACAAAATTTAAATGCAATAGTATCAAAAATAACGGTTTTCTAAGCATTTGCATTTTTAATATTACATTGTGATAAATAAAGTTTCTATTATGTTTTTACCTTCTCTTGTAAAGTTACTTATATACGAGTTAGGGCCTTTCTACATGAGACCAGCGATATTTATTTTGCTGATAGTATCAGTGACGTCGATACGAAAAAAGTAGAATATATAAATGATTCCAATGAGCTTTGCTTTGGGGTTAAAAATACAAAATATGTATGATACTTATCATAACTTTAAACCTTTCTAAGCGAATTTATTAAAATTAATTGCATTGAAAATTAATAACTTTTTAATAAGATGTAAATTAATTAGATTGGCTTTAGCTCACGTTTCTATTTAAAATTCTAAATGTTCTACATATTCTTATTCACACAAATTAAGGTAGAAAACGCTGCATATATTCGCATAAATTTTTAATTTTTCTTTCTTTATAAATTAAAATAGAAATTCGAAAATAATAAAAAAAAATCTTAATATCGGAATAAATTTTTGACCAAAGAAGAGTTTTACCTTGGGTCTATAAAAAACAAAAAAGGTTTCAATTTAAAATTAAACTCAAAGTACAAAACGATTTTAATGAAAATTTTGGGTCATCTTATATTAAATTATGCATTTAATTGAAAGAGGTTAAATACTGTGTGTAGTATTATTCAAGTGAAGTGTTTTTCACCTTCTTCTTTATTCATAGGGTAATTCATACATATTATTATTACAATACGTAGTGTGATTAATATTAACTTAAACGTAAGTACTTAAACTATCACTACATCTCCCTCTTGAGGATAATGTATGTACGTATATGTGTATGTCTATAAACATATATACGAGTACATTTTTATATCTTAAAAAGTTATTATTACTAATTGGTATTTGTTTAAGTTCGAGATCTCAGGAAATAGGAGTTTCTGCAAAAACGCTTTCCGTCTCTTTCTACAATGTACGACCTTGGGTTTTCATGTTTTCCTACAATCATCCCTGGTAACCACTGTTTATCTTCTCTAATCCATTTCTTTTCCCTTTTTTGAAATTCTTTTTTCTCTTTACTATTTTTGTCATAATATTTTTTTTTTGAGTGTTGTTTCTTAATGGTATGATCTTATCACATAGTTGATAGTTTTTGTAAAATTTGTTTTTTCCTGGAACTAAGGATCTTGTTTGTCTACCCATAAGTAGTTCTGCTGGGGAGAGTTCTGAGTTTTTAATTGGCGTATTTCTGTATTCTAAAAGAGCCTGCCATATACTCGATTTTTCTTCAACACATTTTAGTATTAATTTTTTGCTACCTGTACCATTCTTTCTGCAAAACCTTTTGATTTGGGATAACGAGGACTAACAGTCACTACTTTAATATCTAACGATTCTGCCCATGTTCTGAACTCATATGCTCCAAAAGGAAAGTTATCTGCTATAATTTCTTTGGGATAACCATAAATTGAAAAGGGTATTAAAAGTTTCTGGATAAGTGCTGCAGCAGTTTTTTTTACAAGTGGAATTATGTCCAAATATTTTGAAAAATAATCTCCTACAACTAGGTATTCCTTTCCTTGTACCTCCATTATGTCCATTGCAATTTTTTCATAGGGTCCTGTTGGTACCATATGGTTGAGTAGGGGTTCCTTAATATTTGCAGAGCGGAATTTTTGACACATATTACAGTTGGCTACCATTAATTCTATATCTTTATACATTTGAGGCCAAAAAATAAGTTTTTTAGCTCTAGCTTTGGTTTTTTTCTATGCCCATGTGTGACTTGTGAAGTTCATTCAAAATCGAACTTTGCAACTTTCTTGGTACATAAAGCCTATCTTCAAAAAATATCAAGCCATCTTCTGTAGATAAATTATTTCTTATTTTCCACAAAGAATCTATATCCGTTTCTAGCTTTTTCCTATTTTCAGGCCAGCCATTTAAACAATAGTGTAAAACTTGTTTTAGGATTTGGTCATTTTTAGTTTCCTTTTGAAACAAATTTTTTTTTCTCACTGACTTTTATGGTATGCACCATTTCATTAAGACCTGTTATTTCATCCTCTTTTTCTATTTTCTTCAAAAAGCTTCTAGATAGCCAATCTGCCAAGTAAAGATATTTACCTGGTAGGTATTTAAATGCTACCGAATACTTTTCTAACTTCAATTTCATTCTTTGTAATTTAGCCGAGGGTATTTTGTTATAATCTTTCTTCATTATACCTAACAACGGTTTGTGGTCTGTTATAATTGTAACCTTTTTGCCATAAATATATGCGTGAAATTTTTGACAGGCAAATACGACGGCCAACATTTCTTTTTCAATTTGAGCATATCTAGTCTCAGCATCTGATAAACTTCGAGATGCAAAACAAACTGGCATTTTATTTTGTAATATGGTGCACCCTAATCCATCTTTCGAAGCATCAGTTTGTAATAGGCTTGCCAGATTTTAAAAGCCTGAAAACTGAAAAACGTAAAATTTGCGCCTGGATTTTAGAAAAAAAAACTGAACCTGTTTATAATACACTTGTTCCAAAAAGTAAAATTTTATTAAAAATTAAATTAAGTTTTAATAAACACGTTAAAATAATTTAATTCAATATTACGTTATATTAAGTACATATTTATACATAGGTCTTTTGTCACATATATTTAAAATTTTTATTTACAGAATTTACTAACTCTTTTGCGTCATTAGTATGCAAAAAAGGTTGAAAATTTTTGCAACTTTCATCAAAGTTTAATCTTATTAAAATTTCAGCTTTATTAAGTCGAAAGACATTCTATGTCTCTCCTGAGAGTATAAATTATTTAAAATACTAAAGGTCCTTTCGCAAAAAGCATTGCTCATTGGAATGAAAAGAACGAATAAGACCAATTTATGCAGATTTTGTACTTGATTTTTATCACATTTTTGAAAAAAGACGGTCCATATCTTATCGATTGGAATATATTTTTGGCAAATTATCAAATATCCTCGCAGGCAGTAGACGTAAAATGGTACTAATTGGAGTTAAAAAAACATAAAATCTAAACATTTGCAAATATACTTGACTTCATTGTATATAGAATGCAATTTTTCTGTACAAAATATTAATTTCATTATAAAAGAATATAAAATATGAAAAAACTGGACTGATTGCATTTTTCCTGGAAACTGGACCAGACAAAAAAAAAAACTGGAAAATTCAGGCGAATCCAGGCCATCTGGCAAGCCTAGTTTGTAAAGTAATTTCTTCATTACTGTTGAATGGTTTTAAATAAGGTGTTTTCAAAATTAATTTTTTAATGTCTTTTAAGCATTGTTCGTGTAATGGCAACCAATTAAAAACCACTGTATTTTTCATTAGTTATCGTAATGGGCTAGACAGATCTGCAAGGTTTGGAATATATTCTCTTAAGTAATTAATAAAACCCATAAGTCTCTGCAAATCTTTTTTGCATTTTGGAGCTCCAAAATTCTCTATTCCCTTTAATCTATGTTTGTCATAACCAATACCTCTTGAAGATATTACATGCCCCAAAAACAAAACTTCCTTTTGTTTAAATTGAACCTTTTCCCAATTGAATTTAACATTTCTTTCAATTGCTCGTTTCATTACTAATTCAACGGTTCTAACATGATCTTCTTCGTTTTTTGCTGAGATTAAAATATCATCTATGTAAACTGTCACATTTGGAATGTCACCGAAATTTTCTTCGTTTAGTTTTTGAAAAACTTCTGACGCAATTTTTATACCAAAAGGTAATCTTTTGAACCGGTAACATCCAAAAATGGTGCTAAATGTACACAAATCCTTACTTTTCTCATCTAAGGCAACTTGCCAAAACCCCTCTTTCAAATCTAAAACAGTAAATATAGTCTTATTAACTAAATTTACTTTTATTTGTTCGAATGTCGGAATTTCATAAAAATTTTCCCTTATTGCAAAATTTAGTTCCTTAGGATTAATACATATTCTGAATGTTTTGTTAGGCTTTTCAACAATAACAATGTTGGACACCCACATGCCTGGTTCGTCTACCTTTTCAATTATGTCTTTTTTAGACAAATTTTCTAACTCATCTTTTAGCTTAACTCGAAGAGATAATGGGATTCTATTTGCTGGCTTTGAGGACGGTGTAACATTGTCCTTTAAGTGAATTGAGAAATTTTGTTTAAAACAGCCAATGCCATGAAAGACTTCTCGATATTTTGCAAGCAAATCTTTTTTCGTGACGATGTTAATTCTTTTGATTAAACCTAGTTTTACACAAGAATTAAGCCCCAAAATTGGTACAGCATTCTCGTTTTTAACGATAAAAAATTTTAAATACTTCTTTCTTCCTCTGACTTCACAAACAAGTTTTACGATCCCGAAACCTTCAATTTTAGTGCCATTATACGCAATTAATTTTTCAAAACTATCCTCTATGTTTAAATTTTTTTAATTATCTAAGTATTTATTAGGTAAAACATTAACCATGGCTCCAGTGTCTAGTTTGAATGAAATTATTTTTGACTGAATTTTGATATTTTCATACCACGTTTGATTAATATTTTTGTTTGTTATAGAGTCAATATATAAACTAGAAAGACTTGAGTCACTCCCCTTATTCTTAATCTCTCGAACTATTTCTTTTCTACAAACTATTGAAAAATGATTTTTTCCTCTACAATTGTTACAAGTTTTTCCATAAGCAGGACATTTTCCTTTCATGTGTTTTTTCCCACAAAAATTACAAATGAAACTAATATACCCATTTTTCTGTTCTGCGTTGTTTTTATCTCCTCTTCTTTGTCTCCCTTGTAGCTGTTGTTGTTTTTGTGCGATATTATACCTTTTCTCCGGCCATTTTGTTTTTGCGTTCACCATGTCTATGATAGCTTCATCTATACCCTGCAGTTTTTGAACTTGTTGGTTACTTGCTTCTGCCGATCTTGCTACATCAATAGCCACTTCTAAACTGAGATTTGGTGTATCCATAAGCCTTTTTTGTAATAGCTTGTCACTAACCCCAAGAACGATTCTGTCTCGCAACATTCTATTTTCATCCGTGAAGCCACAGCGACGCACAATCTTTTTTATGTCCATTAAAAAATTATCAAAAGGTTCTCCATGTTTTTGAGCTCTATTATGAAATATAAAACTTTCGTAGACTTCGTTACATTGCGGCTTGCAAAATGACTCAAATGCTTCAGTAACATTTATGTACTTTTGTCTGGCGCTCTCGCTCAAGTTTAACGAGTTAAAAACCTCTACTGCATCAGGTCCTATAGCGTTTAAAAATATTGCCACTTTTACTGCCTCCGGTTTGTTATTTATTTCAATGGCTGTTGCAAAAATTTGAAAATTTTGCCAAAAGACTCGCCAATTGTCTGCCAAGTTTCCACTAAGTTTTAACTCATCCACCTTCTTCACGTAATCCATTTTTTCTTTTACAATATACCGAACGTTCTTCGGGGGTCTTCCACGTGGTTTTGAACTTCTTAGTTTTGGGTTCTTGGGTTGGACTATTCCCATGAGATTTAAACAAATAGCTCTACTATCATTTGAATAGTTTGTCTATTTTTTTTTTTTTTACTTTTGCTTTTTTAATTTTATTTAAGCAATTATTTTTAGTTTTCTACTTTTAGTTGATTACCGACTGCGCCATGTAGTATTATTCAAGTGAAGTGTTTTTCATCTTCTTCTTTATTCATACGGTAATTCATACATATTATTATTACAATACGTAGTGTGATTAATATTAACTTAAACGTAAGTACTTAAACTATCACTACACTGTTATGTAAGTCTGATAATTTCATTACTTTTTTTAATTTCTGATGAATGTTTTTGTTTTCAATATATTCTGTAACTTTATAAGTAATAAACCATATTAAATTCTTTATTTAAAACTGAGCAAATTTATTAAATAAGTATCAGAGAACTGCAAGAGTGTCTATTTTTGATACTCTAAGTATACTCATAATATACGCGTATGTATATACACATGTGTATGTCAGGGTTTAAATTGTTTGCTTAAAAATAGCAACAGCACTAAAATCTTTGCAGCAAATAAAAAAACTAAATGTCTCAGCATTTACAAAACATTTCATTATAAACGAAGCAAAAATTAAATGAAAAAAAGGAAGAAACGCATATGCTTAAGCTGAGTTTCTTTCTGCAGCAAAGCAATCAGCAAAGCATTTATTTTGAAAACGTTTGCTGTTGCTTAACCAATAAGTTCATGTTTGTTTCTTCTTTTGCAGTCGCTTTTTAAGAAAAAAAAACACCATTTGTAATAAAAACAACCTTTTTAAAATGTTTTTTCTTATGTATTGTAAGTAATAAATACATAAATACGTTTCCAATGTTAAAAGGGATGAAAAGCAGCGAGTTCAGCAAGTACGAGCAAGAAAAAGCAATCGTAGTTAGCAAAAACTTCTTAGTAAAGAGTTAAGCACTAGCAAAAATAAAAATAAAGAACAACTAACTTCCTAAGTAACAGCAGACATTTTCAAAGTAATTGCTTTGCCGATTGCTTTGTTGTAGAAAGAAACACATAGTCAGCTAAAGCAAATGTGATTCTTTCTTTTTTTGCATTTGCTGCACATTTTTCCACAGCAACAGTTAAGCAACTACATATTCATTAAAAAGAGCCAATTTGGTTTTTTAATGCAAAGAAATATTTCTAAGGCAACATAAACTTAAATGATAAAACTTTGAACTCTCCAAGAAAATATTTGCTTAAAACTAGACATTTAAATTTTGGCACTATGTTTTAGCACTTAAAACAATTTTTAGCACTTTTTTGATACCAATTTAGCTCCAAAAATTTTTTGGATCTGGTCACACTGGTGTGTAGTGTGATCAAAACAGAGTTATCAATTCAGAATTATTAAATCAAACACAATATCAAAAGTTGCCAATGTCTAAATTAGCTAACATACGTACTTGTTTGATATTATGAAAGTTTATTTAATATACAACAGAAAATAAATTGAATAGAACCCGTAAAATTCGCCATTTTTTATTTTATTAAAAACACAACAAAATTTTCCTAATAACTCAAGACTAGTTCATTGTTTATAATATTACGGTTTTTTAGGCTTTTTTAATTCACACGGGATAGAAATTTATAAATTATATTCTTTAAGCAAATATATTTTTAAAATTAATGCATATGTATAAAAGCAATAATAACATGAAACAAAATAAAATATGTACATTAAAAACTATATTGCAATTATTAATTGTGAGGTCTAATGATAATAAGTCAATGCAATATTACATCTGCGAACATACAGTTTTGTTAGAACTAAAAGAATTAAGTAATTGTCCTTTTACTAATGGATTGGAAAAATAAATTTATTTTATTTTTTATCATTTTGTTTTCCTAAATACCGTTAGTAGCACGTTTATGACAACAAGGCGCATAAACTGTAAATATTTGTACATAAAATACAGCAACGAAATAAGTATAGCGGGTTTTAATAGTGCTGTTCACAACAATGGGATATGAAAATCTACGTTGTTTGCGTATGTAATGCATGTGTTTTTTTATAAATTTTATTGCCTTTAAGCGGTTTTTATTACAATTTATTCATTAAATATGTGTTCTATTTCATACCTATGAAAACGTTGGCTGCCTATTTTTCTGCTTATAATGTTTAAGCAATAGATTTGATCAAATTTTGTTTTTTTTTGTTATTTATAAATAGATCTGCATGGAATGCAGAATTTCATAAAACGGCAGTAAAAATTTTAATAGGGTAAAAATGTGGCAACGCTGCTTACAAATAAAGAGAAGTAAAAAATTCTCACGTACGAGTATAGAAAAAAACCATGATATAAAAATAGAAGGTAGTTCCTCTTTCTCTTTTCGTCGCCATATTAACGTTCTGACGTATAAATAAATAATAAATTTGTAAGATCCCGGTTTTCTGCTTGTTTTTCTTTTTTCACTTACATGAAATTTTAAAAGATAGAAATACATAATATAAAAATCATAAACAAATTTTATTAAATAAATAAAACAAAATAAACAAAATTTAGCAAAAATGTTGCCTTTTTCCTGGCTGCATCAGTAAAAGACGTTTCTGCAAGAATTCTTTTAAACTTGAACAATTCGATTTGCCAAATGCATCTTTAGTGTGGTCGTTGCATTTTGGAAAAGATGACATTGTTTTGGACAAGAAAAATGTACTATTTTTGAATAAAATAGGATAGTATGGACTTGAAAACTTTTTTGGATGTATTATTTCGCTTTCCTCAAACCTTTAAGGAAAGCGATAAAAATTATACATACGTGAACGTTTTATCTGAGGGTAGCCTTCATAAGCTAAGCAAGAAATTTATAGAAGAAGAAATAGAAAAACTATATCTATATTTAACTTTTCTTAAAATTAATGGCACTGACTAATTTGTTGGCCCCCATATGAAAAAATTTAATGTTAAATATTAATATTATAAAAATATCTTTTTGGGAAAAAAAAAATTCGTATTCGCTTTTCGAACATAAAAATGTAAAATTGTGAAAAAAGTTGAAAAAACTGTTGTTAATAAAACTTATTCTGTTATCGTTTTTAATTAATTAAAAAAACTTGTTAGCTAATGATAAGGACTTAAAAACTTATATAAACAATATGGATAATTACGTGAAAATAAATACCAATCTTTTCAACTTTTAAAAATTAAAGTGCTTAATTCGATAAAAATCTTACTCTACAATTGTATTTTTAATAAATTATGACAATAAGCTAATTTTTATAAATTGTCAAAGGATTTGTTTCTCTGTAATTTATATTTATAGTAAGAATTTTCTTTATATTTATTATACGAATTACACGCTTTTTTTAAATAGTTCCAAAATATTTTTTTCTTATTTATATCTGTGGCAACGCAAATTGTATTGTTTAAAAAAAAAAATATATTTCAAATAATTCCGGCAAACGTCACAAATTTTCGAAGTGGAACTACCTTCTATATTTATATCATGGAAAATACCTTCTATTTTTATTCTTTCTATTTTTTATTCTGATTGCGATCAGTGTTGCCAGAACTTTAATGTGTTAAATCTGCGAAATACAACAATATTTCACGAAAAAAATCTGTAAAATCTGTAACTTATTTTAAAAATCTTCAATAAAACTTTAAATGCATTTTTCCAAATATTTATGAAAATAATAAAAAAAAAATAATACAATTACATTTATTACTTGAAAAGGAATTGTATTTGTTTACAGATTAAATAAATTATATTAAAGTTACATATTACATATAAATATCAGGTGATATGTGCGACGAAAATTTAGAGTTTTTTTAATTTTAAATAATCTTTTGTAAGCAATATTCTTACTGAAGATTCATTTTTGTTGTATTTTGGACGAACGCTGAAAGAGTTGGAAAAGGAGAATGAGAACCAGTACGTCTTATTTGGAATATTTTTTTTCAAAATTAACTAAAGTCATTTCTTTTTAATTTAGTATATATTTAAAATCTAATACTTTTAACTCTCTAAACTCCGAGTCCAAGTTCTGTTTCTTATTTTCTTTTAAAAATCTTACGAAAATTTTTGGGTAAGTCCCAAACTGATTTTGTTTCACCATTTGGGCTAATATTCCTAGCGATTTCATTATATTATCAAAATCAATAATTTAATATACTATAATTCAACATGAAATTAAATACATTTATCAAATATTTTGTTTATATCGCACTTGTCAAGACTTGTGCTTAAAACTATTTCTGCTGAAAGAATGCTTAAGATATGTATGCGCTTTCATAATTAAGAAAATTTTAAGAGCTCTTGTAATCTACAGCAAAAATATCAGTAGTTTTTATTTAATGTTGTTTTAATAAGTTACTCATTACAATTTTAATAGTTTTGACATATGTTTATATAAAATGTGAATCTTTAGAAAGTTATATTTTATTAGTATCATTAAGGTTATTTAATATGAATTTTGCATTGTCGATTTGGTTGATATTACAGCAAATAAAAAAAATTAATTTTTAAGCACTTATATAATTGTCATAAGGGACTTAAAACCGACTCTATGGAAAGCCAACGCGTTTGCGATGGGTGTAAAATCTTTTTGGGTGTACTATCTAATAATATTTGTATTCTATCAAATTGGTTACGATGTTCTATAATGTTCGACAAATAATTTTATACATCTCTACCTAGCGTCTCCACAGCAGAAAGAATATTGTGTTATACATACGACAAACATAATACCAGTGAGTGACATTTATAATAAATATAATAAATATGGTATTTTACTTTTTAAAATTTGGGCAACTGAATGTTTTTGCCTGCTTCATCTGCTGCAAATCCAAACATGTTGTCAACGTTTTTATCGATAAAATATTTAACAATTAAATCGTGTAAGCTAAAAGTGTCACATTGGTCTTTTTCTACCAAACCAAAAGACAGATTTGAAAATCTATGCAGACCCGAACTGTCATGCATAAGAATTTTTTTTATTTGAAAGGTCATTTTTTTAATTAAATTTATATGAAAAACCTTTTTTTAGAAAGAATTTTTTTTTAATTATTCAACGTAATAGAAGTTATCAAACAGAGCATAAAAATCTTCGATTTTAGGCCAAAAATCTTCGATTTTCAAAACTGGTTTTTTAAAATTAGAGGGTGTAAAATCTGCACTTCTGGCAACAGTAATTGCGATATTTCTGAGATTCGTTTTTACGCTCTTTGTTTTAAATATACTCACAACAAAAAACACTTACAAGGATGGGTAAAATAAACACCGCAACTTTTTATTGCGGTGTTTAAAATACTCGGGTATGAAAAGTATAGATTAAATATGCGGTATAGTTATGGTTGCGGTGTAGTCGTGCCGTTCTCTGATAAATATGCTTTCCGATTATATTAAACATTTGCTCATAGGTTACAATAGGGAATCCAACTCTATTGACTCTCTTGCTAAACAAAACAAATGCAATAATGTAAATAAAAAGTACGGCGATATTCAGTGTTTAGTAGAGATATGCATGAATGCATTCAAAACGCCTTTTGAATCATTCCTTTTTTTTCATGTCGCGATTTGTTTTGTTTGGAAGTTTTCAAAACGAATGAAACAAATCACGCATTACAAAAATGAGTTACGTATCGAAATAAAACATGAATTAAATGTGTAGAATCAGTTTTACACTAAAAGACAACAATTCAATTTTACTTCTGAGTTGATTTTAATAGAACAATGCAATATTGCTTTTTTGCCTCATATACTATTGCGTTTTAGGTAAATTATTATTGGTAATTACATTAAAATATGTATGTTTTTTAAAGCTTTTATAAAGATTTGGAGCTTTTATTTTGCATTTAAAAAAATTTAGTTTTTAATTTTACATATATACATACATTCATTCACACGTACATATATATATTCATACATACACACATAAATTCATACATTCATACATACATAAATTCATACACACATATGTACATACATACATATATTCATGCATATATAAATTCATATATTCATACTTACAAAAATTGATACATTCATACATACATAAATTCAACATTCAAACATACATTCATACATACATACATACAAAAATTCATACATACATATATTCATACATACATAAATTTTTACGTTCAAACATACATAAAATCAAACTTATATGAATACATACATTCATACATACATGCATAAATAAATAATTAATACATATTTAAATTCATACATACATAAATTCATACTTTCATTAATACATAAATTCATACATACATATGTACAAACATACATACATTCATACATACATAAATCCTCCTGATTATTTTATGCTACTATATAATTTGTTTACATATGTATGTATGTACATATGTACATCCAAACATAAAATATAAAAATTAAAATTAAAGTTTTATATACGTATGTTTATGTAAATATACGTTTTTAAACTTTTTTTTGGAACTTCTGTTGTAAAAATTTGATTTTTACAATAAAAATAAATAAATAACTTAAATATAAATTAACTTTTCACTTTTTTATTTTGTTCTTGAGGTGAGAAAAGAAAATACAAGGAGTAAAAGATAGAAAGATAATATTCATTACCTTAACTATCCTTCCCTTTGTGAAAAAGTCTTCCCGGGCTGTTACAATGAGTTATATATGAACAATTTCATAGTTTTAAAAATTAAAGATATTTTACATTATTATCCTAATTATAGCTTTAACCTTTTCTTTTTGTTTTGAAATTCTTTACATGGCTAACATTAATATTATAATAAACATTTTTATTTTAAATTATAATTTTTTTATTTTAGTAATTTTTAAATTTACCTTCACATTCTTTAAATATAACAGTTTGTTCTTTTTAATACATATAAGTAAGTGCTTTGTTCAAAATTAAAGTTTGTAGCTAAATTACAAAAATTTAAAGTAATACAAAAATTTAGTTTGGGTCAATACCGAGGCTTAACATTTATCTAAAGACGTCATCGAAAATTGTCTTTATGTACGGGTCGGTTGTCGACAAAAACATAACTTCCAAAGTCTTTTTGAATCGTTTTTTCTACACAAAGCTTGCTAAACATATTTCCTATTTTCCTGTTGCTCTTAACAAATACCTTGTCACCTGGTAAAAACTTTTTGTTTTTTTGTTTTCATTGTGGTACTGTAAAACTTTTTCCTGTGCTGCGGCTAATCTTCTTTTCATATGGGACCTGAATTCTTCAGAAATACCATGTAGTACGTCAATAGGCCGTTGTCCAGTAACGCAATGCAGTGTGCTATTATATTTCGAAACGGCAACAAGAATTAACTCTCTCGAATCATTGTATGTCTATTCTGCCTTGAGACATCTAGCAATCTCGGCAAGAGTACTGTGGAATCTTTCCACTTGGCCATTACTTGAACTATGCGCAGGTGGAACTGAGAATATTCCTACCCTGAACTGATTATCAAGTAAAGATTTGATTGTTTCTGAAGTAAAAGACTTTTCGTTGTCGCAAATAATTGTTTTTGCTTTAAGAAAAAAATTTAATGTGTTCAGTAAGGAAATTTTAACATCCATAATCGATCTTGAATCAATAGAAAATACGAGAGCGAACTTACTGAATTTATCGACGCAGGTGATAAAATGGGTTCCGTCAGTAGAGAAAATATCAATATGTAACAGTTCCCCAGGATTACTCGGAATTGGAGATTTACCTATATGTTCCTTTTCCGGATGTCTGACATATTTTGATTCTTTACAAGTTTTACATTTTGAAATCATTTCTTTTGATTTCCTACGAACTCCTGCAAAATAGTATTCGGACAATATCTGATTTAGGTTTTCTCGAATAATTCTGTTGGCTCTATTATGTTCACTTGTAATAATTTCCTGTTGATCACTTAAACTATGGATATCAATCACTAATTTCTTACTATGCACAAATTTAACAGAAGGAAATATTTTTGCAACCTCATTTTGAACACGACCTAGAATGCGATGGTCAGAGTGAATACAATTTACTACTTGCGGATTTACAACCGTTTTTAATGCATCAATTAAATCTGTTTCTTCCACAAAATGAATCAAATGTCTAGTTTGCCTAGGAAAGATGGTTCCTGAAGTTATTTCAGGCCTAGATGGTTTAACCATAAGTATTTGATTATTAAAAAAATTAACAAGGTTTACAACATTTTTTATGACATCTCTTGAGGAAATTTCGCTATAAACTGTTGCAGTTATAGAAGATTCTGTGGCAGTTAATGTATCAGAATCGTTATTACCTTCCGAAGCATCTTCCGAGTCAGAGCCCATTGTGCCATTTAAGCTCATTGAATCATTTTCTATGTGATGAATATACTGCCTAGAAATAGCGTCAGCAACAATATTTTGTTTTCCAGGCTTATAGAAGAATTTCGGGAAATATTCCTCCATAAAAGATTTCCATCTTTTTATTTTTGTAATTGGATTATTTTCTGACAACGAAAAAGACAAAGGCTAATGGTCCGTGAAAATATTAAGGATTTTTTGCTCCATAATAATAATTTCTTAACTTTTGCAACGCCCAAACAGTAGCTAATAATTCGCTCTCATTAGTCGCATAATTTTGCTCTGTGGCAGATAAAGTACGCGAAATCCTCGTGACTGACTTGCCATGTTGTGAAAGTACGTCGCCGATCGCGCTCGATGAGGCGTCGGTAGTTAATTCAAAAGGGTCTTCAAAATTAGGGTGAAGCAGCAGAACTTCCTCTGAAGCCAGTATACTTTTTATCTTTTGAAACGCGTTTAATGCCTCTTCGTCTAGAACAATTTTTATATTTTTTGACTGCCTTGCTGAAATATGTCCATTCTCGCTACGCAAGAATTTTGTTAGAGGATTTGTTATATGTGTGTAATCTTTTACGAAGCGGCGATAATAACCGGCCAGTCCTAAAAAAGATCTCAAACTGCGAAAAGTTGTTGGAATGTTATAGTTAACAATGTCCTTAATCTTTTCCGGAGAGGTTTTAAATCCGTTTTCTGAGATCGCAAACCGCGAAAACTCCACCGATTTTTTGAAAAACTTCGATTTTTCACTATTTACCCTCGTACTCGTATTCGCCCTATATATGTATATTTTTTTTAAATTCTGTCAATATCAGTAAGATGTTTTTCGGCAGATGGTGAAAAAATAATAACATCATCCATATAGACATGGCACGTTTTACCGATTTCCTCTCGTAGTATATCATCAATGGCACGTTGACAAATACTGGGAGCGTTTTTAAGCCCAAATGGTAATCGGCAGAATTCGAACTTTCCATTATTAACACTAAATGCGGTCTTTTTCCTATTCTTTTCCGCTAAATTAATTTGATAAAAGCCCGATTTTAAGACTAAGGTAGAAAAAACCCTAGATTTACCTAAATTTGCTAAAATTATCGTTGTGTCCGGTATGGGATAGCGGTCACTTGTAGATTTCGAATTTAGCTTTCTAAAGTCGATTACAAGCCGCTGTTTTGGTTTACCAATTCATCGAAACCTTTTTTGTCCACGATCCATATAGAGTTATTATATGGCGATCGGGAGGGTCTAATTATTGTTGCAATGATATTAGTTGCAAATGGAAGCGCTTCAACAGGATCAGCAAAAACGTGCTTATTAGTTTCTAAAATATCAGAAAATCGCTTCTTTATATTGGTAGGAAGAGCACTGGTTTCATGTCTTAAAAGTTTATTGATAGCATCGGAATTAAAAAATGCAAGCTTTTTTGGTTTGACTGATTTTCAAAAGGATAAATTGTTAATGTAGTTTTTTGAAGTCCCCGTATCAATCAGTAATTTTAACGTCCTTCCGACAAATCATCTTTCTATATACGGGAGGAAAGACTCGTTTCTTAAAAATTTATATCATCTTCAACATTGCAATCATAATTTTAATTTTGTGAAGCATTAGCTTGCAGTGTTGTGTCCGATCAACGCCGAAGTCACGTTCAAATAAGCCTTCACAAACATATTCACAATACGGATAGCATTGGCTCAAGTGGTTCACTCTTTGTGCTTTGGCAGTATTCTGCCTGAAGGAATCAGCGTGTCGTTTTGGATATCTTTGTGCCACACGATTGCTTATATCAACCTCCATGGATTCTGCGTGTTGGTAGTAATTATGCCTAAATTGTTGCATTCTGCCGCTATTTTTATTTACTGTAGGACGAAGCATATTTGAAGATGATTGAGTAGCCCTATTTTGATTAAATTCTAACGACAGCTGTGGTTAACGAAATGTGCTATTTATGTCAGGTAGACTTCCAGTATAAAATTCTGGTCGGTTCTGCATGTATTGGTAATTGAATGGATTATGAAATTGTTGAGATTCGTGTTGCTGAAAAGAGCCTTGATGAATTGGTTGATAATGTGGTGAATTTTGAAATGTATTCTGTTTCGAATAAGTCACAAAGGTAGAGGCAAATTGTATCTTATCTGGTTAGTTTCCACCTCTTGAGAAATGGCAAGGGTAGAGGGCATATCAGTAGGTTTGCATGAAAGTAAAATGTTCGACACTGGACGTCTTAGGCCTGAAATAAAAACACGTAAGCGGTCGTCCCGATATTTTTGATTCAAAGCTTCGATTAAGGATGGATTTCCTTCATGTATCATAATAACCTTATTGGTGATAAGTGTTCATTTTTTTTCCACTTTGTCGTAAAAGTCAATAATATTCTTGGAACCTTGCCTTAACGTTGAAAGTTCTTGTTCTAGAGTATATATTGACCGCTTATCCCCGTAAGAAAAGTCCAACCGTGATATAATTGCCTTAAGTACCGTATTATAAGAACTAAGCACTGTATCAGCCACGCCTACGACTTTATTTCGAATAATGGGCACGGCCTGATAATACTTTAAACTTCCCTCAAAATTTTCAAAAAATGTATGTGCCGTAATCGCAGCTTGTCGCCAAGATACATATTTAACCGCGTGCCCATTAAATTCTGGGACAATAAGGCAATGTCAAGGGATTCATTAGACTCTATTCTATACCTCATTTTAATTGGCTTGTACTCCTCCACTTGAACTGGAGTTTCCAATGTAGCTATTCTTTGCAATAAATCATCGATTTTGCGTTCAAAATTTTGTCTCACTTGTCGAGTTGCATGCTCGATAGCAGTATTTAGCATAGTCTGTACGGCGTCTAGGTCCATTGTCTTTTCTGTAAATTTTCCTTTAGAAATGCTGAAGCTTTGTAGTACAAGAATAAGGTCGTTCACACTCATCAACGCTAACTTAATTTTGTTGCCAATTTAATATTTTTGTAATTAATTACTGAGAATCAATTACATTAATTATTGTAGAAAATAATGAGTACATTAATACAGTATTTTCTTTAAACATAAAGAACTAGTTCCATTACTACTTCCTTTTTTCGAAACTAATGTAATGTGTTTTGTAAGCGAGTAGCAAAATATGGCAACCACAAAAGTAAGTCATTATATGGCAAGAACTTTTTAAGGTAATGTTTTATTTTTTGCTGTGCAACAGTTTATTGTAGCTTCCAATCCGAAAGACCTGGGGGGCTACTCTCTATTGCGATGCGAAAGCAAGTTCGATGCAATAAGAATACAATTTGATACTATGTAATGTTTACGCAAACGCTTTCGCAAAATAATTTAAAATTGAAGCAACTCTGTCACAACAAAATAAATAATAGAGAAGAATGACAACATGAAATGTCAAAATTTGTAAACAAAAACATTTATTTTATTAATTAATACACAAAGCGTCGCGTCCAATGCAAAATATTATTAATTACAAACATTTAATGTAGATTACAAAAAGATCTTTGACGAACAAAATGTTACAAATATAATTTTGTGTGTTCTTTTTATTAAAAAATAAAAAATAGTGATGGATTCAGTGGCATTATGGATGGCGACGGAAAATGAACATAACATTTAAAATGTAATTTCCATTTTGCGAATATAGCAAAACTTCTTCTGCAGGCTTTTTGTTTGCTGTAACATGTTGGGTAGCATTTATACTTGCGCCACAGCATTTTGATGTTAGCATCCCGTTGTTGGTTTTTTTATATGTAGAAGTTTCATTATCTACTTCTTCATCGTGCAATGCAATGTTGTGAATGCAACCACCCTTACTAAAAATGCTTACCTTATTCTTCCGCATAAATAAATATTTATGCTGCGTTAGTTTCATATTTATCAAAATACATTACTTGTTTCGAACTGCCGTTGCCGAGTCTGTAACCATTTTGACATTTCCCCCAAAAAAAAAATTAAAATTTAGATATAAATATAAAAATTTATTTATGCTTACTTACATGATTCGTTACCTTTGCGTTTGATATTTTGTTAGCGCAAGATATTCGCGTATAACGAACGAGTTTGACATAAGCTTTCGTATTACTGAGTGCAGTGATACCATATTTGCGAAAGAGAATAAACTTAGATGCGAAAGAAAATACGAAAACGCAATATAGGGTACCAACTGTTTGATTACGTGCCATTTTTCTTTCGCATCGCTCCCTCCTGGATTTTTTCGGTTTCATCATCACTTGTTATGCTCAAAAAATATTTTTTATCTTTCTTAGAGAAACTTGGAAATTGTTCGTCATCTACCGTTCGAGCTACAGTACGATGCCGCTTAAGCTGGTTTTGGTAATGACCAAAACGAGAACATTTGTTGCACTTTATGTTTCGAGCAGAACAATTGATTTCGTGTTCTGTATGATCGACGCGACCACATCTACTGCACTCGCCTTTGTCCGACATGTATGTTTGCCATTTTCGGGATTAAATTTTACTAATCATGTCAACGTCTGGCTTAGACAACATCGCTTTAGTCTGCTTGTTAATTAGTTTATCTACACGACACACATCCGAAATTTCCTCAGGGCTGTGTTCTTTTCCTAATAACTTTCCCGTAAGCTCCAATGGCGCCCATACATCAATAATTTTGTCTTTTAGATAGATTTCCTCAATCTGGGCCTTCCATTCACCAAACGAATACTTCGCAATCTGCTGACGCCAGCGGAGAAAAAATTTTTCAAAACTTTTACGTTCAAAAGGGCTAATCCCGCGTAACAAATGTCTATCGAATGATGAATTCCTTTCCGGGGAAAAATATTTATTTAGTTTATTAACTAATATGGAAAATACGTTATTGTCCTTGTTATATGCAACTATTGCTCCTGGCAAGGAATAAGCCACCGTTTGCAATTGCTGTCCACCAAAATACAGTAACTTATTTGTTTTTTGTACCAGTGAAGTTATTTCTTCTGCATCCACATAAATCTGGTAAGACCGAAACCACTTTTCTCCTTCAATACGCACCAATGCCTTATCTATTGAATTCCACATAAATGGTTTAATAATTTCCGCCATGTTTATTCTGTTGAGAAAGAGAATACATTAGCTATTCCTTTACAATAAAATTACATGTTTCGACCTGTGCTCAACGCATGGCCTCTGACCTTTGTCAGATAAAATTTTCTTTTACGGCATGTAGCCTCTGATTTCCTTATTAGATAATTACAACTTCTTCCCAGTCTGCTTTATAAGCACGACATCACTGGCATCCGCTAGACAGTGAAAACTTATCAAATAATCACATTTATTATCAGCCTGCCTTACAAAGCACGACATCTGGAGATTTCCAGATTATTAAATAAAAAATATACACATCTGTTAACAAACCATATATTTTCCAAATAATTATTTATTCGTTTTCTAAAGCCAAATTTAATTTTAGTTTATGGCAAATTCTCGTCGCTAATGTAAAAACCCATAATTATTGAAACACAGAAACACTATTTATTTTCTCCATTTAATTCTTCTATATCTATTTATCAGCCCGTCGTCACCTTTTAAAAATATTTATCATGGTTGCTTGAACAGGTTTGCCACAGCGCCTCTAAAATATTTTCCATTAAATGGAAACATTGGCGTAAAGTGGAACACCGAATAGCGTTGGCACATACGGAAGGTTCTCTATCTGGCCTATTATTATGTATGTACATACAAATATATATAATAAATATGTTTATTAATTTTCTTATATTTATATCTTTTTTTTTATCCAAAAAAATATCCAATGGAATTTTAGTAACGTAACGTCAGTATCGGCTTTTAAACAAACAAAACGAAGAAAGATTTTAAGACTTGATAACTTGTAAAATAAATTTATATTATTCCAAACCCTTCTGAAAAAGGTTTCATACAAAAAACTTGCCCAATTCGCAGAGCTTTGCAAGTCAAAACCCACTTACGTTTTTTGTAACATCACGCCAGCATATATTTTTACTTATATCTACAAATCCTTAGGATCGATTGTTTTAATTCTTGTTACTAAATATAGTGCTACTCAATTAATTAGCAAATATAAAAAAAAAAACTTTTTACAAATTTGATTTTTTTATTACTTTTGTTTAGCTTTTTGTCGTACAACCATCACATCACACCACTTTGGAAATGCCCATATACAAAAATAAAAATAAATAAATAAAAAAAGAATATATGTGAGTTTGACATTCCGTTTATACTTTTTACAATAATTTATTTTCGATCCCATTAAGTATACGTATTCAGGATCCTTACACATCGTATTGAAATCAATTTTATTAAGGTATCAGAAAAGCTTAACAAAATTATTAATTATGCTATTGAAAATCAGTCAAATCAGACCAATAACATCCACAATTTCACTTAAAATCCAAGTTTCGACAAAGAAATTATTTCTACTCAAAATTATCGTTATCACGGGTTCGGTCTCTCTCATAAAATTATCTTGCAAAAAAAAATTAAAATTTAATAAAAACCGAAAATACATAACAAAACAATCAGTTTAAAAAATCCCTTGTTTAGAAAAACACAAAACAAAAGCGATGCAGTGAATCTCGGTGGGCGTGTGGTTTGCCACAGTTTGGAGATATTGGGTCTAAGGTTGGGGATAATGCGACATTTGGGTGGCAAATGTGTTTGCTTTGTGCCTTTTGTTTTTTATTTGATGATTTTATATATACAAAAAGAGAACCATTACAAGAGGCACGGAAACCCAGGAGGCTTCTAGTGGGCGAAGAGCAAACTACAAAGCGACAAAACATCGCCAGAAATATTTTCATTATATCACAGATATATTCCAGCAAAAAACCTATATTTGAAGAAAATATAACAAATTAATTTGATGGATGGGATATAAATGGAGTTTGAAAATGGACTACTTATTTGAGATGTTATAAAATATTTTTTTGAACTTGAATATTTTTTTAAGATTTGAACTTTGGACAAATAAAACTTTTGAAAATCACAAAAGGATTAAACCAAATCAAGTTTAAAAAAGAAACATTCTCAAGATGAATTTCTCAATAATGAATAGCTTGATTATCAATTAAAAAAGGCATCGCGCGGAAATATGGCTAGGAGATTATTTTTAAATCGCGAAAGAGCAGTCGAACAGTTTACAAAATTCTTTACCATGCAGAAGATGTTATTAAATATCATTTAGCACCACTTGAAAAAATATCAAAGAATCTCAGGCAAAAGAAAAAAAAAAAGGGTTACAATTTTTATAGATCTCGAGTCAAAAAATTTCAATAGAATTTGAACATATATACTTTCATAAGAAGCGAAAGGTCTGCAGCAGGTCAGGAATAATGCATAACTGAATACTTGCTAGCAGTTTTCAAATCAAAAAAATCTAACTTTAATTTGTGCTTCCTGTTATATAATATGATATAAATATAATTAACATTAAGGCAATTTAAGCGAAAAATAAAACAGATGTTGTTGTATAGTTATTTATAGATATCACTAACAGTGCCCACGACTTCGTCTGCGTGTCATTTCTAAATTCCTTAAAATTATAATTTATAAAAATGTGTTTTAAAATATTTATTTCAGAGTTCTTAAGACATTGTTAAAAATTTCCCATTTGCACTTTATGTATGAACCTAAGTGACAGTAGTTCTGATGAAGAATTTAACTGGCAGTATGTGCCCATTAAAAATCAAAAGAGAGTAAATACTTTAAGTCCACAAATGAACAGTCCAAAACGACAGCAATTAGAAACAGGTCCATCTACTTCTAACCGATTTGCACCTCTTGCTTCTAAGAGTAATGAGAACAACAACGATGTTACATCACCTCAAGAATCTCAGCAGCCAAAACCTTCACCAATTTTTATTCCAAACGTCGGTGATATTGTAAAAATGGCTAACAAATTAAGCAAGGTTGTGAAACATTATGAATTTTATTATAAGTCGTACAGGGATGGACAGGTTCGTTTAAGCGTGAAGACTGTCGACTCTTACCGAAAAATAACTAAGTATCTCGACGATAATAAAATAGTATTTCACACGTACCAACTTAAGCAAGAACGGGCCTTCACAGCTGTTATAAAGGGTCTTCATCACACAACACCAATTGATGATATATAAGTTAGCTTGCTATTTTTAGGACACCAAGTAAGAAGTATAAGAAATGTAAAAAGCCGCATCACAAAAAATCCACTGCCCATGTTCTTCGTTGACTTAGACCCCAATTTTAAAAACAAAGATATATATAACGTAAAGACACTTTGCAACGTCACTGTTGTTATAGAAGCTTCGAGAAAATTCAATGACATTGTTCTTTGTTTTAGATGCCAGCAATTCGGGCACACTAAATCATACTGTAGGAAACCATATTCATGTGTTAAATGCGGACTTGAACATCCCACTAATGAATGCACTAAGTCATCAAGCACTCCACCACAATGTGTTCATTGTTTAGGGAATCATACAGCAAATTATAAAGGATGTTTAGTTTATCAAAACCTGGTCAATAAACGCATGTTTGGTTACAACTTTACCCACAACATCCCATCCGCTCCACAAAACAGTGGACAGATCACCTATGCACAAACCGTCAGAGGCACAAACGACTGAGTTAATAATGTTCTTCAAAAAATTGAGGCGATGTTAGAAAAACAAATTGAACTAACCAATACATTGATGAACATGATGTTAATGACAAAACTATGCAAATAGTTCTTATAATTGCACAATGGAATGCTAATGGCATTTTAAATCACCTGAATGAAATAGAAATTTTTTAAAAAAACAATTTCGTTGATATTTTACTACTTTCGGAAAAACACCTTACCAGTAAATCTTTTTTTCGTTTAAGAGGATTTGATTTAACAACAGCTAATCAACCCAATGACAGGGCTCATGCTGGAGCAGCTATCGTAATCAAATCCACTATAAAATATGAAATATTAGAACCAATTACTGAAGTATACTTACAATATCTCGATCTATTCTATTTATTGCCCTCCAAGATATAATATTAAATGTGAACAGTATGAGAACTTTTTTAAAAACTTGGGAAACAGGTTTCTAGTTGGTGGAGACTACAACGCCAAACATATATGGTGGGGATCACGATTAACAAATCTAAAAGGCAGAGAACTTATCGAATGCATCTCCAAAAACAATTACAAATCGTTATCCACAGGAGAACCCACTTACTGGCCATCTGATCCTAACAAGATTCCAGATCTGTTTGACTTTTTTGTGTACAAAGGGATTTCTCCAAACTCGCTTAGTATCGTATCTTGTGACGATTTAAGCTCTGATCACAGTCCAATACTTGTTAACTTTTCTACCGTTTGTGAAAAACGAACTCAAAATTCAAAAATTATTTCTACAACTACCGATCTCAACAGTTTCAAACACCATATTGAAGCCAGACTTGACTTAAACTTGTCATTAAAAACTGGAAACGTCATTGATATGGCTATTGAAGATATTGTTAAACTGATTCATGAAGCCTCTTTTGTTTCAACTCCACAAGCTAATAACCATACCAATAAATTTCAACTATCTCTTGAAATAAGGCAACTTATCGCAACAAAAAGAAGGCTACGAAAAATATGGAAAAGAACTAGATTACCTATAGACAAAAGAAATTTTAACCACACGACTAAGTTTTTGAAAAAAAGACTTAATGAAATATAGAATGAATCCATTGGCAACGATTTAGTTAAGCTAAGCCCAAACCATAAAAATGAGCATAACCTTTGGAAAGCTACAAAATATCTGAAACGCAAACAAAATCGAAATATACCAATTAAAAATTAGAATGGTGACTGGTGTAGATCCGATGTTAGCAAAGCGGCTGCTTTTAAGTCTCAACTTGAAAATACTTTTACCCCTTTTTCGTTCTGTACATTACGAGAAGTTGCGGAAGTGAATAATTTTTTAGACGTTGCGTGTCAAATGAGTAAACCTATATAAACCTTTTAGGTATCGGAAAGTCAAAGACGAAATTTGTAAGCTGACTTCAAAAAAATCGCCCGCTTATGACAACATAGATGCTAAAGCTCTTAAAAACTTACCTAAAAAAGCAGTAATTTTTCTGACAGTAGTCTTTCCAACACAATGGAAACATGCCAAAATTATAATGGTATTAAAGCCAGACAAACCAGAAAACCTAATTGAATCTTACAGACCCAACAGTTTGCTACCAGTTCTTTCCAAATTATTTGAAAGACTTTTTCAAAAAAGATAATGCCTTGGTTGGAATCACTAAGAATAATACCAGACCATCAATTCGGGTTTCGTAGCAAACATGGGACTCCCGAACAATGCCATAGAATTGTAAAAACAATAAGAGACTCTCTCGAAAACAAATACTACTGTTTATCAGTTTTTCATGATGTTAAACAAGCATTTAACAGAGTATGGCATAACGGCCTATTATATAAATTAAAATATTCATTGCAAGCTCCGTTTTATCTCCTGCTCAAGTCTTATCTTAGTGATAGAACTTTTTATGTCAATATCAACGACGAAAATTCTGAAATCGGAGACATAAAAGCTGGTGTACCACAGGGAAGCGTATTGGGCCCAACTCTATACACAATATTTACCTCTGATATGCCAACAAATGATGATGTTTTAGTAGCAACGTACGCTGATGATACTGCTATTTTAGCAGCTAACAAATCCGCATACATGGCATCAAATGCTATTCAAGCACAACTTGATTTACTTGGTAATTGGTTAAAAATGTGTAACATTAAGGTGAATGCAAAAAAATCTACTCATGTTACGTTTACTCTTAGAAAAGGTGACTGCCCTGCAGTAAACCTAAATGGAGATGAAATACCGAAAGCTAACTGCGTCAAATATTTAGGTCTAAACATTGATCGTCAGTTAACTTGGAAAACTCATATACAACTGAAAAGAAAACAACTGAAACTTAAAACAAATAAAATGTAAAATTAAGTATAAACAACAAATTACTTTTATATTTTTTTTTTTTTTTTTTTTTTCATTAATTAATTATTTATTGAATCTTCAAATATATTTTTGAACTAACAATAATTACTCATATCTTAAGCCTAAAATAAAAAAATAAATATACTTATTATGTCCAGCCAATGCTAGACAAAAAAGATGTATGTTTCACGGTTGCTTCTATCATTGTGGGTTATCCCTCTGATGTTCGGGTGAGAGAATAAATATCCCTCCTTCTTAAGCGACTGTAACCACGTTCATTTAGCATGTTGCGAGCTAGCGGATTTGGATGTGTTTCAAGTTTCTGCAAATACGTTACTGCAAATTTCGCTATTTCTGCTTTTACTGATTGCACGTTTAGATCTTTGTGGATGTTCGAATTTCTTATGTACCAGGGAGCAACTGTAATCATCCGTAGAATCTTATTTTGGCGCCTTTGGATTTTTTCTATATTGCTTGCAGAGGCAGTCCCCCATAATTGAATGCCATAACACCAAATTGGTTTTAAAATTGTCTTGTACAATAAAAGTTTGCAATCCAAAGCGAGAGTGGAATTTCTGCCGATAAGCCAGTTGAGTTGGACTGCTTTTAACTTCATTTGTGTTAACTTTGATTCTATGTGGCGTTTCCAAGTAAGGCGCCGGTCAAGATGTATGCCGAGATATTTTACGTCTGAAAGCTGCGGTATTGTTTGGTTATTTATGCGAATAGGGGGGCACGATTCCCTACGCAGTGTGAAAGTTATGTGACTACATTTTTGTTCATTCACCTTAATTCTCCATTTCTTTAACCACTTTTCTAGAATTAATATATGGTCTTGTAAATATCGTGATGCTACTTCGGGACTTTCGTGAATGCTTAAAAAAGCTGTGTCGTCAGCAAATGTCGATGTGTGGATTCGGACACTAGTTGGCATATCTGAAGTATACAACAAGTATAAAAAGAGCCCCAATATACTACCCTGGGGAACTCCGGCTTCAATTGGCTCAGGTGAGCTTAGAAAATTGCCTTCTTTAACAATGAATTTCCGATCAGTTAAATAACTGTCTAACAGCTTATATAAGTTTGCGGGCAAATTCAGTTTTAACTTATATTTTAGGCCATCGTGCCATACCTTATCGAACGCTTGAGAAACGTCGATAAAAAGCGCAGAGCAGTATTTTTTTTCTTCAAAGGTCTTCTTAATTACGTTAACTAACCTGTGAGTTTGTTCAATTGTACTATGTTTTTTTCTGAAGCCAAATTATGGTTCGGAATACATCCTTTGTCGCTTAGAATGGGGTTCAGCTTATTTATTAACATCCTCTCAAACAGCTTTGACATATTTGATAAAAGACTTATAGGCCTGTATGATTCAACTTTTGTGTGGTCTTTTCCTGGTTTAGGAATCATAGTTATTAGGGAAACCTTCCAGTCTGGAGGAAAGTACTCAAGACGTAAAATGGCGTTAAAAATAAAAAGAATAATCTTGCGAGCTATATGGGGTAACTCGAATAACATCTTGTTACTGGTTTTATCAAAGCCAGGGGCTTTCTTGGTGTTTAAATCAGTTATTGCCCTTTCTACATCACTAAAATGAAATCTTAAATGTACTGCATCACTAGCTTCGACAGTTGGCAGCTCAACTGCATCAGTCAATACATTTGGAGTAAATACCTTTTTCAAATGTTCACCAAATAATTTGCCCTTTTCTGTATCATTTCTTGCCCAGCCTCCAGACAAAGTTCGCAAGGGAGGCTTTTGTACAACTGGTCTTTTAAGGTTTCTACACGCTCGCCATAATGAATAATCTGATTGAGAAGTTTGGTCAAGATTTTGTAAATAGTTTTTCAGGGATGCTACTCTTTGAGATTCTAGTAACTCTCTTAGCCGTTTCGTGCATTCTTTAAGTCTGCTTTTAAGTTGAGGAGATCTGTGCGATTGCCACTCTCTGCGAATTTTTCTTCTCTCAGCCAAAAGCCTCTCGATGTCAGCAGAATGAATTTGATTGTGTCTTATTAGTTGCCGGGTTACTGTTGCATGTTGGGCAGCTAATTTAAGGTTTTTATCTAAATTAGTAAGACTTTGCTCTACGTCTTCTGGAGTTCTTAGCGGGATATTTTCTGAACAATGAGTACTAAGATATTTTTTATATTTCAACCAATTTATGCTTGTACTAGTACATGGTGACACGATATTTTGCTGGTTGAATATATAGACAATTGTCGGTGAATGATCAGAGGATAATTCAAGTGACGCTTCGACTTCGATTATTTCTCTTGAAATACCTTTAGTTACGCCAAAATCAATAACATCTGGTATTTTTTGATAATCAGTAGGCCAATAGGTGGGTTGTCCACTCGATATCACATTCAGACTCATTTTTGAAATTGTGTCAAACAAAACTCGACCTTTTGGAGTAATTAGTCTTGATCCCCAAAACGTATGTTTAGCGTTGTAGTCGCCTGATGCTATGAAACAGGGACCTAGTGATTTGAAGAAATCGCTGTATTGACTTTCTGATATTTGAAATCTAGGAGGTGAGTATATCGAGGAAATAACGAAGTTTTGATGAAATTCTTCAATACAGATGTTTGTTGCTAGAAGGTAGTCTTCACAAAAGTCACACAGTAAATGATGTTTGATTCGAGCCTTTATTAGTATTGCTGAACCACCACATGCTCTGCCACGCGGGTCTTTGGTGTCATATAAAATATAGCCATTTATTTTAAAAAAGCTATTTGTTGTTAAGTGAGTCTCTGCAACCAGCATAACATCAATTTGTTCCTTCTTTAGGAAGTACTCGAGTTCGTTTTTGTGTTGGCGCAAGCCGTTTGCGTTCCAGAAACATATTTTTAAACAGTTCATGGTTTGTTGAGTAACGCCTGCAACATAGTAGATTGCATGCGTACCATTTCTTGCATCATGCTGCTCATAGAGCTCATAAAACTGTTTAACGAGTGCACTAATGTCTCGATGCTTGCTTCGAGACGATTAAAATTACCTGATGGTGTTTGTTGTTTAGGTTCTGGTTGCAAATTTGGCATAGAACTAGCTGTCAGTGTCGCTTTGTTCGCTGAAATATTATTGGATTTTAACATATCCGCGTATGAGACATGTTGAGTTGTTGGTTGAGCCAACTGAGGGAAATGCACATTTGCTCGATATTGTGGTTGCTTAGCAGGAGTATTTAATTTTTGAGATGACTTCCTTACTATGGAAAAAACTGGACAGCCTCTGTAGTTAGCAGTGTGGTTTCCACCGCAATTGCTACATTTTTTAACAGTGGTGTCATTCCTAGGTTTATCACATTGGGCGGAACAATGTAACTCGCCACACACTACGCAAACTGGTGACAACTTACAATATGCCCTAGTATGGCCATATTCTTGACAATTTAAGCACTGGACGGGTCCTGAGCGTTTATGTGGTTCATCCACTGTTATTTTGCGGTGTAATAGGTACTTCAAATTGTATATGGGGTGCGTTTCATTTTTCTTTAATTTGATGTCGCCTGGTTCCAGTTCAACTCGGAAAAGAGGTTGGGGCACCCGTTCTCTATTTCTAAGGTTATCTACATGTTTAACCTTAAATCCCGCTTTTTGGAGGCCAGCTAATATCTCCTTTGGATCCACATATGAATTTTATATAAAACTATTTTAAAACCTATATGGACGTATGGAATACAATTATGGGGAACAGCTTCCTACTTTAATATTGACAATTCAAAAATATCAGTCGAAAATCCTTAGACTTGTATTGGATGCTCCATGGTATATACGTAATACCACAATTCATGTGGTCTCAATGTACCATACATAAGAGATGAAATAAAGAAACATAGCACAAACTATTTGCAGAGACTAAGCGATCATCAAAACATTCTAGCAATAACGCTCTTAGACGACAGTGATGAAGATAGACGACTTAAAAGACTGCACATACAAGATCTCCCGTATAGATCTTGAATTTTATTTGTTACACATAAATGGTATATCTTTCTCAAATTGTTTAATCTTATAGTTAAATTTAATGTAATTTAACGCTTCTGTTATATTCTTTGTTAATGTAGCTATAAAATTTGCTTATTATTCAATTTTAAATAGATTGCAAATAAAATATGTAATAAAAAAAATAAAAAAAAATAAAACCTATCAATCCCTATTAAAAAAAAACTTATCCTAGATATTACAATATTAAAATCAATATTTATAAATATGCGCTTATTTTTTTAAATAAAAAAGTTGCAGTATGACTTCAGCCTGGAAGCGATTTCAAATAAATAACTAAAATACGACCTTCTCAAAAATTACAGAGTTCAGGCTAAATAAAAATGATTAAGACGTCCCGTTGCACGTTATATTAAAGTTGCTACTTTTTTGTAGCTTTTATATTATTCTATTATTCTTCCAGGATCTGGAAGGGTAGGAGAATTACTAACCTGGTTAAGTATCTATTTGCGTCTGGCAGTATTTGCGTTTGGCAGTCAGGCTTTTGAAATTTTTATAGAAAACTTGGATAGAACCTACTGTTAAGCTATATGAGCATTAGCGAAATTGCGCAATGGACATGCTTACCCCACAGCAATACAGTTAAATTTTTTATTTTAATTTTCATATTTTTTAATATTCATATTTGAAGGAATGAAATATGAACAACTAACGTAGATTAACACAAAAAAATTTCCAATAATAAATTTTCATATAAATACATTTGTATATTAATATTTTAATTTTCGTTATAGTTTTTGTTGCAATTTCTTGATTTTATTATTTTTTGCAATAATTATACATATATTTGCTATTTTCTGATGATGCTACACGAAAGAGTAACGAAATAACGAGAACAAAATAAAAGTCTCTTTAGGTCTCCTAAAGATTGAAAAATTAAAATATAAATGAAGAGATTTAATTAAATTTAAAATAAATAAAACTGAAAAATAAACTTTTTAGAAAAATTCGCATTCCCTCACGTTTAAGCTTACAAAATAAACTTCACATAATATGAATAAATATTGTTTGGTAAATTTTTAATCCTTTTTTTTCAATCTATAGATACATATGTTAAAAAAAAGGCGAGCATCTCTATTTTCCTTACGTTTTTAGATTTAATTGTGCTTTTTGTATTTTATTTTTTACTTAACCATGTAAAATTAACCATTTCAAATAAATATTACATTTTCACCAACATTTGACCAAAATATTAGACTTTATTAAAAAAAATTGTTGCACAAAAAATAACTAAAAACTATCAAAAATTTTAATTTTTTCTAGAAAATCCACTCTTGAAAAATAAAAACACATTTACACTATTGAGTCATTTTTTATATTATAATTTTGCAAGTGAAACTTAAAACCAAATACCTTACATCTTCAGAATAATCCTTTCAGCGAAAGACTAGCTTGCCATGCTTTTCGCGCTTAAACTTCAATAGATTTTTTAAAGAGGGTGTAGAGAGTGTAGAGCAGACCCCCCAAGTAAACAACATAAGTTTACCCCAATTATCTTTATTAAACCAAAGATATGCATACCAGCAAAAAAAATATATTTTAAGAAAATAAATACACAATCGTTTTGGTGAAGGGTGTATAATATTCGGCATAGCTGAATATGGCACTCTTATTGTTTTTTTTTTATTTTCTTTTGCTTTGCTTAAAAATTGAAATGCTTAATTAACAATGAGTGAAGAATCTAGCGACTTGGCTCGTGTAAGCGTGACAAGTAAAAACACATAATAAAAAAGCAAAAAGTTACTTTCTTACTTGACGCAAAAATAAAATATCAAATATGTGTGTAGTTTTACTGTTATTGTTTTTCATATCGAAAATAAAATAACGTTTTACATTTGGTTCTTTGCAAATAAAGTACGAAAGCAAAACTATCAGTGTGAACGCCTTTATTGTTTTTGTTGTTGTTCAAATGATAAGCATTTGTTTTTTTTAATTAAAAAATAAACATTATAAATTTGCGTATATAGAACACATTTCGTTGCTTTGCTATTTGAAAGATCTAACATTGTGCACAAAGAAAACACGTCAGAAAAGTGTAATTCAGATTAATAATGCTGGAACACAATAAAATACAAAAATAACATAAATTTTAGTTGTTTGTTTTCCAGCGTATCAACTGACGTATGTAGATTCTTAATCATTTACGAAAATGGTATATCTGGAATTGTTAGTAATACTTAACGTGACCAGACGGTTTTGTCCAAAAGCACGACCTTAAAGATTAAAAAGTGGTATTCTGAAGAAAATGCATTTAAAACAGGGAGATCCTAAACCTAAGATGTGAAAAAGTAAAAACGTTCTAAAGCACATATTTAAAATAACATATTTGCGGTATAACTCAACAAGCACAAAACAGATTTATAAAACTGTTCTGTGATATTATAAACACTGTGGCCGAATGTTGAAATTGGGATGTCATAGGAGTGCTTAAAATTCTTATCCAACCCTATGTAAATACACCAGTAAGATTCTCAAGAAATAAAAATTAAAAACTAGACCATGAACCTAGGTTTAGCACGCACATCGGAATACATATCTACATTAATATGTAAAAATAATAATTAGGAAAATAAACAAAATATTTTTTAGCAAGGTTGAAATATTTTAAAAATTAACAATAAAAATTTAAATAAAATTAAACTAGTTCCGATTGGGTTAAAATTTTCCAGATATTTTTGTAGCAATCCTAATAGTTTAGTTAAAGGGCTTTCCTATAAAACGCCTATTGGCTCATTCCGCAACGAAATACTTGATATATATATATATATATATATACAATATACAGAATTAAACAACTTCAGTGTATATAAAACGAACTCGCTATAGAATTACTGATTCAAAAACTTTTCATATATCTATTTGCTCACTCAAAATATTATGTAGGTAAATTTAAATGAAAAAACACTTTTAACAACTACTTTTTCATTTAAAAAACGGTCCACTTACATTTCATTTAAATTAAATGTAATTTACAATTGTTTTTGAATGTTGATTTTATAACTAACAAAATATGTAAAAACAAGTAATTTTTCTTTTATTCCAACTCTCTAAAAGTAACCTATCAAAACAATAAAAACTATAGCTTTCTTATTTATTTTGAAAATCAAAATATTTAATTTATTTATTGATTATTTATACTATTTTGATGCACAAATTCTTCTCATTTTTTATTTGCTTAAATTTTTGTTCTTCCTTGAAAGTCCAAGGATTTCAGGATTGTTCTGTGCTCAAAAAAATAATGTACTTTTACAAAATTGTTTATATTTTTGCAACCAATAATTAAAGTACATATCGCTCATTTAGAAATAGAACGCCTTAACTCAAACAAAAAATCATTTCAAGATAATCACAGTTAACATTTTTATCTTGTAAAATGATTTAGAAATAAATTTAATAAATCTTGCATCGTTATTTATAAAAAGAAAAACCGAGTTTCACTTTATTTGTAAAAGGTCGATACATTTTAAAAAGATCGTCTTTTCAAATGTATATACAGTCACAAAACGAAATATGACGATGTTTTAAAAAGCGATATGATCTTCACGTTATAAAAAATTTTATTTTTTGGATTGTAACGTTGTATTACTAAATGAGCGGCTGCCTGCCTAAAGACTACAGAATTTAAAAGAGAATACCTGAAAAAGGGAACATTATTTTTTAAAACATAATGCAAATTTTAAATACTATGTGAGAAACTTACCAATATTGTTTTTATGTTTTTCTTTCATAAATTAGTTTGTTCTAAATATATTTTTTATAACTGATATATTTTCCAACAGTTTATGTTTTTTATTTTATATTTTAAAGCTATTGTAAAATAGTACTTTTCTACTGACGAACTTTCATTTTTACTGAAACAAGGTAAAAATTAATTGATAATTTTGACTGCACCGAAAATCAGTATTTTTTTGTCGTTTGTTTTTCTAACAACAGACAAAAAAAGTTAAATAAAAATTTTCTTTCTAAAACAACCACATTTTCATATATTTTTAACTTTACTGAAAACTTCCTAAATAAACGTCAAACAGTTAATGTTAAAATTTTTTGAGTGTTGGTGTATTTTTCAGTAACAATGGGCATACAGCAAAAAAAAAGTTACTTCAAAAGAGACTTCATCTGTATGTCTCTAACATTTCTAGTACACCCCCATATTACATTTCCAAACTTTAAATTTGTTATAGCGTACTAAGTACTACAGCTCCTTGTTAATTTCATCCGTATACAACTGTTCAACAGTTTGGCAATATACATCCAAATTCAATTTTTACACTTGCTGTTGCAGTAAAACTAGCAATTAGTTTCTGTGTAAGTTTCAAATGTCTCTCTATAGCAGTTCAAAAGTTTTGGCCACATACATCAAATTACATCAACTATTGGGAAACCTTTTAATTTCCAAAGCCAAACTTTATACTTGCCGTTAGAGTGGACTAAGCAATATAAGTTCTTTAATTTGACCGTCTGTCTACAACTGTTCAAAATTACTAAAATTACAATTTTGAATATTTATATTTTTTATTATAACGGTCATAGTAGTCGACGTTCTGTCCATTTTTCAATTGTTTATCTACAACGGTTCAAAAGATGTAGGTCCATTTACGTCACTTGCGGAAACACCCTTTAATACTTATATTAAATTTTGTATTACTTTTTGCCATTGGGAGCTATAAAGATGTTGTATGGGGACACCCATACAACGCAACCAATCTGCAAACATCACCTTTCAAATAGAGAAAAATTTTAAAATCGGTTCAAATAGGACTGAGTGCTGCAGGCACAAACATTAAAAAAAGCAAGATTCAGACGATCTGATAACCTCCTTGTTTTTTCCCCCCTTTTTTTTGGTTAAAAAGAAACCACATTCAGTTTTTGGAGTAATTAAAAGTTGGTTTTTAAAAGCATTAAGTATTAAATGAAAATAGGAGGTGATAGATAATAAAGAAAAAATGCTTAATGCATAAGCTAGTTTTTTATTTTTGAATACACATTTTTAAAATGGTTTATTAAACAAAATGTGTTTAATAACTACATATTGTAAACTCTATATCTAAAATAAAAACTTCTTAAAAATTAGACCGATGATTTTTAAAGGCTTATTATTATTTTAACAATTAAGGAATTTACGCAATTAAGCCCTTAATTGAGCTCAATTTACTATATAAGTAGTCAATTAATAAATTGAGCAATTAGTACTTAATTGCATCACTAATTGAATATGATACGAAATGCAACCTTTGCCAACAAGTATTTTTATTCTGGGAACTATGTTCAGCGAGAAGAAAAAATTCATAAAATTGACAAGCCGCAAGTAAAAAGTTTAAACAAACAAATAAAAAGGAAATGGCGGGTCATATGAAAATTGCTTTTGACACATCCAACTTCAAAGCAGCAACAAAAAGCCATGTTGTTTATGTAATAAAAAGAGAAATCAGTTGTCTGGACGACATTACCTAGTAAAATAAATATGCCTTGTGCTAATTGAATAAGCTTAATTAAGCATGTGTGAATTAAAGACGTGCACTAGTATAACCAATAGTATGGCAAAAACAGATATATCATATACATACCAGTTACAACAGATACAAAAGAACGAATGAGTGCTTTTGCTTGTGCGTACTCACACTATGGATATAAACACATACAGTTGTTTATGGTATTGCATAGAGTGAGCAAATTATCAGATTTTTACTCTCAAATATCTGTTGTACCATGAGTATTTGGATATATCTGTTTATGAAACAGATATTTTTGATACTTGTGTGCTGCTTATGATAGAGGCGAGAACTAGTAAGCAGTATTTCAACTTCTTAATAATAACCCGAATTGTAATTATTATTGTTTAGCTTTAGTAATTAGTTTATATGATTTTAAATGTAGAATTAGCAATATTTATAATATTAATGATAATTTTTTTTTATAAAAACAAATGAAAAATTAATAAATTTTTGTCTAATCGCGTGTTGAGTTATGAGGATAGAATGAATTCAATTAAGAAATTTTATTGTATGTTTATTTAAAAATATTAATTCCTCTTTGATAAAAACTAGTAAATAGTTAAAATTAATATATTAAAAAGGTTAATTACATAGATCTGTACATGCATATGTACATAAAAATAGAAGTTCCCAAAAATTTCAATTTAAAAAAAAATTAGGGAAAACGTTTACACTTCTAGAAATACATTCAGTAATAACATTGTCCCTTTTATATATGTACATATTAAATAAGGCAATTTTTATTTTCTATGCACTTAGAAGGATATATTATAGTTATGTTATTTGTGCATTCAAAATTTCTAAAATTTCTAACATGTACTAAAAAAACCTCTTTTCTGCATTAAAGAAAAGTCCTACAGCTTAAATAAATAGAGAGTAAAATTTATTCGAAATTAAAAAATTATTAAAAAGTTTTAAAGAAAAAATAAAAGAGTAAAATGGACAAGCTCGTTGTAACTGCTTACCAAAGGATAGTTAGCTTAACAACGTTAAATATAAAATATAATAGTATAGTATATCTCTTACTAGTGTGCGTAAATAAGTGGCTGTCAACCACTAATTTGAATATATGTATAATGAGTTGATTGAAAAATAAATTGTTAAAAAATGCATGTTTCTGACTATAAATGAAAGCAATTAATTAGATGGACTAACTCGTTGACAATTTCATAAATGCTTATGATGTTGTTAATATTTTCAATATTTTCACAAGCGGTAATTTTATGAAAAAGTTTGATCGATAATTAGTTAAATGGCTTTAAAACATAGCATCATATAACGTTGCTTCTTTTCTTTGTACACTAAGCATAATAAAGCAATATTTTAAAGTGACATTTTTATCACAAATATATTTTGTTTTCGAGCAAGTAATAAGTTTTGCTAGCTGGGGTTTGAGTTAAATTTAGATATCAGACATCAAGTTTTATTCCTATCTCGTTTAAATTTAATAAATTTTTAAAATTTTCGAATGCATATCCATCAAAGAAAGGGTTAAGGTTAATTTTTTATGCATAAAAACAATTATTTTTTTCCAGTTGTAATTAAATTTAATTACCATTATTAAAACAATTATAATTAAAATAAAATTATTAGCATGATATCGTAGGTATTTTTTCCTATTTCATTATTTCAACTAATGCCAATGCAATTTTAATGTTAATAAAAATTAATTTTTATTTTTGCTAATAATATTTAAATATTCATACTTCATTTTAAAATTTACAAAATACGAGTAATTTGGATTCAAAAGGTTTAAACTTAACATAAAAATAATTTTTAATTGATTTAAAGTTATCAGGCTTTTCGTCTCTCTAAATAAAGAAACATGCATACATATATTTATTTAGTTATTGTATCCTTAGAACTGTTGTGATTGTTGGTAAAAGTTGTTAAAGAACATAATAGTAATTTTAATACAATTATACGCATTACTTTCATAAATTTTTGTTTTGTTTGTTGTCAGTTTTGTATATTCAACTTCAATAAAACACAATAAAACAATTAAAAATATTGATCATGTTTAGAAACAATAATTTTATTTTTTAATTTTAATAAATCAATGCATATGTACGTATGAATGGACATTGATTCGCAGCATACATTAAGTACTTATGGTACAACCATCAATATCTGTTTATACCCGTTTGTGCAAAACATAGGAGAACAGATATGTTACTCTCATTCTCTCTTTACTCATTCGCATCCATCCAAAGAGAAAAAGTAACAATATCAACTTATATCAGAAACAGCGTTGCCGCTTTGGTCCAATCGGACCAAACTTGGTAGTTTTTCGTTTTTAAAAAACCGTTTGGTAGTTTGGTTGGTTTGTTGCATTTTTTAAAAAATTTTGGTAGGTTTTCCTCCTGTAGCAAATTTTTAGCAATAGTAAATTTTTTACCTTAAAAATTCAGAACATAAAATAAAAAAATGTAACTTTAAATTAAATAAACAATAACCGTGAATAGTTTTACCACTGTTTTCAAAAACTATTTTAGGTGTAATAAAAAACATCTCTGCTTTTTTGCATAAAGATGATTAAAGCTATAACGATCTCTGGTTTAAGAAACGCGAACAATATTATGAAATTGAAATTAACAATATTTTTGAGTGAAGTCTTATTTACAAGTGTTTGTATTAAAAAAATTAACAGACAAAATGGAAAAGTAAGTAAACTTTTTTAATTGTATATATGTACCTATTAATTACATAAATATTTACTAATATTGCATGTAAAGAAACAGTCAAAAAAAATTTAGAACCGAATGGTTGAGCGAATTTGATTGGCTCCAGGAAAGGGATGGGTGTTCATTCTGCATAATATGCTCTAAAACTATTTTAAATCATAACATCCATCTTAAAAATCACAAAAAGACAAATTTCCACCTCAACAATTACGAAAAAAAACCAGTTTATGTGCAAGAAACGCATTTTTAAATTTTTGGTAGGCTGTGAACGATTTTGGTAGGATTTTTGAAATATATTGGTAGGAAGTCAATTTCTTGTGTGGCAACGCTGATCAGAAACACAAAAGTCAGCGTTGTCAACTTGGTGCGTTTCGCACCATTTTGGGTGCTTTTTCGAATTTTTTGTGCGAAAATTTCACGTGTTGGTGCGTGGTGCGTTTTTTTTTTTTTAAATTTTGGTGCTTTTTTCCATACATATTTTTACGTGTATTATGAACTGTAAAGAACGATTCTGTAAAATATAAAATGACTGCGTATTACTATGGCTCCCAATAACAAAAAGTTATACAAAAATAAATCTAAAAATTAAAGGGTGCCATATACTCGTATGGGACTATGTTTTAAACCGTTATATACAAACGCTTGTAAATTGTACAGAATGTCGGTTGCTATGGCCGATATAGTAACAAGTATTAATACTAAAAATTATAAACTAAAGGGTGCGCCTATAGTTCACTTAATTTGATGAATATGGCCAGACTTTTTAACAGTTGTAGACAGACGCTTGAAATTTACAACGAACTTGAATTGCTGAGTCCTAAATCATTAAAGATTTTAAATAAAAAAGAAATTCTAAAACTTGGTGCGTTTTCTCTTAAATGATGCGTTTTTTTCTCTACTTTGGTGCGTTTTGAAATTTCAAAGTTGACAACGCTGACAAAAGTACTCATCTATACGCACTCATAAGAGTAGACACCAGCGTTGCCATTTGCCAAGTTTTTCCTTTTTTTGCAAGTTTTTTTAAATGCAAAAAAGTTTTTAATTAACTGGCTGAAAAAACAAGTTTTTTTTTAAATGTATGCAGTTTTTACAAGTTTTTTTTATTACTTAAAGTCTGGAATATATTTTATGAATGACGATAAAATGCACATTATACAATGAAACGACCATATATTTTTCGCTCCCTTTTTATACACCAATGTTGATTTGGTTTTACTTCCGACGCTGTTATTATAAATTGATAGTTTACAACTTATTCGTTGTGTACAAAATTGAACTGAAGTTTTCTTTAAAGAACATGGATAAATACTTGGTTTTCTATCGAAGCCACCGTTAAACAACTTTTAAGCCAATTAGATGTTTTAAAACTATTTTTTCTTCACGAGGACTTGGAAAAATTTAATGCTAAGGAAAGAATCATAGATATATTACAAAAACGAGAATTCGAAGTGGATTTATTATTTTTAAAATTTATTTTGAATTATGTAAATAAGTTGAACCGGTTATTTCAAAATGAAAGCCCACAAATACACAAACTTCAACCAAAAAAGTATTTCTCAATTATGTGGTCTTTTACCAAATGTAGTAGAATTTACTGATATTCAAGAACTTGATAATGAGTGGCGTTAGCTACTTCATTTAAATTTTTCAGAATTTAATTTATGTGAAGCGAAAAATATTGAAGATTTTTGGAAACTGTATTTAAATTAAGACGTTGCGATGAGTCCGAAGTTTATCCTTATTTAAAAAAAAAATAGTTAAATAAATTATTCAATTTTGTCGTTACCTATATCTACAGCAAACGTAAAACGAATTTTTTCAAAAATTAATTTAAACAAAAGTTATATTAGAAATAAATTAGAAATTCCCACTTTATGCTGTATTTTAAGAGCAAAAGACTTTTTGAAAAAAAAAAAAAATAACAGTGATTGTACAAACTTTAAGCAACCAAAAGAAATGGTTTTGAATTTTAATAAAACAATGTACAAATAATAAAATAAATACATGTATATGATATTATATAATATTAAATAAGATTATAGAATAATCTAAAAGGAATGTATTAAAAACTCATAACTTTTAAAAACTTTAGCAAATATTTAAAATTTCTTCTAAACGAGAAATTAGATCTCCAAAAATGAATTTAATTTTGTTTTACTATTATTAGGGCAAATTTTTGAGTTCGTATTTAAATACGCATTTAGTTAATTTTCATTTAAATTTAAGTTGTATATAAATGCAGTTTCATTTTTTCAGTTCTTATTTAAGTTCTCATTTAAATATCACAAAAATATGGTAGCATTACGAAATATCAAAATAAATCTCCATTGTTTATGAGAAACAGCTGCTAATAAACACAATGAATTGCAAATTTTGCGAAAAATATTTTAAATATATTAAAAAATGTCAGCGATACTCATGTATTCACCACCTAAACTTATTTTATTTATTGATTTAACTTTTTAATTAATATTTTCATTAAGAAATGTATGCAAAACATAAAATATTGTTCTATCAATGGCTAAAATGTTTGTTTAGTTTTGCGAAACAACAACAAAAAATGCCATAACCATATGGTAAAACTGTATTATTTAAATGGACTTTAAATGCGCAAGATTGGTTATTTAAGTTTCATTTAAGTGTGCATTGAAAAACTGAATATTGTACTTAAATAGAACTTAAATTTAAATGACGTTTAAATACGAAGTCAAAAACTGTCCCTTAATTTAACGTTTAATATACATATATATTATATATGTAATGCTTTTTATTTTTATCTTATGTTATTTTTTACTTTGGTTAGAAAAACTATGTATTTTTTATAAAATATTTTAAATAAAAATGAAATCTTATTTTGCATTTTCGTTTATTTATGAATAAAAAAAGTTTTTTTTTATTAAAAAAAGTTTTTTTTTTCTGGAAAAGCAAGTTTTTTGAAAAAAAAATATGGTAACGCTGGTAGACACACAAACACTGATATAAACAGATATATCTGTGCACGTCTTTAGTGTGAATACCAAATTAAATTGCGCAGTTAAAACTAAATTGACTCTGTTAAGAAAACATGTTTGAAAGGGATATTAGTCCATTATGCTGATTCCTAAGTTTGTTTTTTTCTACGCCCGAAGTTGGCGTACAGGCTAAACATAAAACAAATTCTATAATAGAAAAGCAACTGAATCGCAGAAGTTTATTTGAAATCCCAGAATTCTTTAAAGTGGGAGCAATTAAAGAGTTGGATGGTCACGTTATTCATACCATTGTGTATTTGATTTTTATTTAAAACTTTTTTTTTTGTATTTCCTGATAACGTAATTAATATTGTGGACTTGGGAACTTTGAACAAAAACAAATACATATAAAGATATGATATTTGCCTTCAAACCAAATTTTTTTATTAAATATTGATTTCATTGTATGCTTTTATTATTAATTCTCTGTTGATGTACGAAATCGTATACAATTTATTATCTATAAATACTTTTATTTAATATACTACATAATAATTTGTTGTTTTGAATTTTATAAATGTTTTTTCTTGGTAAGCAAATATTTATTTGTTTATTTGTTGAACAATGTCAGAATATATATGTATGTGTTTGTGCTACTTTTTTACCTTTGTTCAATTCACTTTGTTTTAATTTTGAAATTGATACGAGTAAACGATTGAACGTAACATTTATTGAAATGAGTGTAGAATACATTAACGTCGTTAAAATTTAAAAATAAATTTTATTTCAACTAATGAATTTTAAGTCAGACTCACATCTGTTGTTCTATAGTTCTATATTTACACGTAATCAAATTAAATTCTTCTTAATATTATTGTAATAATAGTATTTGAAGAAAACTGTAAAATTTAAATTCCTCTGTTTAATGCATTGTCTTAACAAACTTACACTAAATTATTCACATTCCTTATATGTTCACAAGGCCTTCGTAGCTAAAATACGTAGATTAAAAATGTTAAAAAATCTTGGAAGTAATTATTTTCAAATTTCGATTTAATTTTTTCGGGCTTTAGGTATACAGCTTTTCTTAATATTCAATAAAACGGCTGGAAGGGAAAAAAGGTGGATAACCATTCACAATATCTTGAAAACTATATGTTATATTGTCCATTCACCTCTTGCTTTCTATTTAAAATAATATTAAAATAAATTTAATGAAATATATTCAGGTCTGCACTTAGGAAACCACATATGTTTATGTGAAAAACTAAATGCGTAAAAATAAATGAATAAATGAAATTTTACAAATATAAAGGATCGTGTGAACGCCACCTCGAAGCTGTTTCGTTAATGAACCCAAGTAAAAACGAACGTATTAATTTTTAATGTTTAAACGTTTTAAAATCTTTTAATAAATTACTCAAATCTTTAACAGTTAATAACTTAAAAACTATTAAAAATAGATATTGTAATTTATCAATTTATAGTAAAGGAGTATTTAAGAAATCAAAAGAAATCAATGCTTGTGACTGCTTGTTATGTATTTAATAACAGCAGACTCTGATTGATGATTGTTACAGGAAACATATGTCAGTTTCGAATATTACTACAATTGGTGAGTTTTTAGTTTACCAAATCGAGAATAGTTAGAACTTAAAATAAATCAAAACATAAAATCAAAATTTTGGATATAACAAAATACACCCGAATATAAAATTAAAATTTTTGTTCAGAAGCGGTACATGACTCCCTTTTACCATTATGTAAACAAGGCCTTAGTTCTTGTTTTGCTTTCATAAAAATTTATAACCCTTACAGACACAACGACACTAATACTATATTTATTTTGTATGTAATTTCATTTACATAAATAATACTTATTCATTTGCGTCTTATTGGAATCAGATCAAGCTTGCTTGCTTACTACGGTAATGGATGTAACATTAAGGATTTCTAACACGAAACGACTTCATTTTGAAAAAAAAATAATTATAAAGAACATCAGCATTTTGTTATTTTTATTGCAGAAATCATTTGAAGGATTTTCAATATATAATATTATCATTAAATTTGCATTTAATTCCACTCTCTATCTACAGAATTCATATAATATTTGATGTCTATAAACTACTATTTTATTGTTTCACCGGGAGTCATGCAGGCTAAAACATAACACTGACAACCAGGTGCGTTGGTATGGCCATACATTTGGATAGTCTTTTTCGTATGACTCTTTCAATTTTTTTCCTTGTCTCTTTTGTTGACGGTCAACTATCTAGGTTAAGTTTCAACCTAAATCTAGTAAAAAAACAACATGTGAATATAATAAACTCTAGGTACGAAATTTTGCAACGTCGCAAAAGCTGAAAAAAATTTTAATAACAACAAAAATTGCAGGGGCCACAATTACCCAACCTGCATGACTGTATTAAAGAGCAGCAATTTTTGGAAGTTTTTCTAATTTTATTCTTAAATAAAATAAAACTATAGGTTTAACTTTATTTTTTAGTATTTCTGTATGCAATAAAAGCGGTTTTCAGTGTGTAGTAAATTATAACTTGCAACTGTTAAAAAATACAACAGTGTTTTTTTCAAAGCTGTAACAGCTGGTATTCTTTTGTCAGTAATAAATGTTTTTATAAAATTTTCGGTTCTTTAACTTATTTATTTAGTTTTTTAATTTATTTATTTTTTTAACGTTTCATAAATAAAATCGGATTGAAAACGCAATATTTGAATGGTTTTTGCTATTCTATGTTTAGGAATCAGTATTTTTTTTTAATATCATGTTATCGTGTTTGATTAGAGATTTTAACAAAATAAATTAATTTGTATTAGCCGTATTCATAGAAAATAAAATAACTTTGAAATGTGTTTTATGAAAAATTTTCCATACAAATTTGTCCTAATATACATTTCAAATCTATTTTAATATTCGATAAATACCGCAATATAAGTTGAAATATATGTACGTGCACACACATACTACACATAAACCTGAACCTGAACGTTTAATAATATAATCAGATTGAGTGAACGAAACTTCTTAAAAGTATGTTTTTGTTGCATTTTGCACCGAGTGGTATATTACATAACTGTAAATATTTTTGTGATTTTTATAGGCACCATATGCGTTGCGGACGATATTTTTATTGATGGCCTTTATTTATAATTTTTGCATTAAATTTGTTAAAAATGTTTCATTTTACTAGAACCGTTTTAACCAATCTGTCTTTAAGTATAAAATGGGTAAATTAACACAAAAGGTGAGACAGCTCTAAAAACTCATGGTGGCAAACTTTCTTTCTTGGCTTATATATGTAAAACCCTACAGTTCTAAATCTCTTCTGTAAAATTTATACCTATGACAAATTAAAGTACTGCAAGCACAGCATTAATAATTTTTTATTGTTTATATTTATTATCAGATGTACTGGCAAACATCAGATTAAATAGTTAAAAGCAAATGGTCCATAAATATTTTCAGATAATATTATCGTAAGCCTCAAAGTTACCTTATGGTTTAAACCCACACCAGGAAGTCAAAAAAGTAAAGCCATAAAAAGGCCTTCAAAATTGACCACAATTTCAATAACATATTCAGAATCATATTTAATTAATATTATTCTAATACTACGATATGTATGTATGTTGACTACAGTCATATGAACGTATTAAATGAATAAAATAACAGTAAAAATATTGTTTTGAAGTATTTAACACTTACATGGTTTTCCACAGTGGAGAAGAGGGTTAATATCCAAAAGTATCTTTATGTTGTATTTATGCACTAAATAAACTTCACTTTGCTTTTAAAACTGCAAATATTGTAGTTGTAGTCACGGTAAATTGTTTTTGTGTCGTTGGTTAAATCTAGAAAATATTAAGTAATGTTTTTTATAATGAATTTACTACAACTATAAAATATGTAATTCGTTGTTTGTTGTAAGTTTAATTCTTATACATTCTGGTGATGAAAAATCCTTAGTTTTTTTTTAATATCACAATTTAAAAAAAGGTCAAACTGGAAGTTTTAGAATTTAATTATTACACTTAACTTAGAAACGACAATATGACGGCCTTTTTACGTTTTGTTTCAATCGATGTCAACAATCTCACTCGACACATAGAAGAACACTAAAATATTCAATATTTTTAAACATTTAATTGAGCCCCTGTTTTGGAGCAATGAAATATTTTATTTTTTCGCTCATTCAGTAGCAATTTGTCTAGTTGAAAACATACGCTCACTAACTCATCCAGCCAGTTTTTGAAATGAACCCAACAAACACTAAATATTGATTTAAACCTTTGGTGTTATATAAAAAATAAAATATTGAAAATTTTAAATGTAATTAATTTATATTATAATAAATATATAGATGAATAGCCTACAAAAAGCACAAATTAACATAAAAAAATTAAATGTATGAAAATTTGCGGTGCACATGGCCTTATGGCCGTATGAGGCAGAAAAAACTGGATATTTTAAGATTAAATTATGGATTCTTTTTTATATAAACATAGAAGTTGCAGTAACCCAATGTTGCTAGATTTGACAAGTTATATAACTTCAACGAACTTAAATTTAATTCTTTTATTAACTTACTTTAATTATGCTTGATTCCCTCAAATATAAATATTTCATGGTATTTTCATAAAATATTCATTATTTTAAACTAAACTAAACTAAAACATGAAATTTATTACTGCGGGGATAGCATATCCATATGGCCATTTCGCTACTGCTCATATATAGGTAATCAGTGGATTCTAACCTGAGGAAAACCTCAGAGTTTTATACCAAAAGCGAAATTGATTAAATGAGAATTCTAAAGAAGCACAAAAACACAGTAACAATTGAGTAACTATTTTTATTTTTACCCGACTTCAAAAAGAGAAGGAGGTTATACAATTCGGCTGACCGTTGCTTTTTTTATATTTGTTCCTCCAGAACTCAGTCATTTCTGATCCGATTTTGAAAATTTTTAGTAATATGATAGATTATGCTTACAGATTAGATTGGTGCCGTTTTAAAAATTGATAATTTGAATTTAGAAATTAAAGGGTGTCCCATAATTGATGAAGATTTACTTATATAAACCTATCTTTTGAACCGTTTTAGACAAACGCTTGCAAATTGGACAGAATGTCGATTGCTATGGCCGTTATAGTAACAAGTTTTAATGTTAAAAATTATAAATTAAAGGGTGCGCCAATATTTCATTTAATTTGATGTACATTGCCATAATTTTGAACAGTTAAAGACAGACGTTTGGAATTTAAAACGAACCTGTATTGGCAAGTTCGCTATAACAACAAGTATACATATGGATTTAGAAGTTAAAGGGTGTTCCAATATTAGATGTAATTATAGACAGAACGCTGAAACTTAAAAAGGACCTGTATTGCAAAATTCGCTATATCAACAAGTTTATAATTTAACCCGTTATAGAAAAGCGCTAGTAAATTTGGCGCAATGTCGATTGCTATGGCCGTTATAGTAACAGCTGATAATATTTCAAATTATAAATTGAAGGGTGCGCCAATAGTTCATTTAGTTTGGTATATGGCCATACTTTTAAACTTTTGTAGACAGACGATTAAAATTTACAAAGAACCTGTAATACTAACTCCTCTATAACAAAAAGTATAAAATTTGGATTTGGAAATAAACGGGTGTCCCAATAGTTGATATAATATGGTGTATGTGGCCGGACTTTTGAACCATTATAGACAGACAGCTGAAATTTATAAGGAACATGTTTTGCCACGTCCGCTATAACAAGAAGCTTATAATTTGAATTTAGAAAGTAAAGGCTGCTCCCAAAATTAATGTAATTTGTTCTATATGGCCGTATTTTTTGAACCGTTGTATACAAACATCTTAATTTTAGACAGAATATCATTACTTTATTTGGTATAATAAGAAGTATAAAAATGTTATATTATAAATTAAATAGTTGATATAATCGGATGTATATGGGCAAACTGTTGAACCGTTACAGACAGATGGTTGAAATTTAAACAGAACCTGATTGCTAAATCTACTACAACAGCAAGTATATAATTTAAATTTGGAAATTAAAGAGTGACCTTATAGTTGCTATAATTTGATGTATATTGCCAAACTATTGAACAGTTGAAAAAGTATAAAGTAACCTGTTATAGGCAGACAGATGAAATCTGTTTTGAATTCGGTTTTTTTCGCAAGAGTTATTATTTCTTTCATTTTTCTACATACGGTTGCCATCGAAAACTATTGATATGTATTTGAAAGACTTAATGAAAAAAAAAATTATAAACAATTTTTACAAATAAACAACGTGAACACACAAATACTTCAACGAAAACAATTTATTATTTGGAATCTTTTTATGTTTGGTTTCTTGTTGTTTTCCTGTTTAAAAGCTAAAAAATAAAAGTAAACTTTTTTTCGACTTTGCCATACAATCTAAACAAAATTCATATGGCAGCTATGCGAACGTATTTGTTATTTAATGGGTGTGTTAATAGATAAGTGAGCGAGTGACCTTAGTTAAAACGGGCCTCTATATGGCCTCTCTTTTGTCAAGTTATTGATTATTTTTGTTGTTGTGTAATTGCCGCTCAAATGAATTAAAAAATATTTAATGACCACCACAGGCCCCCTTTTCACAGAGAAAATTAAATAAATATTAAACATATGATTGCATGTATATACATATATATGTATGTATGTCCATATTTATGTGAGTTCAAATATATATATATATATATATATATATATATATATATATATATATATATATATATATATATATATATATATATGTGTGTGTTTATTTATGTGTGCATGGATGAATATGCCTATTAAGTTAATACTATACGTAACAACAATTTACGCAATATAATTTTTAATACTAAATGTGGATAAAGAGTAAAACATTCCACCCATCGAGTTTTAGTCATAACAAATTACTAAATGTTTTTCATCTGTATATGCATATATGTATGTAAGTACATCATAAAAGTGGTTAAAATTTTTGTCTTTGCGGGGAAATAAAAAAGAAAATAGTAATTAAATACGGAATGTCTGTTAACAAAAAAATATTATTTGTAAAAAGTTCTTTTAGCATGTAACATTATAAAATAAAAATTAATCCTTTGAATAATACTGACTGTGAAAAATATTATACTAAATACAAATTTTACCTTACAATTAGATACATACATATGGATATGCGTGTATGAACGTATCAACAACAACAAAAACAAAACGAAAAAATTCACTTAAACTATTATTTTATATTATTATCAGAGTAATGCTATAAACACAATCATGTCCACCGACCATCGACTACAAGATGTCAAAAATAGAATACATGCGTGCTTATGAGAATAAATATTTAGCAGCTACACGACTACCGACTACACGGCTACTTTTGTAGCCCGTAGCCAACTTAAGCTAATTTCTATTTTTCTTGGCTATAAAAAACAGATTAGTGGTGCCAATACAATAAATGCATGAAATGGTGTTTTTAAAAACGCAATACATTAAATATCGCAATTAAAAACGCGAAAAACTTTTATAGTGGCACCATTGAAAAATAATAATCATCTGTTAATTTGTTTACATTTTTCATCAGTTTATTACTTTATCTCGAAGGGGGAACATCTGCGCGCGAGCAGATTTTTTTAAAAGAGTGAAGTTATAATTGAAGTCGCAACGCGCACAGTTTTTATTCAACTGGATTTTCCACTTCCTATACGAAGTTATAGGTTGATGTGCAGTTCCTGGAGAGACTAGTAATATCAAAATACTTGTGGGATACCCTGGCGCTGTAGTTATATACCCCTGCCATTATTAAATCAAGATTTCAAAAAAAAATACATTTTTCATTTACTTTTTGTTTGTGAAATTTTCAATTTAGTTCTTTTTTCATAAATTTCTAATTTGTTTCATTTATATTTATTTTTTGGGTTTTTTATTGAAATTGATAAGTATATAATAGTAATTTTTACTGTTTATATACATTTATTATATTGTTTAATGTAAATGTTTAGTTCAATTTACATGCAAATATGGACGTGGACACTTCATACACTGAAGTCTTTGTTTCCACTATTTTAGCAATAGTATTTATAAAGTTAATTAAATTTTCTTGAGACATTAAAATTTTTTTTTTACACAAATTCACTTAAAAAAATCAAGTTTGTTTTGTTTTGGTTAACTTAAATACATACATGTATGTCAAAACAGATTTTTTTTTGTAGCTAGTGGTCGATGGTCGTTAAAAAAATTAAGTAGCTGGCAACTTGGCTATTTTTGTAGCCAGCTACTTTTGTAGTCGGTAGTCGATGGTCGGTAGCCTTTGACTGTGTTTATAGCATAAGTAAATGCGCAGAGCAGAGCAGCTCTTTTCTGCTCTTTTGCGCAAAGAGCAGAGCAAACTTGTTATTGCGCATTGTTCTGCACCAATATGTTTGCGCCGCATTAAAAAGAGCAATGCGCTTGGCTCTTTTTATGCGCTGCTCTTTTTTTGTGCGCAATGCGCCAAAAGACCCAAAAAGAGCAAAAAATGCTCTCATATGCTCAAACAATAACAAATGTACTACTAAACCAGTGATGCGCAAAATATAAAATGTATTTGTATGGGTGAGAAATATAAAGTTACACTATGAGAAAAGTTGTTTAATAAAAATACGGTGTTAGTTAGTAATATAAAATATTGCACATAAGCATGTAATATAAATTTTAAGTATATTTAAATTTAAGTCAAAAAATTTTAGCTTAAACAACTAAAAAAATTGATTAATGAAAAAATGCTCTTACTTGGTAACATTATAAAATTGTGCACATAAGCAATTAAATTAAAGTTTAATTTAAATGTAAGAAAAGTTACTTAGTGAAAAAATATGTTACTTGGTAACAGTAAAAAACTAAAGTATTTTAAATACAAGTGAAAATTCTTATTAAAAAAAATTATAATTAAAAAATCTCATAAAAATTATATATGAAATTTTCTATTATCATGTTTTTTTTTTAATTTCGAATGAGCTTTATATTTTTTAAGTTAACCGAGTTAAGTTTGATCCTTCGTTCCTTTGTACTTTGAAGTTCTAAGTAAAATTGCAAGATCGAAGATAAATTCTTTTTTATTTCTTTAACATTAAATGTATTATAAAAAGTTCCAAAATGCCTTTTTAAAATATCCTTTCTCTTTTTTTTTAATGTTTTGTAACATAAAAGGCATTGCATACCGCCAAAAGTATTTTCAATCCTAAAGTATTTTTGAAATGCCATACTTCGCTTTTTTGCTGTAAAAAATTAAAAATTTTTTCTTTCAGTGTGTCAAAAGAAAAAATTCATACATCCGCGCACATGTACATTCGTCAATGTTAATGCTATAAACACAACCAAAGGCTACCGACCATCGACTACCGACTACAAAAGTAGCTGGCTACAAAAATAGCCAAGTTGCCAGCTACTTAATTCTTTTAACGACCATCGACCACTAACTACAAAAAATAAACATCTGTTTTGACATACATGTATGTATTTAAGTTAACCAAAACAAAACAAACTTGATTTTTTTTAAATGAATTTGTGTAAAAAAAATTTTAAATGTGTTAAAAAAATTTAAATGTTACAAGAAAATCCTGTTGAATAAAAACTGTGCGCGTTGCGACTTCAATTATAACTTCACTTTTTTTAAAAAAATCAGCTCGCGCGCAGATGTTCCCCCTTCGAGATAAAGTAATACACTGATGAAAAATGTAAACAAATTAACAGATGATTATTGTTTTTCAATGGTGCCACTATAAAAGTTTTTCGCGTTTTTAATAGCGATATTCAATGTATTGCGTTTTTAAAAACACCATTTCATGCATTTATTGTATTAGCACCACTAATCTGTTTTTTGTAGCCAAGAAAAATAGAAATTAGCCTAAGTTGGCTACGGGCTACAAAAGTAGCCGTGTAGTCGGTAGTCGTGTAGCTGCTAAAAGATTTATTCTCATAAGCACGCATGTATTCTATTTTTGACATCTTGTAGTCGATGGTCGGTGGACATGATTATGTTTATAGCATAAATCGGCGACTAAACAAAAGAACATAAGAATGTGTGTAAATTATTTTTCCACAATTGTGGAATGGCTTACGCATCACTGTACTAAACATCCCATACCTAAAGTATAAACAAAGCACATCTACTGTATTGAAAAACCACAACAAATAACACATGCAAATTTAAAGCAAGAAAACAATTGGAGAAACAAAAAACCAAAATGAAAATAATTATTTTATGATACCTACAAGTAAACATCAAAAATTCCTTCTGTAGGTATAATTGCAATAATGTTAAACCTAATCAAATTATTATCCTAAATCCTTACCTTTTATAACACCACTTATTGCACATTTTTATCAATGAGCCAGTCATATAACCCTTGTTTAAGTTTACAAGGAACTCCACTACTATTATTGGTATAATAATAAAAAAAAAACTGCAATGGTAGACTTAAATTTTTACAAAAACCCAATTATAATAACAATAAAAAATGTTATTATGGGTGAATTCCAAAACGTCAAAACACATTGCAGTGATGCGGTTTTGCTACTGTTTTAATACAAAGTAACAACTATGTTGTTTACTTTGTAAAAAATAACTGTGCAAATTTTTTACATTTAGAAACACTTTTTTGCAATCAGTTTTTTTTTCAAGATGGCGATGTCAACAATTAAAACTATAATCTTAAAAAACTAGATGGGATTATTGGACGAAACGCCTCAAAGCAATTATAAAATTGTACAAAAATACATAAAAAGTCCGATTCAATGGTTTTAATTTCCCGGAGCACCTTCTCGCATACACAATTATTTTCTTTTTTTAGAGGCAAAATCACTTTCATTTTGCAATCGTGTTGTTAACAACAGCTGCTTCCACTCAAAAGTCTACTTTTTGTCCCTGAAGATATAAATAAATTCTGTTTAAAAAATAATAATTAAATTTAAAAGAAAATTTTCTAACTTTTCTTTCGCCATGATTGATATGTTTGTAATTTATTTTGCACAAAATATCAAGAAAGCAGTAACAAAATTAGTGATACACAGTTTGCTTTTGTTTGCGTATCAATAACTTTTATTATACATTTAGGGATGCGTAACATTGTCAATGTTTAAATGGTTGGGTTTAGGAATGCATGACTTTGTTAAGTTGCATTGCAAATGACGTTTTGGAACTCACCCTTACTCTTTAAGTCTGAAACAAAAAGTTAATGATCGTTATTAAACCTTTGATAAATTATTATGAATAAGACTCATAGTACATATATGACACTCGATAATGGCATTATTATATTAACGTTTTTCCTTCTAATTATTATTAAAAAAAATATTAGCCTTATTCATAATAGTTTTTAAAAGGTTTATTAATAGATAGATAAACAAAAATTTTAATGCACAGGGTTACTTACATTTTGCTTATTACATTGCCTAAATTAGTAATCGCAATGGCCGTTGCTTTCAGACCTTCCCCCATCGTTTTTATGGCATCGGCCGTAATTTTGTTTATCGCTACGTTCGAAGCGGTACATTCGGCTAGCATCTATCAAAATTAAAAAAAGCAAAGAAAACAAAAATTCATTGTTAATAATAATTTATCTTAGTTTAATAATTATCTTTAAAGCATCAGCCTGTTTTCTTGCGATCTCTAAGAATTCCTTCTTTATTTCGCTATCGTACTCGTCTCGCTTTCTTTTCAGCCCTCTGCGAGGTTTCCTTTTTGAAGTGCTTGGCGTATCACATTGCAGCTCCAAAGCTTCTCCTGTTTGTAATGGCGATTGCACGACAATCTCCTCGCCATCTTCAAAAAGTAATTGCAGATTCTAATGGAAAAAAGAATTTCACCGTAACTAACCTCTTCCATTGGAAAATTTTCGGCAATGTAATCTTTGCCGATAACAGAAACTGCCCGCCTTTCCATTTCACTTAAGGGCTCTTATGTTAACGGCCTGTGTGATTATGAACAATTTTGTGTTTTTTTATATTATTTAAATATGTTTACTTACCGCCTGCCACTGGTTGACCGCTTTAACCACCCCACCAAGACTATTTAGAGTTTCGGACAATTTGCTCCACTTCTTGTCGCACTCCAGATTTCCATTCACCGCCAGCAAGTCCCGGGTTGCTTATCACAGAGTCAACCATATGACTAAACTGCTCGGCAGATGCACGGCTTCTTTTCGCAGAAGTACTAGCCATTCTAAATACTTGAAAATTAAAAATCATTTACTAAATGAATAAAATAGTCATAATTTATAATTTCTTACCTACTTTGCACAAAACTATTTAAATTTTTTTTTAAAACAAGGTTTTTGTTTTTTTTTTTTTTTTTTTGTTGGTATTCTTTTGTGTGATTTTCTCCTATTTTGACATTTCGCTTGGCCGAGTTGCCGTGTAATATCAATTTGAATAGAGAGAAATATAAAACTTTTACCGTGGTTATTAATAAGTGAATCACATAGTGGTGAGTGCAAAAAATAAAATGTGTGGTTAAAGTTAACCACCTTTTAAAGTGTTAAAAGTTAGTGAATCGCACTACTGGCCTATTAATTTTTAACCGGTCTACCACAAATAAATAATTTATTTCATAAATACTGTAATGACGTCACGTAACATTTTGACATACGATTTTTTTTACTTTCAATGCGTACGAATGTCGCATTCGAAATTGGAGAAATGCCAATATGTAGTTGATTAACTGTTGCTGTGAAAAAACGTGCAGCAAAAGCAAAAACAAAGAAAGAAACGCATTTGCTTCAGCTGAGTATGTGTTTCTTTCTGCAAAGCATTTATTTTGAAAACGGTTGCTATTGCTTTAGCAATCAGCTGTTCTTTATTGTTATTTTTGCTGTTGCTTAACTCTTTACTATGAAGTTGTGGCTGACTACGATTGCCTTTTTTGCTGTTAGTTGCTGTAAGTCTGCTTTTCATGCCTTTTAACATTGAAAACTTAATTATGTAATTATTATTTACAATACGTAAGAAAATACATTTTAAAAACGTTGTTTTTTTAGAAAGCAAGAGCAAAAGAAGAAACAAACATCAACTGAATGCTAAAGTAACAGCAAACGGTTTCAAAATAAATGCTTTGCTGCAGAAAGAAACACATAGTCAGCTTAAGCATAAGCGTTTCTTTCTCTTTTCTTGCATTTGCTTTTTGCTGTTGCTTCGTTTATGATGAAATGTTTTGTAAATGCTGAGACATTTAGTTTTTTTATTTGCTGAAAAACATGTAAGCATAGCAAAGATTTTAGTGCCGTTGCTTTTTTTTAAGCAAGCAATCTAAACCCTGCGCGTAGATCAAATCAAAAGACATAAAACAAAAAGAAAATATATTTTATAAAATACCAAATGAAGAGAGTCAACATTTTCAACATCACAGAAAATTGTTCTAATATGTCAACAGTCATGCATGTATTTTTTGTTTGTAGAAAAAATTAGAATTCACAATAAAATTACATGTACATATCTATGTGAAAAGTTTGCATGTTTTTCAATATTCGATATATATTGTATGAAAAAATAAAAAATTCAAATCCTTTGGTTAATTTTTTTTCAATTTAGTAAAATATGCATTTTAAGTTTTATTTTTCAAACTTTTTTCCTAAAAGTTTATTAGTTTATACCATAAAAATATAATTATATAAAAACCCAGCAAAAACAATAACTAGACTTTATTTCGAAGTATTTAGTCTTCGCATGAGAAAATTTGAAGAATAAAAGTTTTTTAAACACTGCCTATTTTTCACATCTTATTTTTTAAAGTACATATGAGTTTTTAAGAAAAAATCTTAATATTTTGTAGAATATTTTGTATTCATGTTTTCTTCACTTTTCAACGTACTATGTATTAATATCATATTAGTGAAAACATAAATAAATCGTTTTAACTTCTAAATTTATTTTACTTAACCTACGTATAAACTTCATAAAGTTTATAAACAGTGCTAGTGATTTAATTTAGACGTGTTAGATATTATTATAAGTGAAAGTTTAAATATACATTCTACATACATACGTACGTATTCATGTATGCACATTTTTTGTTTGATTTGATTCACATAATTTTAAAATTAAAGTTTTTATAAGAGAAAAAAAAAACGTTGAAATATTGGGTAGTGAGGGCTTAAAAATATTAAGTGACTGACAATTCACTTCATTTTGAAATCTTCTATATATATATATATATATACATATATATATATATAACAGAATGTGTGTATGTATGTATGTATGTAACGTATGGAAACTAAAACGGCTGGGCCGATTTTGATGAAATTTTCAGGGAATCTTTAGAATATTCAGGAGGGTGACACTGTGAAGTATGATTTTTGATTATCGTTCTGCGGTCGAAGGGGAGTGGCAAAATTCTCATATGTATGTACACACATATATTTATTTATTTTTATTTTTTTGCTTTTTTACTTAATTTTATTTTTTGGAAGCCGTTCTCATGTTCCTTAAAAAGAGATATGAAACTCAGTTATGTAGTATTGAAGATTTTTACCAAAAACATATGTCAATAATGTTTCAATATCAAAATTTTAAAACTTTCGAAATGTTGCATTCAAAAATCCGACTTTCGGTTTTTTACAAAATATTTACGTCATTCGATAACACAAGATATTCCGCGCTTACTAAGGTGCAACATTGTACAATAAGTTTGTTAAGGGCAGGCTCTTTTATCTTCTTCAACTGTTAAATTAAGGATAATTTAGTGGTGCACTAAGTACACCAGGATAATATTGCTAAGCTCGTTTGCCTTGTTGAATTGTCTAGGTGATGCACCAAGACAATGCAACTTAGAAAAGAGTGTGAACACAACGACTGACAATATGGAAATGACAAACTTTATTGAATATAAAATAATATTAACAAAAAAAAGTAAAAAAGAAAAATGCAATATAAACTAAATTAAAATAATAATCTTAATTGTCAACACGCCGAAAATCGTCCATAACTTTCTGTACTTATTTCTTTTCCCACCAACAGCCAAAAAGAAATATTGTATTTCATTAAATACTTTAAAATCCTTTTCCCACTGTAAGGCAGTGTAGTACAGAGTTTGTATTACATAACTGTCTGGCTGGTTATTTAAATAGGCAAATTATTTTCCCACAATTATTCAGTGTAGAGGTGATATTAAATTTCACAAATACCGGGTCACTTGAACAGGTATGTGAATTTTTATGCTAGCCTTGAATTATGTCGACACAGCAAATCTCACGCTTTGTTTGACAAATGTGGGAAACAACAAAAAATAAATTTAAGGTTTAATTCCATAAAGATTTGTTTTTATTTTGCTATGGAAATAAAAAAAATCATAAAGAATTAACATACTTCGACCCCAAGGTGATCGGCAACATAAATGGGACGTGCAAATGAACGATTCTCGGCGAGTAGTGCTGAAGTGACCTAAGGTGTTGGTTCTAAGGAGATATTCCATATAGACCTCGGTGACGGCTGTGTTGCTGCGGATAATGGGTTGAGTCTTCTTTTTAGTATTTGTTTTACTATTAGGCTAATTATCGGTAGGACAATTAGAGCCAGGCCTACATAGCTGTTAACCTTATGATGTATTGTTGTTGTTGGTAACTCTTGTAATGCTCCCTTACTTCTGCCAGCAATCCGGTTATGTTGTCAATAGTTGAAAGGTATGGCAGGGGTTGTGTTACCTTCTTCACATTTTGCACTAGACGGGAGAATGATATCCCATTGCTTGTATAGGATGGATGTAAAACTGATGTGATAGTTTTGTAACCGTATATGGCGATCCCATCGTTTTTTGTTGTGCATCCTTCTGAGAGCGTTTAAGTGGCTGTTGAGGTGCGAGCAGCCACTGGTTCTTTTTGTAAAGTTTGTACCATACAGTTTTGCTGCCGATTAACTCTATGTTGCAAGTTGAGTCAGATTCATTATTGAATAAATGAATTTAATAGCGACTTATTGGAGAACCTTTACAATATGTAGCTTGAATATTCGGACATAGAAAGGTATCGAGCTCAAGTGTATAACACTCCAGGAGTTAAGTATTATCCATAGGGAAATATTCGTCCCGATGAGCGTTGGGAGCCATCATTTTAGAAGTTGGTATGATACGAGTAGCAATTAAAGAATTATTTATAAGTTGCGGAACCGGCGTAATATAAAATAAATCGTATTCATTCATTCGTGAGCTGTCACTATACCATACAAATGAATGATATCTGTGAATGGTAAAGTTAGATCAGCTGGAAGGTTTGCTTTTATATTTATTTGTATTTATTTATTAAAATATTATCAACTTCAGCAGAAAATTGTTGTGGAGTTAGTAGAATTGGGCTTATTCGACCATAATAAGTTTCAGCTACTTAATTGATCATGGAGCCATGCATTTTTTGCAAATTATCAGTAACAATAAGTAATTGGACGCTTAGAGAGAGGATGATCTGCAAGCGATGATTATTGATATTATTTGTCAAGTTCACGAGTTGGCTTATTTTGGAATTGATTTTTTTGAAGGTGGTTTGCGTACGGTTTTTAGATTGCTTCATAAGATTAGAATAGAATCCAGAAACGACGTTTGATTCCGCAGAAGACTATGCAAGTAGACTTCACTGGATTTCATATTATTAATAGTATTGGTCATTTCTTCTGCATATCTTGAATCAAGGACTCCAAACAAGGAATTCGCTACGTTTCCAACGATGTCTATTGCTTTTCGCTTTTTCCTTCTTGTGAGTCCTTCTAGATGGGTCAGTACACGATCGCAATGATTATTGAAGAATGGGTTATTGCAGGCCTTTTTCAAGGCAGATGTTCCCGTAGTTAAAAGCTTCAATTCTATATAGATAGTGCCAGTTCAAAGTAAATAAGAAGTTTCCATTCTGCTATTTTTGGTTTAACTTGACCAATATTTTCAAAATGTAAGCCAGAATTGCTAGTGATCTGCGAAAAAGCTACTTGTTGGCATACAACATATGGAAAGAATAGTGCTAGGAGCATCAACAAGCTTGGGGATAAAGCACAACGTTTTCGCGGTGGTGCACCTTTATGTGTATCGTTTGGAGAACTGCTTCTCGTTGGTATTAAGTCGTAATCCGTTACTTTGTTGTCTTTGGTCACTATTGTAGACTCTAGGGGAAGAGGTGACATTAGGTGAATTGTTCGCTTAATGATGCCGTTATGTGTTTTGACATCTGCTGTTCTGACAACTCCGGACAGGGATGTATATCTCTGGACAGGGATGTATATCGATTATTTTTCCGAGACGCCATGTCATGACCGGTGAGTTTTCCTTTATTATGACTATGGTTCCTAGTTGCAGATTTGGGTACTTAGTTTGCCATTTATTCCGTTGCTGAGGCTTGTTGAGATATTCCTGAGACCACCGTTTGCAAAATTGATGTTTTATTTGCGATACTAATTCCCATCGTTTGGCAAGTGTTTTTGAAGTTGATTGTGCAGTTGCGTCAACTTCTGCCGTGAGGGGTTCACCGATCAAGAAATGACCAGACGTGAGTGCAGCCTCGTCATTTGGACTGCTCGACAATGGTGCAATTGGTCTTGAATTGAGAATTGCTTCGACTTCTACTATCATTTGCTATTTCCTTTACCAGTAACCGTTTGGCAGATTTGACTGCAGCTTTCCACAGTCCACCAAAATGCGGGGCTCGAGGCGGAATAAAGTGGAAACTGGTGCTTCTACTGGCACACTCTCGCTGGATTTTGTCTTGAGCAGTAGTAGCGAATAACGCAGTTGACAACTCTGCTATTTGATTCCGAGCTTCCACAAAATTGGTTGCGTTTTCACAATAAAGATGCTGACAGTGACCTCTTCGACTTATAAATATCTTAAGAGCTTCAATGAAGGCTTCATTAATAAACGGTCTTGCTAGAGTTGCTCTTTCTTCTGGTAAATTTCCCATGATCTGCTGAAGAAGTTTTGGTTTCGATCTTTCGCATTGGATACATTTATGAACAGTTTCTCGACCCAGGTGTTTGCCTTTGATGGGCCAAAAACGTTTACGATTTACCGTAAGACATACCATATCAGTTTGCTTATTGTATCATTATAAGGCAGTAGCATAGGATGTTTGGCATCAAAAGACAACGAGGATGCTTGTAGTCGAACCCCCACCCTTACAAGATTATGTTCATCTAAAAATGGTGATAAGCTTTTAATCTGGCTCGATGCTTTAATGTCTCTTTGCCGTTGTAGCTGCTGGGTGTCTCCGCTGAATGTACACTGCTGGGTAATTCGAACAATGACAAGGGCGTCGTGCAGTTCGAAAGGTGTCGGATTTCGCTGCGTTTGCCATTCTGCCTTAATAGTTTTGGCATTTTTGATAAACCTGAGGATATATCCCATGATTTGCTAAAGCGTATTCAAAGAATTTCTGTGGTTGATGCTGTGCAGAAAGTCTTCATTATTGACGGCAACTAGTGAATTATAAGGCTTTTGTTTCTGTTCACTGAACGTCACATCAGAGCTTAAACAAAAGGGAAGAGGCCAATGTTTCTCGTCTCCATGAAGAAAGAATGGCCCATATATCCAGTTGGGTGTATACTGTAACTGATGTGGATCCAGGCCTTTAGATAGTATGTATGCTGGGTTATTTTTAGAACTCACATGCCGCCATTGCTGGGGTACCGTGCTGTCTTGAATTGAAGCGATTCGGTTTGCAACAAATGTATGAAACGAGGAAGATCTTGAATTTATTCATGCTAAGACTACGATGACCGTTGTATTTGGTAGAAGTGTTCTGACATATACTGCCTTTTCGGACGCATGTGTAAACACATGAAGTCGTGTCTTGCCAGGAACAACTCCTTTATAGACATGTCGATGCACTTGACTTCTTGATCACTCGGGAAGTTTCGAAGCAGTTGGGTATGATTGGCACACCATTTTCTTAAATGGAACCCATACCTAGCCATGACATGTTGTAGTTGGCGTTGAGTTTCTAAGGTTGTGTTTAAACTATCGGCTCCACCTAATCCATCGTCGACGTAAAAATTCTGTTCTATAAACTTGGCTGCGAGTGGAAATAGGATTTTATTGTCATGGCTTATTTCCTTCAACCACTTGATTGCCAGATATGGAGCTGGCCTAGCGCCATATCGGACTGTACTTAATTGAAAATAACTGATGGGTTCAGAAGTATTATTTCGCCACAAAATTATCTGGTACTGACGATCTTTCGGGTGGATCAATATTTGTCGGTACATTTCTTCTATGTCTGCAGTGAACACGAAACGTGGCAGCCGAAATCGTACAAGAATGATTTGTATATTTTGTAGTGGTGGCCCGGTATGCAAAATATCATTTAATGATTTCCCTGACGCTGTTTTTGAGAAGCATCGAGGAAGTTTCTGAGGAAGCCGCCACGAACGTCCCTCAGTTGCCTAAGTGGCCAAAGACTTTTACGTCTAAACCGATCTCCTCACGTCCCCTTAGCGAGATAGTTAGGGATAGCCTCGTTTTAGCTATAATAGACGCTGGTAAATGTGACGGGACTATATCTCCAGATAACCGGAGGTTAGTCCAAGCGGCGCTTCGCAGTGTCCACAAGGACATAATTTCAGCCAATCCTTGCACCTCCCCATCATGCCGTGATGCGGGCTGTTATCAGGGGCACGTTAAACTTAACGCTTGTGCTGATCAACGCTCAGCGAACTTGTACAAGCAGGCAATTGATAGCTCTCAGCTATACCCAAGGATCAGATTTCGAACCGTCCAGATCCTTCGCCCGAATCCCGGCGTATTCCTCCACTCCAGATTAATCTCAGCAACAAAGAGCTGCCTACCACCGAGTGAAAGGTCGCTAAAGTAAGCGAGCCAAAGGGCCACTTCCGCGATGCTATCATGGTCAGGGGAAAGTCCTAAACCTCCCACGCGACCTGTGGTACCAGAGGTTGCCGCAGGACTAACTGAACCTAAACAGACGGCCCCTGCCTCCATATGCGGTTCAGATACGTCGGATGACTCCTGTTTAACGAGGGCGATTCCGAAGCTAACTTTACGGCCAAAAAAAATGATGATGAAGGTTGTGCAAATTAACCTTCATCATTCCATCGCTGCTTCGGCGGCCCTACTCCTACGCCTGTCACAGAAAAGAGAGGATATTTTTCTGGGCCAGGAACCATGGGTTGTCAATGATCAGGTTTCTGGACTATCTATGGACGGCTACAAAACTGTCTACATCACAGGTCAGGGTAAGCCCACAGCGTGCATTATGGTAAAGTGTGTGTTTCTTCTTGATTTTGTACTATCTTATGACTTAGGTATTGTAAATAGGGGAAGCGAGCCTACCTTCGTCACTTCGAGTAGAAGCGAGGTCCTCGATCATACCCTGACAAGTGGTGGCTGGTCTGATATTGTCAGAAATTGGAGTGTCTCTCAAGAGTGCTCCTTTTCTGACCATAGTTATTTAACTTATAACTTACATCTGGAAGCAGTACGTTCCGGAGTGTCCCACTCCTACATAAATAGGAAACAAATGGACTGGAATATATTTCGATTCATTTTAGAGCTTGGCTTAAAGCCTGCTCCCTTTGAGATTAATGACCACTGCGATATTGATCGGCGGTTATATTCTTGACCTTGCAGATCTGTGCAGCAGCGAAAGCGGCCTGCAAGGTGTAAGCCAAAACCCCCTTGGTGGAACACGGAGATTGCTGAGTTACACAGAGAATGTGGAAAACTCTTCAATAGGGCCAAAAATAGTGGAAACTGGCTGCCCTATAAGGATAAACAAAGTGAGTTTAAATATGCCATACGAAGATCCAAAAGAGCCACATGGAAAAATTTCTGTGGTAACATAGAAGCTGGTCCGAAACCAGCAGGCTACGCAGGATTCTTAGCACGTCTCCGAGAGTTATTGAGAGTATTCAGAAGCCGAACGGTCAATGGACGGACTCTATAATCGATACCTTGGAGACGCTGCTGGATACTCACTTCCCTGGTAGTGAAGTGAATGGCGAAGTGAACCGAACTTCAATGAAAGGCAAAGATTGCCGAAAGAGCTCGGAAGGCAACCTGTGTGCTCTATTTCTACCAGAGAGCTCTAGGACCAAGATGGGGACTTTTGACTCGGATCACCTTCTGGCTGTATAAGGCAGTAATCAAGCCGAATTTTCTCTTTGGTGCTGTTTGGCCCGCTCTCGAGAAAACGGTCAACCAAAAGCCTCTTGATAAAGTCAGGAGAACAGCCACCATTTTGATTACTGGGGCTCTCAGAAAAACTTCGACAAAGGCCCTTCTCCACTGGCTACCCACCAAACTCCTGGTGTTACAACGGGCCAAATGCTGTGCACCCAGACATAATGCCCTCTCACGCTGGCTTACGCCATACATAGGTCACTCCAAGATTATCGTTCACTTCTACTCCTGCTCTGGTCCACGGGTTTCAAATCCATATTCCAAGTAGGGAGGAATGGGTCTGTAACGAAGTGGTTGTAAGTACTACTGTCGACATCTACACCGATGGCTCGAAAGTGAACGACAGGGTCGGTTGCGGAATCTTCTCCAATAACCTTGGACTACGACACTCATTTAGACTTCCTGACTACTGCAGAGTCTTTCAAGCCAAGGAATTGGCCATTCTGAAAACATCCGAAATAGCGCTTAGGGACGATCTTTCTGGCCTTGCCATTCGGATATTTTCGGACAGTCAGGCGACAATCAGGGCGCTTGCTGGTGCATACTCAAATTATGGGTAGAGGAAAGTTCCTGTTGTGTCTCCAGGCAACTGGACCTCAAGCGGACCAGGCAACTGCTCGACTGGACAGGAAATCCATAAGTATCACGGTCTCGGTACTTACTGGTCACTGTCTAATCGGCAGGCATGCTGAAAGACTTGGTCTGCCCTTTTATGATTTTTGTCACAGCTGTGGCTCGGAGGATGAGGAAGAGACCGTACTTCACCTCCTGTATCACTGCCCATCCCTGGCTCGAAGAAGATTAAGAATTCTGGGCTCTCCTTTCTTCGGAACTCTTACGGAGCTATCATCTCACTGTATAGCGGACATAGCGAAGTTCATCCGGGAATCTTCATGGTTCTCAACTGGGTAAGGGGAGTCGCGCTGTCTTCCTTGTGGTATCACAACGGGCCATTCGATTGTACTCAAGTGAGCTTCGTCGTGAGAGTCTGCCACTCCTAACTAACTAGTCAGTGTAGAGGTGATATTAAATTTCACAAATACCTGGTCACTTGAACTGGTATGTGAATTTTTATTCTAGCCTTGAATTATGCTGACGCAGTAAATCTCACGCTTTACTTGACAAGCGTGGAAAATAACAAATAATAAATTTAAATGAAAATAAAAAAAAATCATAAAGCATTAACAAAGTTAAAAATAGTATTATATTATCAAATGATTGTGTACTCTTGCATTTAAGATATCTACATTTTGTGCACATTTGTGAGTCTTTTACAAATGCTGAAAAAAATAACGGTTCATTCAAACAAACTTTGCTTTCAAATGCTCACTGTCTTCATTAATTTTGTTTTGCGGTAGTTGTTGTGTTATGTTCATAAGTTTAAAACCTTTAAATAAAATCATTTCAGTAAATAAGTGTATTGCAATTTGCAATAATAAAATAAGTTCAGAAATTATTTTTTACGCCAACTCATCAAACCGGCAATATGGTTATTGTGGTTGCAACAACCAATAAAATGTTATAAAACTAAAAAATAAAACACATCATTGTTCCTTTTTCACGATTACAGTATACTAAAATGCCACAAAAAAAACAGCCATTGCTAAAAAAAAAACGCAACACGGAAGCCGCTGAATCAGCTGAGGAAAGCGAATCACGCCTTCAGGAAAATCTGGGAAGGTTACCTACGTCTAGAGCCGAAGAAACGGAAAGAAAACACGAATCACGGTTTCAGCAAATGCGTGACAGTGCATCTTCATCCAGAGCTGCTGAATCACCCCAACAACATGACGAATGACTGGCTTCCAATCGCTCCCGAATGGCTCCATCAAGAGAAAGAATCGATTTAAAGTTGGCGGCATTTCACTATAATAGGGACATTTACTACCGCAATCACAAAGGCGTAGTGATTGGCATAGTGGGCAAAGTTTGCTTACATTGTCGTGCTCTGAAGTTCGCTAAGAAATCCCCGGGAATGTGTTGTTCGAACGGAAGCCAATTGTATGTGGCTTGCTGCCGAGTTGGCACGCCAAAAAAATTTTACGTTTTTACACCAAATAAAAAAGCAAAAAATATTGTCTATCCGCTGGCCTTAAGATGAAGCAATAGTTAATATAATTTTTAATTCCATAATTGTTTGATCATGACATAATACTTGACGTACTGGGAGCGTCATAACTGTACATCGATATAGGGAGACAAATAGCTGAGATGTATTGCTTGTCGTTTGTGATCCAAACTCTTCTTAATGGTAATGTAATGTAATCACTCCATCTTAAAGATATAACAAATTTTTTGGAAATGTTCCATTTCAAAGATAACTATTTATAGACTGCTTGACTTTATGACTTAAAGCGCTGCCACCAGGCTTAGCAGGTGGCTTTCATTTCGCTTAAATTACAAAAATTTATTGTACTCACTGATTTTAAATTAAAATAATACTGCAGGCTTATATTTCGACTAATAATAATTGATTATTAAGGTTTATATTGTAGTAATTGATTATTTAAAAATAAACGTCTCTTTTTCAAAGCTCAGCATCCCTCAAATTCTTCAATTCAAAAATCATAATTATGATTTCGAAAAAGACTTATTTTAAAAATTTTATAAATAAATAAAAAAAATATAAAAAGTATTTTTAAACGAGTAAACTATTTTTAAACTCTAAATTTATAATGGTCGCCTAAAGCAAAAATGAAAGGTTTCTTGTCAAGATTTTTTAAAGCCCACACAGAAACACATAACTAAGCTTTGAAAAAAGCAAATGATGAATATCAAGCAGATAGACACGCCTTAAAATATTACTATTAGTATTATTATACTGAAGCTTGCAGATTAATACTTATTTCTTCTGTAAAATCGATTACTTTCTTAATTATAAGATATGAAATAATAATTTTATTATTTCACATTTTTCTATAAATAAGACTCAATGCCATTATTTTAAGTTAGCAATTGTTAAAGTTAAGATTTTGTAGACCTGAGTATCAACATTTGGTTGGAGTTTTGCCTTCAAGAAACGGATAAGCTTAATATCGGGTGAATAATCCTTAATTTTCGCTAAATTTTAGTTCAAAGCATATCCGCGACAGTTAATTTTCCCCGCAAAATCCTTACTTTCACTGTTCGTAAATTGTAATAACGGGACTTCCGATATTTTTTGTTTAATGTCAACAAGTCACTGTCTTTTATCAACCCTGTATGCTTAAAGAGATCAAATTAGTGTCACATTTTTCGTTTTAAGCTTTGAATCATTTTGTACTTGGTTTATAATAATAAAGGCACAATTTGTTAACATGTCATAGTGACCAAGGACATAATATCCATAGAAATTGTGTCATTTTTAGTATATGTGTCACTTATGAGAATGTCATAATGTCCGCACTTAAAGAAGAAGAATGGATTCGCTTACCAAAGATATGCATAGCCGGACTTCGGCCGGGCGCAACGATTTTCTCCTCTATACTATAACTAACACCGGCTGCGCTATCCAAGGATTTTTTGTATAGCGCCCTTCGTCCGGGCGCAAGTTTTCTTCCTCTATGGTTTAACCAACGCCTCTATTATATACTTAGGATTTTCTGAATCTTTCTTACATAAAATACCATAAAATATACCTATAATATTCATGGATGTTATGACTCTACGTTGTAAGACATTATGTCCTTGAACCTTATGACATACCACCGCCAAAATTTTTTATTAAAATAAATTATAGTTTTTATAATGCTAATGAACAAAACTTATTATGTAAATGTAATTATTTATGTATAACTATTTGGGCCCGGTCCGCGTTGCTGGCGTTATCTCTTAGTCAATCGGTAATCCTCAGAGAAACACCCCTCACGAACAGTAGATACATATACATTAAGTTATCGCGCAGAAACACCAAAAAAGGAAATTTTGCGCCATCTATTGGACGAACACTAAACTACATAGAAGCACTGCTGGCGACCAATAGAATATAATTATAAATTTTGGTTAAAATCGGTGCAGTAGTTCTTGAGTTACGATGCAAAAACACAAAAAAAAACTAAATATTGCGCCATCTGTTGGACGAACTTAATATTACACTGGAACACTCTTCACGGCCCATAGATTATGCATATAAAATCGGTCCAGTAGTTTCTGAGTTTATCGATTACTAACATATACGCTACCCCAATGAGAATAATCGTACCACAATCACTTTTTCAAGCAAGTTTCTTATTCGATTAATATGAAAGAAATAGAGCCTTATACCGACAAAATGTAATTCTCATAAGAAAAAAATACATTTTATGCAGAGAAAACACATCAGAGAACTGCAAGAGTGTCTGTTTTTAATACTCTAAGTATACTCATCTTAAATGCGGTTGCGGTGTGATCGCCACTGCATTTCTTTGAGGGAGTTTACATTATGGGCATTGTATCAGCTACAAAAGTCATGTTGCAGAAGTTTGTAGGCATGAGGTGTAGAGAAGCGTGCGGGGTAGCAAAAGTAGCACGAAATGAATTTTCATGACTCTTTTTAGTTTTTTCTCTCATATTTCTCTCATTCCTGTTTCTTTCTCTCGCTTTTTGCAGTTATATGCTTAAGCGGTGTTACCAAATGGCTGTTTTTTTCCTATAATATTCAAAAATTGTTGAAAAATTAATACGTTTAGTTTATGGCAACACTTGAAAGATTGGTTGATAAAACATCATAAAATTCTCTCACTTGCTACAAAAGAGTCATAATGTAAACGCGGGATGACTTAAGGAGATTCACCAAAAGAGAAAACAATAGAAAAGTCAGCTACAATGCCCTTAATCTAAACTGGCTCTTTTGTGCGAGTATTTTCTATACCCATTCCATTTGTGTAAGTGTCTAGCATACTCAAGTAAAATGTTTGCGATGCTGGCTTTACTTTATTCGTACTCATACTCACAACCAGCGTTGCCACACAAGAAATTGACTTCCTACCAATAATTTTCAAAAATCCTACCAAAATCGTTCACAGCCTACCAAAAATTTAGAAATGCATTTCTTGCACATAAACCCTGTTATACTCACTTGGTTTTTTTTCTGTAATTGTAGAGATGGAAGTTTGTCTTTTGGTGATTTTTAAGATGGGGGTTATGATTTAAAATAGTTTTAGAGCATACTACTCGTATGCAGAATGAACATCCATCCCTTTCCCGGCGCTAATCAAATTCGCTCAACCATGTTCTGTTCTAAATTTTCTTTTGACTGTTTCTTTACAATGTTCACTAAAAGTATTATATTATTTAAAAATGTTTTAAAACAAAAACATAGTTGAGGGAATATCGTCTTCTAAAGTTATATTATTTTCATTTAATTTTGGAGTTTTTGATTAAAATCTGAAAAAAATGCATGCAATATTAGTAAATATTTATGTAATTAATAAGTACATATGTATTTACAATTAAAAAAGTATTTTACTTTTCCATTTTGTCTGTTAATTTTTTTAATACATACACTTGAAAATAAACCTTCACTCAAAAATATTGTTAATTTCAATTTCATAATATTGTTCGCGTTTCTTAAACCAGAGGTGGTTATAGCTTTATTTATCTGTGCTTTAATCATCTCTATGCAAAAAAGCAGAGATGTTTTTTATTACAGCTAAAACAGTTTTTTAAAACATTTTATTTAATTTAATTACTTTACTTTATTCGTGCTTGATTCCTTCAAATATAAATATTTCATGATATTCTCATGAAATATTTATTATTTTAAACTAAACTACAAAATGAAATGTATTACTGCGGGGAAAGCACATCAAGCACGAATAAAGTAAAGTAATTAAATTTTAAAAGATTCCGAATAATAAATTTTTCATTTTGATATATTTGCATGTGCACCTTGCTTATTAATAAAAATTGTTTTTCAATTTTTATTTTTATTTTTTCATTAAATCTTTCAAATACATATGAATGGTTCCCAATGGGATCCCTTATGTAGAAAAATTAAAGAAAAAATAAAAATAGTTACTAAATGTTTGCTGTGTTTTTGTGTAGAACATTTTTGAGTTGTTATTGTCTTCTGTCTTATTGATTCAATGAAATTCTCATTTAATCAATTTGGCTTTTGATATGAGACTTTCTGTTTTTCTATACAAAATTTGGGTAAAGAGTAGAAATACAACCTCACGGTTGCGGATGCGGTTGTTTTTTTATATGGAGTTTTGACAATAAAAAACGTTCAACGAATCCGCATGAAATTAGAATCTATTTTAATTTGAGTGCGTTTTCTCTTAAGCTCCCAATTTTGAACTTTTTCTCTTTCAGCATGTTGCCACAGTTTTATTGTTTTTATACTAAAAAATTCTATTTGTTAATATTTTTTGTGAATGACTACGAGAAAAGAAGAGAAAGAAAATGTAAAAAGTCATTGAAAATCAACAATAATTTTGAAATTTTCAATTTATTGCTTTTTTACATTAAAAGAATTTTTTTTAAATATATTTCAATAAAAAAGAATAAAAAAATTAGTAAACAAATAATAAAAATGACAATAAAAACCGCATCCGTCGGCACACCTCATTTTATTTGTTTTTTCTCTGAAATGCGGAATGCGTCGCCGCAACCGTGAGGTTGTATTTCTACTCTAAATCCACTGATGAGCTATTTGAGCAGTAGTGAAATGGCCATATGGATATGCTTTCCCCGCAGTAATACATTTCATTTTGTAGTTTAGTTTAAAATAATAAATATTTCATGAGAATATCATGAAATATTTATATTTGAAGGAATCAAGCACGAATAAAGTAAAGTAATTAAATTTTAAAAGATTCCGAATAATAAATTTTTCATTTTGATTTTATTTAATTGTTTATTTAATTCAAAGTTACATTTTTTTTTATTTTATGTTCTGAATTTATAAGGTGAAAAATTTACTATTGCTAAAAAATTGCTACAGGAGGAAAACCTACCAAAAATTTAAAAAAATGCAACAAACCAACCAAACTACCAAACTGTTTTTTAAAAACGAAAAACTACCAAGTTTGGTCCGATTGGACCAAAGCGGCAACGCTGCTCACAACAAACACCAAGAGAGAGATTTTAACGTGTGTAGTGAGAGGAAAACAGAGTTATCAGATCAGAATTATTAAATCAAACACAATATCAAAAGTCGTCAATGTCTAAATTAGCTAACATACATACGTTTTTGAAATTATGAAAGTTTATTTGATATATAACAGAAAATAAATTAAATAGAACCCATAAAATTTGCCATATTTTCATTTATTAAAAACACGAGAAAACTTTACTAATAACTCATGAATAGTTCATTGTTTATTATATTACGTTTTTGTTAGGGTTTTTTTTTAAGTCACACAGGATAGAAATTTAAAAATTCTATTCTTTAAGCAAATAGATTTTTAAAATTAATAAATAGGTATAAAAGCAATAATTATATTTAACAAAATAAAATATGTAAACTAAAAACTTTATTTTATTTATTATTATTTATGAGGTCTATGTCTATTCAGTCAATGCAATATTACATCTGCGTATATAGAGTTTTGTTAAAACTTAAAAAATTAAATAATTTTCCTTTTATTCACGGATTCATTTTATCATTTTGTTTTCCTAAATACCGTTACTAGCACGTTTATGACAACAAGGCACATAAACTGAAAATATTTGTTCATAAAAAACAGCAACAAAATAAGTATACCTTCTTTAAATAGTGTACAAAAGCTGTGCCTTTAAGCGGTTTTTATTGCATATTATTCATTAAATATGTGTTGTATTTCATACTTTTGAAAACGTTGTCTGTTTTTCTGCTTATAATGTATAAGCAATAGATTTGATCAAATTTTGTTTTTTTAATTGTTTATAAATAGATCTGCATACAATGCAGAATTTCATAAAACGGCAGTAAAAAACTTTAATAGGGTAAAAATGTGGCAACGTTGTTTACAAATAAAGAGATTTAAAAAATTCTCACGTACGAGTATAAAAAATACTTCAAATTCTGATTGCGATATTTTTGAAACTCGTTTTTACAGGAATGGCTAAAATAAACACCGCAACTTTTTATTGCGGTGTTTAAAATAGTTGAGTATGAAAAGTATAGAGTAAGTATGCGGTGTACTCATGGGTTGCGGTGTACTTGTGCAGTTCTCTGAAACACATCATCATAATCATCAGTGAAAGTAGACCTTCCCTACGCATATGCTCGCTTGAAAATCGGTTGAGTGGTTTCCGATTTTTAAAATCACGAACAAAGTACAACTTATTTATATATATATCTGTGTGCGTGTGTGTAGATAGGTGTATGTATGTACATATACAGAGATTCAATAAAATCAACAACTAATTTGTCAATCAAATTAATTACAGTCATATAAATTTATTACATAAAAAGCGCTTCTGAATTTATTTAATATCTGCTTTAATTTATTATTAATTTTAAAGTTGCTTATAAACAGGAAATTTTTTTCGTACTTCTTGTTTATAAATTTTTCATTTCTTTTGTTATTTACATCCAAGAAATGCCTCCTATTATCTTTATATTTTTATTTATGTTACAGATATACAAATATACATATTTCAATTCTATTTTGACATTAAGGCAGAGGAGATTATGATTTTAGTATAACTAACCGCCAACAAAATTTCTACAGACCACAACAACACAGAGTTAAACGGTATTCAGTTGGAGACCTAATGAAAGAAAAAATTGAATATAACAACAATAAGTATGAACTCAAATTAAAAAGTGATAAGAGTGTAAATAAGAAGATTGTTGTTCTTTAGATGAAAATTAACTCACTAAATAAACACACATACATGTATTCAAAGTTGTATACAGAGTACTTAATTTAAAACAAATTATTTTCTTTGTCAGTTAAGAATATTTAAGCGTAGCATCATCACCACCGCTTGAAACTGTTAATTAATAATCTATTACTCATCACAAATAAACTTTTTTAATAACCAGTATTTTTCCTTTCATTTATGTGTTAAGATATTACTGTTGTTGAAATAAAACGAAAAAAATAAAAAGCAAGAAATAAACATTTACACAAAGTGGAATAAAAACAATTTGGCTATTTACTGGTATTTTTATGAATTTGATTCTTTATCTCTCGATAAAGTTGATTATTACTTGTGATTTAATAATGTCTGATTCATGTGCTATAACAAATATTGATGATAACAGGTAAATTTGCTTTATACTGCTCTAGCCCAGCTAAATGTACGATCAATGGAAAAGAGCAGATGACATACATTAATTTTATATACATACATATGTATGTTTCTGAGAACTCTTGTTAATGTGGACTTATCATGTTAAGGAATATTATCCTTGATCTTTGCCCAATTACTAAATTCATAAGCTGAATGAATTTAGTAATTGGGCGAAAAATTTGTGTTTCAATTTTTTGATTTTCTTTTTACAAACAAAGCAGATATTTTTCAAAAAAATATTTAATTAAAGAAAAAAATTCTAGCAAGCTTTTAAAAAAACGTGTCAGTAACTTTTCCTAACAATCGGTTGGTTAAGAGAGCTTTTACTGTTTTTAATATTATAAAAAATGACCAATGATTTGTCACTATATCTCGAATGAAGCTCCTTTGAAAGCAATTGATTTACCAAGTTGAAAACCCCATCTTAAAGAAAACTATGACATCTACACTGGCTGCTAAATTGGTGAAAAGTGTTTAACAAAAAAATTATGTTGTTCTTATTAAGCAAATAAAGCTCCGTTTATACGAATACATATAACTTACCTTTGGAACAGATTTCAATCGTATTGGACGAAGAACTATGTCCGAAGTCAGTTAAGTCTCGATCTTCGGATAATTTTTTTTTAATTTTTTTTGCTTCAGTAAAATACAGGTCCAACGGGATATATACATATGAATTCATGGAGACTGATTTGCTATTTCTTGATATCTTCACTTTTTATTGAACCCGAAGTGGTCATATTTGGCTCACTGGCATCGTGCAGAACGCTGCCAAGATACGATTTCCGCTTGGTCCTACCACACAAATCTTTGTTTTCTCTGTCCGTGTGTTCCATGTTGGTAATAATCTAACAGTGGTGTTAATATCTTTTCGACAGACATATCCTAGCCAGCATAATTTCTGTACTTTGATGCACTTTACTTCATTAAAATTCGCGGTTAAATCGATATTTAAAAATTTTTCGACGGATCATTCCTTTAAATACCTGCAACACTGATTTATTTGGTTTGCAAGTGCCGGATATAATTCAGCATATGGAACAACAGAGGGTCATATCGTTAAGCTTTTTACTGAGCCAAAACTAGCTTTTATTTGCAATCGCGATAGTTCTATTTATTTTTGCGATGACACTATTCTTTAAGTTTATGGCGAATGTAAACTAATTCAACTACTACCTCGACGCTTAAACCGCCGACCATCAGACTAAGTTTATCATTACATTCTCTTAGTGCAACTTTTTTGGTCTTATCACACAACAACATAGTCAGCCGAATTATAAAAAAAAATTTGCCCTTTTTTCGCTTTTGATTGACTTCGGAAAGTGATATAATTATAAATTATATATATATATATTTTTTTTAATCTGAATTTAATAATGGCAGGGGTACATAACCACAGTGCCAGTGTATCCCACAAGTTTTCAGATATAAACAATCTCTCCAGGAACTGCACATCGACCTATACCTTCGTATAGGAAGTGGTAAATCCTAAACAGGATATTGAAGTATTAATGAATATATATGTACATATGTTTTTAATATTTTTTAAAACGATGGCATTTTTATAAAAGACAGTTGAGAAAAAACGTGCGCGTTGCGTCTTTAATTATAACCTCACTTTTTTGAAAAAGGAAAATCTGCTCGCACACACCCTTCAAAATAATGTAGTAAAATGTTATAAATTATAAAATTAAAATTATATAAAAATAAACAAAAAAAATCACTTCAAATTACAATGATTCTTTCAAGTTCATTTTTATATATTTTGCATTTTTATACCCTTCACCACAAAAAGTGGAAAAAGGGTATATCTAAGTTTGTCATTCCGTGTGAAATTCTTCAATATCCATTTCCGACCCCCTAAAGTATATATATTCTGACTTCTTATGCATAGCGAAATCGATTGAGCGATGTCACTCTGTCCGTCTCGGCAAACTTGATTTCACAAAATAAATTAATATATCAATCGATCAGATATAGTGTCGAAAAGAAGTGCTATTGGCAATCAGCATGATCGGTCCACGTCCTTGGAGGCAGCAGGCAAAACACCACGCCTACCTCTAATTTTTTTATGTCAATTGGAACAATAAAGTCACTCTAATCAAAAAAAAAAAATAAATATCTAGGGCGATCAAGAATTAAAAAATAAGAAGAAAATAACATCAAGTGAAAAAACTGGCGCTCGCCCATGTTTTTCGAGTTACGGAGCTTTGAAATTTTAAAACTTTTCAAAATTTTAAATATCAATATGGGTATCCTTTCAAAGCTTTGTCTTAACCTATTAAAAGCCGATGTCATTTTTATGTCAAATTATATATATGCAGTACCAAAATTTTTTTTTAATTCTCTGTCTCCCCAACATTTGCTGTTTTGATTGGAGTTACTTCACTAAGCTAGATTTGCATAGATGGTGAAAGGTATATAAGATTCGACATAGCCGAATATAGCACTCTTACTTGTTGTTTTAATTTTTTAATTTAACAAAAATGACAACGCAAATCAAAGCTGCAAATAAAACATTACCTTTTAAAAGAAATTGAATCACTCCTGTAATGAATTTATTACTTTTAAATCCAATTTGAATGAGTTCTTTTCGAATTTTAAATTCTTAACTGAATACACCTCATCAAAAAAAAACATTGGAATGAATTTATTGTAAATAAAAAATTACACTCGCTCGCTTTGCCACGAAAATTTTATGAATTTAAATTTAAATGCATTTATCACAAGTAAAAGGTTTAATATTAAAGGATATCTTCGCACAACATGTATTTTTTGAAGTGCAATTAGCATACATACATCCAAATTTTACACAGAGCGCTTGTCGTTATGGCTCTTATAAGAAACAGCAATAAGAAAATATTATATGATTTCGACGTATATAAACTTATTTTTAAACCGTTATAGACAGACACTTTAGATTACAGCATACATTTGTGTAAACTGTAAGGTTTTCTAGGCTTGAAATCTGATACCGATTTGTATTGAACACCTGGATTTGCTGACTCAAAATTGATTTTTTATTTATACGTAACGTGAGTTCTACTTCAAGTATAACGTCGCGTAACACTTTAGTGTTTAAGTTGTCAGACATACACCGGCACTTAGGCAAAGCTTACTACCACAAGTTTTTTAAATTTTCATTTAAAGTTTCTTTCGTGTTTAGAAAAACAAAATCTTAGAGCCAGTTTTCATTAAGGGCATTGTAGTTGACTCGATTTTTTTTTTTTTATTTTTATTTTGGAGTGTCCCTGTAAGTCGTCAGGCGTTTACATTATCACTCTTTTGTTGCATAAATAAAGTGTTGATCTGTAATCACACAATCTGTCTTTTATACATAAAATGGCAGAACTTATAAACTTCTTTATAATGACACAAAGTGAATAATGTAAACTGGCATACAAAGTTTTATATTTTATGTGTATGTTTGAACGTGCAAATGAATGAACGAAATACGAAAGCCTTCGGGAAAAAGTGTTGCTGTGCGTAGAATGATTATGAACGGCTACGATGTTAGCCGCATAATTATAAAAGTGAAAGATTTTTAAATGGGCTTACTTACATACGTTAATATTAACTATAGTTTTTCAGTAATGTAAAATCATTCGTTGTTGTTTAAGCTTTAATTTTTGTTTTTACGTTTTGTTTTTGTTATTCTAATGCAGCCGATTTGTTTGGATATTTTTAGTTCATCTAAAAATTTTTTGCTAATTTCCTGAAGAGCTAACTAAGCGGTAGAGAAATGGCCACTGAGACGGGCTTTGACTTAAAGTCCTTAATATGCATGCATGCTTAAATTTAACTAAGGAGGCAAAATAATTTAATCTTCGAAAATTTTTGCAGCAATAAATTGTGAAAGTTGAAAATACCTTTATTATTTCATTTATGTATTAATTTTGTATTATTCTTTATCACTATTAAATTAATTTTTTTCTCTTTTTATTGTATTTCAATATCTTTATTGAAATTTCAGCTCTTTATATGAAATTTTGAAAAATTGTGCTAACTTTCAATCTTACGATAGTCTGCCTGTCGAGGATTTTAACGATGTATGTTTTGGTGCAGGTTACAACAGCAGTGGTACAATTTATCTTGAAAATTGTCCAAAAACAATATCGACCAACCAATATTCAATCCGTGAAAATATCTCGCATACCAGATATTCTAGCGAGGATTCATTGGGTGATAATATTTTAGAGGAGGACGGCAGAATATCATTGGCCTATGAAAACTTAAGAACAATTCCAAGGCGAATAGCTGAAAAGTTTGCAACACACACTAAATTTCTAGACTTGAGTTACAATAATTTTCAAAATCTTTCATTTTTATCATTCTTTGAGGATCTACACACCCTTATATTAGATCGCAATACAAGGTTAGATGTAAACACTTTGCCACTATTGCAAAACTTGAAAATTCTTTGGTAAGTTGTATGATCTAAGGTTTAATCGTGCATTCAACTAATTGTTATACACTTAATTTATTAAGGATTAATAACTGTGATATTAAAAACGTAGTTGACTGGATTCATCGCGTTCGAGCACAGTGTCCGAGCATAGAATATTTATCAATCATGGGAAATCCTGGTATCAAAGAGCCCTTCAAGTATTGCACTGTAAATATGTTCAACAATTCATCCAACAACGAATCTACAATAACGCCCATAAATAGCTTTGCAGATTATAGAGAATACATTTTACAAATGCTACCACATCTTCAAAACTTGGATGGTATTCCACGAAACACTCTTTTAAGGGATTTTCAAAGCCATACAAATGTCTTAAAGATTCCAATGACTCATTCATTAAAGTCACCGGTTAATTTAGTAAGAATTGAATCTTCATCTCAGGGACAACGTTGTAATGGAAACGTCAATCGAAAAATATCACCTTCTCTTAGTTTTAGAAATTTATTTCTGTTAAAAAGACGTAAGAAATCATACCCCAGCTCATCCACAAATTGATATTAAACAAGAGCAACAACTGAGTGCAATGGAAATTTTTATACATATATGATTAATAAAACAATAATAACCGATTTGTTATCATTCTTACAAGGGCAGTTCAGAGGTCGTACATTAAATGTACGTGGTTGCTTGTCTTAACTAAGCTCATGAAAAATGATCGAGGACGTATCGTTCATACTTACTACTAGTTACAGTGTTATTTTTAAAAATTGTTTTTGTCATTGTGCTTCTTTACTTCTTATTTTATTATACCCTTCAAGAATAATAAAATAAAATTACGACATCGATCAAGAATAAAAAAATGTTTCTGAGCATGATGGAACTGTGACGTCACTCACACTTTGTTCTGATTGGCTGGTAAAATTCAGTTGTAGAACTATTATGTTGATATAAAAACATGACAGTGGGGCAAAGTATTACATTTTCAAATTACCACTATTTTAAAGTAAAATCTTTTTATAATTAGATATGTTTTATTTTCTTTTTCAGTGAATTTTTTTAATCAATTTGGAGTTGAACTGTAAATATTATAAATGAATTGAAATTAGTTTTGGCTTTTCATTTTATTTCTTATTTTCTAAAAACCTTTTTTTAGAAGGAAAAATTATTTTACAATGTATGCAGACGTTTTCCAAAAAACACAAGAAAAATTAGACACCAGCAGAATATAATGCTGCAATTTCTCAATCGCAAATAACTTTGAAAATAAGAATACGAGGAGTATTTATATCAATAATAATTTGGTTAGACGAAAGGCCGGGGCACATAGAATCCGTTATACGTTAAACTTCAACTTATTCAACTGACAACACAGTTAAAATACATGTTTTTTTATGATAGTTGTCACAATCAGTACGTCTCCATCTACACAAAGTATGAAAGTTGAGCAACTTTTAACTTTTGACGTATATTGAATACTAGTCTTGCTGTGCTCTTTACTCTCTCTTTGCACATATTTTTTTTTTTTTTTTTTTTGCACATACATTAAAAGCAGTATTGCCGTTTGGTTACAATTTTATAATTTTTGTAACTATTGAAACTTTATTTATTTATTTATTGTAAAATTTTGTTATATTACTTCAAATTTTCTAAGTTTTGATACCAACACCAAATAAAGTAATATCACTGACAGATTACTTGTTTTAATATTTGATGTAAAAATCTCACTTAACATATCAATTCGGTTTAAATTACAAAGGTTACCTGCAAATGCAATCAAAATTCCATATAAAAAATTTGTTTAAAATAAACAAAAAATAACATTGCTTAAGTTTTACTCTCTGCTGTTAGTGAGAAATCACGAAATGTTTCTTCTTTCAAGTTAAGAAACAACAATTTTTTCTCAACTGGAAATAATATGAGCTGCATTTCGTGCGTTCTGTTTAAAACTGCGAAAATTGGTAGCAACTTCAGTTATTCCGCTTGAAAAATTTGACAATCGTAGCAATATCTCGAATAATTAAAAAATTGTCCTTTAATTTCCTTCAGGAAGTGCCGGATTATATTACAGAAAAATTGTCAGTAATTTTGTGTTGAAGTTTTAAGCAAATAAGTCCCAAATTTATTTTTAATAACGACATTTTTAACATAATTAGTGTAGTAAATTTCATGGAAGCTCAACCTTTTAAAGAAAAATGTACTTTAAATAATTTTATTAAACGGTGAGAGCATACACTTTTCCATTCCGAAGTATTAGATTGGGTCATAATTTAAATCCTCGTGAGTATTATCGGTATGAAATTTTATTTCATACGTTATTCTTTTTTTTGTTTTTGTTTTGTTTTTGTTCAGTAAATGAATTTGTAGACTTGTTATTTTTCCTGACATGTGGAATAAAACTGTTTACTATATTTTATACGAAGGCGCATTAATTTACGGGTGGTCTTAATAATTTTGTTTATTTTTGACGTTTTCGAAATATTAAAATAATTTAGAAATTAAAAAATTTTCAAATAATTCTAAAAATTTTATAAAACTAACAGCCCGATTCTGTGCACTTGATAAGTTCAAAACATTGAGTATTTATCAACTTTTGAATATTTATCAAGATTTGGTATTCTACTAAAAAAATAAAAGCTTTTTAGTTGATAATTTGTCAAAGTCTCATTGGGTATTGATAAACATATTTTATTGTTTGTGTGTGCATTCAAATTCGGTAAATAGTGCACGCTTCATGTAAATATCAACATAATGAATTCTTTTTTAAAATACGTGAACAAATTTACGTATACTTTTAGAAAATAGAAGAAGAAATAATTGTGTTCATGCGGATTTGTGAAGACGAAGAAAATACGGAAAAAAAGAAGGCGTAGGTGGGACTTACAAAGATTACGTGACTCAAACGATCCTTTTCAGTTGTTGGAGACAGAATTTACAAAAAATTTTTGCCTGAGTGTTCTTGCTCGGCAATTAAAATCAGACTTGCAGACAATCTTATTTCGGTTTCTTTTACGGGTTAATGAATTATACAAATTTATACGTTTATTAATATTCTTTATAGCCAATTAATTTGTAATAATTCTAGCAAAAAAAACCGACTTTAAAACAGATTTCATCTGTCTCCCTATAACGGTTCAAGAGTATTGCCACATAAATTAGATTACATTAACTATTGGGACACTCTTATATCTCCAAATTTAATACTTGTTCAACTGTTCAATAGTTTCGCAATATACATCAAATTACAGCAACTATAGGGTAACTCTTTATTTTCAAAATTCAAATTATATACTTGCTCTTGTAATAAATTAAGCAATCAATTTTTTTTAAATTTCAATCGCAACGGATCATTTATTTGCCCATACACATCAAATTATATCAACTATTGTTAAACCCTTTAATGTAGTAAACATTCTGTCTAAAATGCAGATGTTTGTATACAACGGGTCAAAAAATACGGCCATATAGAACAAATTACATTATTTGGGAACACCCTTTAATTTCTAAAATCAAATTCTATTCTTCTTGTTATAGCGGACTTAGCAAAACAGGTCCCTTGTAAATTTCAGCTGTCTGTCTACAACAGTTCTAAAGTATAATAAACATTAAATTAAATAAACTATTGTCGCACTCTTTAATTTTTTAATTTTTAATGTAAATACTTGTTACTATAACGACCATATCAATCAAAATTATGTCAAATTTGCAATGGTTTGTCTATAACGGCCCATATAAGTAAATTTGCATCAATTATGGGGCACCCTTTAATTTTAAGATTTATTTTTGTATAACTTTTTGTTATTGGGAGCTATAGTAACGCGCAGTCGTTTTGAATTTTATAGAATCGCCCTTTAGAGTTCGTAATACACGTAAAAACATGTATGTTGTATGGGGACACCCTTTATTTTTTAAGATTATGAACTGTTTTTTAAATGGGACCAATATGTAAGCATAATCTATCAGATTACTAAAATTTTTAAAATCGATGCAGAAATGTCTTAGTTCTGCAGGCACAAACATAAAAAGCAACAATCAGTCGAGTTGTATAACCTCCTTCTTTTTTTGAAGTCGGTTAAATGTACTTACTTAGCTGGTGTATCCATATTATTGCTTTTTCCAATAATTTAATTTAATAAATTTAATTAAAATCAACTGTCAATAGAAATTCACCACACTGGTGAATTTCAAAAGATTTTTATTTATCAATGTTTCCACAGAATACCAACCGAACTTTTAGTTGATAAAAATCTTTGCAAAATATCTTGATAAAAAATTTATCAAGATTTCAAGGCATCGGGCTGTAAATTTCAAAACCAAAAAGTGAATTATGAAATATTGCTGCATATGCAGGAGAAAGAAACCAACAACCGGTACAACTTTATTTAAAGTATCGAATGATTATAAAAGGATAAATTAAATTCGGCTTCCTTCTGTTCAGCCAGCTACTTTTGAGATCAACATGGTGCTGTGCAACAACAAAATTACATTGGGTTTTTGTTTTTTTAGCCGTGCGGCCACCTTATATTTAATTCGACTTGATTTTACACAAATTACATTAAATTGCTATTTTATTAAAGGAAAATTTCGAAATGTAACTTTTATTAAAAAAAAATTCATCTTTTTTACTGTTTTTCCCTGGCAACACTTAAAAAGATTAACAGCTGATTTAAAATCCGTCAGCAAAGTACTCATAGTCCCAACCTCATCCGTCGTTACCTTGACTTCAGGCGAATATGTCAAAGTACAACGTATGACGGATTCTATGTGCCCCGGCCTGAAGTCCATACACAAACCAAAATATTTCTTCACTATTCTCTCTGTAACTCGTCTTGTACATTTGTTTTTGCTTTGTACCAACCGTCGCACTGTGGTCAATATTTTGAAATAGCGGCCAAAACTACTTTTGGTTTTTGTTCTCCGATTTTAAAGTTATTAGACTCATATGAAAGTAGACAGTAGTAAACCTCGGGAGCCAAAAAATTAGAACTCTATTTCAACTATTTCACTGAGAACAGGGTGGTCCAAAATGGGCTTTTTCAGAATTTAGTAAATTTATGATATTTTTAGTTAATTTTTAAAGTTTAAATGATCATAACTTTTTTGTTTTTCAAGATTTTTGGACGAAATAAATGTTGTGTTGTAACTTAACTTATTTCCTAATTTAATTAAGCTCTACTGTTTTCAGAACAATTTAAATATTTTTTTTTAAAAAGGTCAAATTTCTCGGAAATTTCCTACTTCATAGAGAACAACTCCTGTGAGTCAAGCTGAGTCAAAACACAAATTTACTATTTTGTAGTCCTAACTCTCCCCTACATTCCTATATATACATGTCCATGCATCGGGACTGCACTTTTTGAGCTACAGCAATTTTTCTGACCCAAGGTAAGATATTCGGTACAAATGCACGTCATATATTTTGAGAAGTTATTTGTATGTGAAGGTGGCTATTATGCATATATTTTGATGAAATTTTGTACAAGAGTTCTTATTGGCCAAAAAATAATTCTGTTGAAATTAGGAGAAGTTGGCCCATATTTGGACCTAGTCCACATAGAAGGGTGTATCAAAATTTTGACAAAAATTACAATAGAACTCTCAAATTATGTGGTATCTGGCAATTCATTTGGAAAAAGTAAAAAATGATTTTATTGCCATCTAGTATTACATAACTTAAAAACCTGAAAATTGCAAATAAATGTAAAACCAATGGAAAAAACTGGTAAAACCAAGTACCTGTTATATTATGTTTCAAAGAGGAAAAAAAGATCATGTTGAAACTTCGAGCAATAGTATATTAATCCATGTATTCATTTTTTCTTCATTATTGTTTAAACAATGGCTAAATTCAGTTTTAGTGTTCTATCTGATATATATTTTGAACGGAAAGATGAAAACGGCATTGTAATACATATAATGAATAATCCATTCTTCAAAATATGCGACAAACAAGAAATTAAAATTCATAACTTAAAAATAAAAAAACTTTTTAAATACTTTAAGAAAATGGTACAATCAATGTTCCAGAAACAAGAAATTGTTTTACTCACGCAACCAAGAATGGCTAAGAAATAAACTTATTTTTAAAAAGACATCAGTAACTACCACGGAAACTGGAAAAGGTGGACGACCAGCAAAGCCAATTGATAATTGTAGTGAAAGATCACGAAGACGCAAGCTTAAACATATCAATGAAGAAGTTTCTTGTAGCATTATAAAGGATTCACTTCTGCATCAAATTCAACCATCGAAAACTAAAAAGAGTAAAATTGCTATCATTAAAAAAATAGTGGAAGCAAGCCCCAGACGCACATAAAGGATTTTAGAAAGTATGCCGACACCAACTGAAGAAAATAAATTTACTCCAGAAGAAGCATTTGCACTATTTTTGGATTTGAAAATGACTAAAAACCAATATACAGAATTGCGGAAGTGAACCAATGAAAAAAATTGTGGAATTTTTCCATCATATCGAGATATAGCTTCTGCCAAAAAAGATTGCTTACCTTCACCAACTGCTATTAGTGTAACTTCAAGTTCAGCAGAAATAAAATTGCAGGATCTTCTTGAACTCACTTCAGAACGATTATTAAAGACATTTGATGCTGACTATTAAAAGAAGTTTAAAAATTGCAGCATGACTTTAATTTCTAAATGGGGATGTGATGGGTCCTCTGGCCAGAAACAATACAAACAATGTAATGCGGAAAATTCATCAGATGCCAATTTATTCAAGATTTCTTTCGTTCCATTACGTTTAACAAAAACTTATATTGGTTCAGAGCCGTCAACTAGTAGAGCTGCAGAGATAGATGTATGGAAGAATGAAATTCCCTCGTCAACAAAATTTTGTAGACCAATAAAGTTTGCTTACAAAAAAGAAACTAAAGATGTTATAACTGAAGAAGTTGGCAAAATAAGAGATGAAATTAAAGAACTTCAACCAGTGATATTTGAATTTAATGATCGATGCATCGAAGTTAACTTTAAAATGTCACTTACAATGATCGATGGAAAAGCTGCACAAGCCAAAAAACATCAAGTCAATTGAACCAACCACCAACACAAGACGATAGTTTCAATGAAGCATATGAATTTGGAATGTCACCTCTTCATGCTAGAATTCGTTTTATGGAGCATACTCTTAAATTGGGATACGATTTGGAATTTGGCCCGTTAGTCGAAACAGTGAGAAACAACAAAGAACATTTGGAAAAAAGAAAGCAAAAAAAAAGATATTCAAGAAAAATACCGTGAGATAGGCCTTATAATTGACCAGCCAAAGCAAGGAGAAGGAAATTCTAATGATGGAAACACAGCAAGGAGATTTTTTCCGATCCAGAAACTGCAGCTTCTATAACTGGAGTATTCCAAATCATATTAGAAGTTGTAGCATGTAGCAAAAAGATAGATGCAAAAAAATTTTGTCAGTATGCTAATGAGACAGCAACCCTTTATAACCAAAAATATTCTTGGAGACATATGCCAACCACAGTTCACAAAATTTTGTTCCATGGGGAACAAATAATTCAGCACAATATGCTTCCAATTGGAGATCTCTCAGAAGAAGCGCAAGAAAAAAGGAACAAAGATTACAGATTCTTTCGCGAGCACAATACAAGAAAAATTTGCAGATATTGTACTAATAAAGATCTTATCAATATTTTGTTGTGCACATCAGACCCATATATGTCCAGTATTCGACAAAAATGGAAATCAACCTCATTAAAGTTGGATGAAGAAGCTAAACAACTACTGAAAAATGAAAATCAAAGCTATTTGGAAGAAATTTTTACTAATATTGTTTAATTAATACTAGTTTAAAGATTATAATTTGTTTCTAATTTTAGTATAAATTTTTATTAATACATTTAAAAAAAATATATGTGCACTTTAAATCAATAGTAAAAGTTTACTAAAAATTTTATCGATGTTGTGTTCTGTATATAATATATCCAAATGGTATTGCTATTGTTGGGAATTTCAGTGTTATTTTTCAGTTTAATCCTCACAAGAATTAGCTTTCTTCCAAAAAAACCTACCTTTGGCCCATGTGAATATTGAGACTAAATAAATGTCATTGGCCAAATGTTGGCATTTTCTGACCAAAATTAAGTTTAGGAATAATAAATAAGTATTGGTTGTAAAATACGATTGAGGAAAATAAGAAATTATAAAAAAATACCTATTTAAAATGTAAAAATATTCAACTTTTACATGGAAACTCAACAAAAAATTAAAATGCATTTTTAACTCCACATTACTTATGTTCCTATCGGTCGATTTTTACGTTTGAACACGCAAATTGAAGCTTAAAGTCCCTCCTATTGAACAAAACAAATTGCGTAAAAAAATACCAATCCGGTCAAAAGTTATAGAGTTTTGACCGCTATCTCGCGAAATTGAGCACTGTGCGTCGGTTGGTCACGAATGCAATTTTTATTTTAACCATTCTTGTTTCCTCACACCATTACAGATTCTGTTTCAGTATAATAATGATTTTTAAGAGTTAAGCATGAATGCACTGAATAAATAATTCCTATCGGTCGATTTTTACGTTTGAACACGCAAATTGAAGCTTAAAGTCCCTCCTATTGAACAAAACAAATTGCGTAAAAAAATACCAATCCGGTCAAAAGTTATAGAGTTTTGACCGCTATCTCGCGAAATTGAGCACTGTGCGTCGGTTGGTCACGAATGCAATTTTTATTTTAACCATTCTTGTTTTCTCACACCATTACAGATTCTGTTTCAGTATAATAATGATTTTTATGAGTTAAGCATGAATGCACTGAATAAATAATTCTCAGAAATTTAATAGTTAACCTAAGCTAAAATCAATTTCAATTTACTATATTGATTTTCATTATTAATATGAAAATTTGTTTTCGGAATCTCTTTGCTTGATTCCATCAAATATAACTATTTCATGATATTCTCATGAAATATTTTTTATTTAAAACTATAAATTGAAATGTATTACACCGGGAAAAGCATATCCATATGGCCATTTCACTACTGCTCATAAAGCTCATCAGTGGATTTTACCTAAATGTTGTATAGAAAAATTAGCAATTTGCAATGTTTATTTTTAACTAATTCGCCATTTCTCAGCTCCTTTGTAAAGCTTTGTTGATATATCCAATATCATTGACCATCTTGCAATGTTCTGACATATGAAAGTGGGAAATGTTTTTCTCTAACAATTTGTAACTACTGGCACTTACTGGGTGTAATTTGATTGATAAGGATAGATCTGCTTCAGTAAAATTCTGTCTTTTATCACTGCTTTAAAGTTTCTTATTTGACTTTTAAACGTCTCAGTCTTTGTCAAGATTTCTTTCACTTTTTATACCCTTTGTCATTCCGTGTAATTTCTACAATATCCATTTTCGACCCCATAAAGTATATATATTAATTTTTGATTGGAGTTACTTTTGTGTTTGAAATGACATGAAAAAATTAGACGTAGGCATGGTGTTTTGCCTGCTGCTGTATATTTTTTACTCTACGTTTTCGGCTTAGTTGATACTCACAGTTTTTTTTTAACAAAAATACACATAAATTAATCAACACAGTACGCCTGACCACAATATTTTAAAGACCCAACAATACGACCCAGGACCTGTTTGCAACACATTTAAAACTCTTCTTTAAACACAAAACTGAATAACCTCTTTTCAAGTACATGAATATTGGTTTTGATAAACCTAAATACTGATAGTAACATAAAGTCCGTACTTTGCCTAACACAATCACCCCTTTTGTGAATAAGAATTGAAACTTATCTTCACATGAAATTTCAATTCTCCTCGGAGTGAAAATTGAAATACTTGTTGCCTCCATTAAACAGCTGTTCAAAATAAATAAGCTATCAGTGAACATTGAATGTAAGGACAAAGAATAAGCTCAGTAAAAATTGTTGAATTAAAATTTAACAAGTAAGAGTGCTATATTTGGCTATGCCGAATATAATATATCCTTCACTATCTATGTATGTAAGTCTAATTAAGTGAAGTAATTCCAATCAAAAAATCAAATATTGGTACTGCATATATATATAATTAAAAATCTATTCAAACGGTGTAAAATGATACATATATACACACAGAAAAAAGATTGGTAAAAAATCAGTTAAAATATTCAAAATTCAACTACTAACATCATAATTTAATGTTTATAATAAATAAAATATAATCTTGACATATTTTTTGTATTATGAACTAACAAATTATATTAGACCTTAAAGATTGTTCACAACAACAGTTAACAAAGTTTACCTAACCAATTTGTGTCTGTACTAAAATCTATTCTGGTTATTGGGAGATGCAACGAAACTTATTCAGCACTTTAGTACCGAAACCCATATATTGGTAGTCAGAACCACAAATATCGATTGCATTATTTCTTATGAATTTTTTGACATAATAAAAATAAATATATTATAAAAAATATTGAAATTTGAAAAAATTTAAATTTATACTTATATAACTGTGCAATAAGATTTATTGCAAGTTCGGAAAATTTCTGCAATATTATTAAAAGGTGAGTTAGAGACATGTTTAAATAAACTTGATTTTCAAAAGTTTTATTTACTTCGCAGTGGAGAAATGTAAAACGGGAGACAATGGCATCTAAAGTAAAAAGCATGAAAGCGTGAGGAAATGGAAATGTTTAGCGCTGAGGGAAAAGATCATGTTACAGTCATGAAATGTATTCTTTGTTTTATATTTCTATTTTCCTAAATAAAGATAAATATTAAAATGCAAAGTTGGTTTATTTAATTCACAATAAATTTTTTTATTGACTATCGAATCAATTTTTAAAATATTCAGTCGTGTTAACCGAATTTCAGATAATAACTACAACCGACCAAATTCGATTGGCAACAAATTCGGTTCTCATGACGAATCTGTTTTCTCTGTGTAGATATTTCAAAAATTTAAAAATTTCAGATCCCTGTAACTCGAAAAATATGGACAAGCGCCAATTTTTTCACTCGACGTTTTCTTCTTATTTTTTAATTCTCTATCGCCCCGTATATTTATTTTTTTGATTGGAGTTACTTTATTGTTCCAAATGACATGAAAAAATTAGAGGTATGCGTGATGTCTTGCCCGCTGCCTCGAAGGACATGGACCGATCAATCCAAGGTAAAAGTGAAAAATTTCGAGGAAAAAGTCAATCACGATAAGCGGAATTTTTGATTACGTGAAAAATTGTTGCCGTGAATTATTCACGATTGCAATTTGGGGAACAGGGAAAACATTTCGAGGGAAAAAATATTCATGATAGGGATAAACATTTATTTTATTAAAGCTACGAACATTCTACTCTCTTTTGTTTGATGATTGGTTTAATTAGAGCAGTGGCTGCCTACTTCGCGAGCCTCTGCACGCAACAAGAAACTGCATTATGATGGTAGCATGTCGACTCAGAATAATAGCTCGCCGTACGCTGCGCTCTTATTGCTATGCTATGCAGAAGATGACAGGCATATTAGACAAAAGTTCCAAAAGGGCAGGTAGTCCTATTCTAAAGATTTAGCTAAGCGCAATGGTAACTACTTGCCTGCCCTTAAAATATACATGGGCAGGACTGTGAGGTAAAATAAAACGAATGAAAGAGCTTTGTTAGAGTTTACTGGACTCGCGCCGCATGGAGAAGCAAATACTGTTATAGTTAGCATGTTTCAATGTATACATATCAAGCAACAAAACGAATTGACAGTAGAAAAGCAATATTTATTTTTCAACAGACCGAGCCTGCAGAACTCAGTTATACACAGTTTATAACCTTAAAAATAAGAGGGTGTCCCCATACAACATACAATTTTGTACGTGTATTATGAGCTGTAAAGGGCACTTCTTAAAATTTTAAATTACTGCGTATTGCCATATATCCTACTAATAAATCTAAAAATTAAAGGGTGTCCCCATAGATGACGTAAATTGAACTAAATGGCCCTATCTTTTAAACTGCTCTAGACAAACGCTTGCAAATCGGCAAGAATGTCGATTGCTATGAACGTTTTAGTAACAAGTATTAATATTTAAAATTATAAGTTAAAGGGTGCCCAAATAGTTCAATTATTTTGATGTATATGAGCATACTTTTGAACAGTTGTAAACAGACGCTTGAAATTTACAAAGCACCTGCATTGCTAACTCCGCTATAACACCAAGTCTAAAATATGGATTTGGAAATAAAAGGGTGTCCCAATACTTGATGTCGTTTGATCTATTTGAAATGTATTACTGCGGGGAAAGCATGTCTATATGGCCATTTCACTACTGCTCAAATAGCTCGTCAGTGGATTTTACCCAAATTTTGTATAGAAAAACAGAAAGTCTTATATCAAAAGCCAAATTGATTAAATGAGAACTCCATTGAATCAACAAGACAAAAGACAATAACAACTCAAAAAAGTTCTATACAAAAACACAGCAAACATTTAGTAACTATTTTTATTTTTTATTTCATTTTTCTATATAAGGGATCCCATTGGGAACCATTCATTTTTTAGTTTAGTTTAAAATAATAAATATTTCATGAGAATATCATGAAATATTTATATTTAAAGGAATCAAGCACGAATAAAGTAAATTAAATTTTTAAAGATTCCGAATAATAAATTTTCATATTGATATATTTGCATGTGCACTTTGCTGATTAATGAAAATTGTTTTTCAATTTTTATTTTTATTTTTTCATTGAATCTTTCAAATACATATGAATGGTTCCCAATGGGATCCCTTATGTAGAAAAATTAAAGAAAAAATAAAAATAGTTACTAAATGTTTGCTGTGTTTTTGTATAGAACTTTTTTGAGTTGTTATTGTCTTTTGTCTTGTTGATTCAATGGAGTTCTCATTTAATCAATTTGGCTTTTGATATAAGACTTTCTGTTTTTCTATACAAAATTTGGGTAAAATCCACTGACGAGCTATTTGAGCAGTAGTGAAATGGCCATATAGACATGCTTTCCCCGCAGTAATACATTTCATTTTTTAGTTTAGTTTAAAATAATAAATATTTCATGAGAATATCATGAAATATTTATATTTAAAGGAATCAAGCACGAATAAAGTAAATTAAACTTATTCATTTTTATTTTAAATTTCTTTATACTTATCTTTTTAAATATTTCGTCACTTTTTTCTAGTGCGAATTTTACACAATTTGTTCTGCCTAAAACAGAAGGTAGTTTCTTCAACATATTATCTAAATAGTAGGGATTATCGCTACATATGATGCGCATTTCACTTAGAACAGAATCATTTTCAATTTTTGTTTCTTTCGTCGACTTTTCTAATATAAATTTCAACTTTCTTGCAAGTTTAAATCATTCATAGATGTACAGTCCCAAACTTTGAGTTGAGCAGACTCTTCAGGATTTGTATTACCATTTTCTTTTGATATATCCTCTTTGTTTTCATTTTTCTTTTTATTTTCCTCATTTTTCATTTCCTCATTTTGTATCATTTTTCTTTTCATATTTCTAGTTATCACCAGCGATTTCTTTACTGTTTCATCAATTTTATCAGGAACCATTGTTTTTAACATATCTGAGTTTAATTTTACTCTTGATAGTGCATCTGCGCTAGTCTTATTTTTACCTTTTTTGCAGATTATCTCAAAATCGTAATCTGACAGTTCTAATCGAATTCTTGTTAATTTAGAACTTAGGTTTTTATGTACAAATTATGCAAGTAATGGACAGTGATCTGTCACTACTATGAACTTTCTGCCATATAAGTATGGTCTAAAAAATTGTATGCTCCAGTATACACCAAGTAATTCTTTTTCTATTACTGGTTTATTTATTTCATGTTTATTGAGCGAACGACTCGCATAAGATATAGGTCTGTCTTTTCCAATTTCGCCTTGTGATAATATGGCTCCCAACACGATGTTAGATGCATCCGTAGTAACGATAAAAGGTTCATCGAAGTTTGGATATTGTAACACAGGTGGATTTATAAGTTTATCTTTTAACGTTTCAAAAGCTTCTTGACACTGTTTTGACCAATTTAATTTTGCATCTTTTTTGCATAAAGCATTTAAACATTTTGTTATGCCTGCAAAGTTTTTAACAAAACGTCTATAATAGTTTTAAAACGCTACGAATCTTTTGACTTCATCGGCATTCTTTGGTGCTGGATATTTTGTTATTGCATCAAATTTTTCTGGATCTGGTTTAATTCCGTTTACTGTTATTAAATGTCAAAGGTAAACTACTTCCGATTTTAAAAAGCAGCATTTGCTAGCATTGAGTTTCAAATTATATTGTTGCAATCCATCGAGAAGTTTCACAAGGTTTGTATTATGGTGTTTAAGACTACAGCCAAGACTATTATGTCATCAACGTATAAAAAGGCTTCACAGTCAAAACCTGCTAGAGCTATTGTTAACATGCGTTGAAAACTATTTGATGATATTTTTAAACCAAATGGTAATCTTGTATATTGGTAGTGACCATTATTTGTTGAAAACGCTGTGTATGGACGAGACTGATGTTCAAGTTCGATCTGGTAAAAAGAATTTGTCATGTCCAATGTAGAAAAATATTTCGCTCTGCCCAATCTGTCAAGAATGTCATCCAAACGTGGTAACAGAAATTTGTCATTTATAATTTTGTTGTTTAGTTTCCTGAAGTCAACAACTAATCTCCATTTCTTCAAATCTGATTGTCCTTTCTTTGGTACAAGCAAAAGTGGTGAATTGTATGAGGTTGTTGGTGGTTCAATTATGTCGTTTTCCAAAAGCTTTTGTACCTGCGAGTTTATTTCTGTTGTTTGTGCTTGGGGTAAGCGTAGGGTTGCCAGACGGGCCTGATTTGGCCTGATTGTCAAGTTTTTTAATGCGCGTCAAGTGTCAAGTGAAAAAGTGATTTGTCAATGTTTTTTGTAAGTTAATTTTTTTTCTCAAATTTATTCTAGCTACATATGTAATAATACTTAAAAAAGTAAGTTTATATTTCTAAAAAACACATCGATAGAGCATATTTTTACCATCTATATTTCTTAAGATAGTACCTATATTTTTTTTTTTAAATAACGCCTAAGTTTTCTCTAAAATATATAACGACTGAATTTTTATTCTCATATTGTTTTTTGTTTCTTTCACATTGTTTCTGTTATTTTTACTTTTAACGATATTTTTGTTTTTATTCTAATAATTTTTATGAAAAAAATAATAAAAAAAATTAAATAAAAACCAATAGTATGAGTGTTTTTATTTGTCAAGTTTTTTTTTCAAAATCAAGTTTTTTTTTGGGCAATGTCAAGCTTTTTGGCAAATTGGATCTGGCAAGCCTAGGTAAGCGATAGTTTTTAACGTATACGGGGTTTTTGTCATGTAATTCTATAGTTTGTTTGTAAAAATTGTTGGTTGTTAAACATTCATCCTCCATATGGAATACTGTTTGGTATCTTTTTAGTATTGCTATAATCTCTTCTTTATTCTCCTTATGTAGGTTTTTAGGTCAAAAATATTTAACAATTTATTAAACCTTTCGGATGTATATTTTTTGGATTGTTGTTTATTAATTGAACATATTTCATACCTTTTTAATGGTATAGTTTCTATTTTTAAATTTTGTATGTATTGAGTAATTTTATATGTTTATTTCCATTTTTGGGTATTATTGCGTTTGCTAAGTATACACCTTTAACAATTTCTCTATTTAAAACTACAGCGTCTTCTGTTACTTCAATATCAAACGGTAAAATTATTTCACTTCTTTGAGGTAAAGTTATTTTATTGATTGCAAAAGTGTTTTCATATATAGGAATGGTTATTGTTTCATTATGTATGTTAAATGAAAGTGTATATGTGTCAGAGAACTGCAAGAGTGTCTGTTTTTAATACTCTAAGTATACTCATAACTATGGCTAGGTTGATGTTGATGGCTTCAAAACGGCTATCTTCATCCAACTAGGACCACACAAAAAATGACTCGAAAACGTCACCGAGCACCAACCAGGATGATAAAGAAAAGAAAAGACCACACAAAAGTAGGACTTTGTATTCAAAAAAAGAGCTACGTCACAAATAAACTTGCCTTTTAATTGGTTTATTGAACAAAATGTAAATTATAATTAAAGCAATCGATCTAACAAAGCCCGTCTATTAAGCGCGAAAAATTTATTACAATGGCTACCATCTTAGTAATACAAAAAAAATTAGTACAAGAATAATATAATTAAAGACCAGACGATGATTGATTACAGCGCCCCTTAGATGTCTGTTCAGATGTTACTAAGATTTGGCATCACAATCAAGTATTGGTCACGGATGGAAATTCACTATTGTTCAGAGATGAACATCCCGGCCGCCTTGCAGTACTGCAATCAGAATCCAAGTTATTAATACCTTATCTAAATAATAAAGAAACAAAAAAAAGAAAAAAAGTATCAGGACTATTCCCCACGAATTCAAGATTTGGGGACTCCAGTGGTTTATTAACAATTGTAAATACAAAAATAAATCCAAAAATCAACAAGGAATCTGCACACTAGGAGCCTATTAATCCACTTTAGCCACCAGTAACGCATATCAAAAAAAAAAAAAAAAACAACTAGAAATAAAATAATAAACAATTATGATTAAAATTAGTTTTAGTATCATGATTAAATTCAGCTCTTTGCAAACAATAAATACTCTTGCAGGTCGCCTATGGATCACATGTCCCAGATATCATGTAGCCAAATATTGAAAACTGCGCTAATGGCCTTCCAAAAGATCCACCGGATACACCATTTCTAATAATTTTTGAGTAAATATCCAATCCGAGCTTAACTTGGACCGGGGCCGACACGTGAAATTGTGGATCCGCCAACTGAAATCCTGGAAATTCTTCGGCCAACCTTCCGTCAATCGATCTTAAAGGTGTAATAGTTTTAAATTTCCTTCTAACTGTTGCATACGTCTCAACCGTCTCACTGTTGCCATGGTTACCTCTAAGCACGAGTAAGCATTTTTCAGTGTGCCCCACCCGAACAGTCTTTGCATCAAGCCGCCGCACTACTTCGTCAGATACTATCGATATGTCCGACCCTGGGTCGATTAGCGCCCGTTCAAAAATATAACGGTTCTTGGTAACAATTTTGATGATAGCAGTTGGTTTCAATAAAATTCTCTCCGTAATTTGATACCTTGACAGTGCACCGATATGTGGAGATCCTTTTCGGCAAACTTGTTTTCTTTGCCCAGCCGCTTTAAGGGTTCCTGGATTAGCAGGAACCAAGGCTCGAGACAAACTAGGTCCCGCGCCTTCCTGATCATCGGACGAACGTGGTCCCCTGGCTGAGTTTTGGGACGGTCTAGGTCCTCTACTCTTAGGGCGGGTAGACGCATTAGGTCCCCTTTGACAGCGCTTTGTCTTTTTATTCCCTTTGGATTTTCGACTCGGTTTATGCAGAAGCGTGTGATGCATATCACCGCAGCGCTTGCATTTGCCCGTACTTTTACAAGTACGCCAGGTATGATCGTGGCTTAAGCAACTCGCACAATATTTGTAAATGGACACCAGTTGCATCCTTTCTTGCACATCCACCTGCAAGAACTGCTCACAAAAACGCAAAGGATGATCCTTTAAACAAACTCGACAGACCATCTTGTTTGTTGAACGACGCCCTTCCGCATATTTTTTTGCCGAAACCATGATACTATAAAGAAAAATAAAATAACCAAGTCTAAGAAGTTGGAAGTACTACTAACTTCACAACTGGTCTAGTGATTACGCCACGCCCTGTTTTCAATTCCACAACTCTGACGTGACCGTCTTTTCCTAGATGAACCCTTACAACTCGACCCATGCGCCATTCGTTTGTTGGCAGGTTGTCCTCACGAATAACCACAAGATCTCCAACTTCTAAGTCTTTCTGCAAAAACTTCCATTTATAACGTTTCTGGAGATCTTTTAAATAATCATCTTTCCACCTAGAACATAAGCGTTGATTTAACGCTTTTACTCGCTGCCACCGATTAGTAATGGACAACGGGGCTTCTAAAATTTCTGCTTGCGGTGGAGCTACAAGTGGGCCGCCAATGAGAAAGTGGCCAGGCGTTAAAATATCTAAACAGTCAATATTTTCTGTCAAAGGACACAAGGGTCTAGAATTTAAACACGATTCGATGCGGGCTAATAAAGTTGAAAATTCTTCGAATGTATATTTCAAGTTACCAGCAATTCGTCTAAAATGGTACTTGAAGCTCTTCACTCCTGCTTCCCACAGACCTCCCATATGAGGTGCACTTGCCGGGTTAAAATGCCAGTCAAGGCCTTGGGGTCCATACTTTGCATTAATTATCGAACCTGTCGAACGAAGAAAATCTCGATATTCTTCCCTTAAAACCTTTGAGGCACCTACAAAATTTGTGCCATTATCCGAATACATATCTTTCGGATATCCCCTTCTAGCAACAAATCGTTCAAATGCCGCTAAGAAAGCTGCTGTGGTTAGTCTACTAACCGCCTCTAGATGAATGGCCTTTGTGGCAAAACACACAAACAAGCAAACATAACCCTTGGTAATCAAACAAGCTCGACCGGTGTAATTTCGAATATCAAAGGGACCAGTAAAATCCACCCCAGTGGTGGTAAAGGGACGAGAAATAATTGTCCTTGAAGTAGGAAGGGATGCCATAATCTGACTTTGTGTCGCTTTTCTTTGTATTGTACAAATTTTACAGCGACCTATAACAGTCTTGATCAGATTTTTGGCGTGAGGGATATAAAACTCAGTTCGTAGGGCTCTTAACATCAGCTGATTTCCACCATGCAAAGTAATTCTGTGAATAAAATTTACAAATAATACAGCAAACTGGCAACTAGAGTGTAACACAATAGGAAATTTTTCATCATATGTTAGATTTGGAGCATTTGCCAAGCGTCCTCCAACACGAATAATCTCTTTGTCATCCAGAAAGGGATTTAAATTCAAAAGTTTCCCCTCTAAAATTGGTTGATCATTTGATAACTTATAGTATTCAGTAGGAAAGAAAGCCTTTTGCGAGACGATAATTAACTTTTCTTTAACTGACTGAATCTCAGCTGGACTGATTTCGGGAGATGGAAAACTTTGTTCCTGTTTCAAAATCAGTTTCCAACCCCTCACCGTTAAAGCCATTACACGCAATGCTCTAGAATACGAAGAAAACCGTGCCAACAAATCACAAAATGACTTAAAATATACAACAAATACTTTATGTCTGCGCTCCTCTTCTCGAGTACCAAATTCCCCAACAGAAGATGCAGCCCAACGGTCAGAAGAGAAACAAAGCCAGGAAGGGCCATGCCACCAAAGGTGATTTTCTACTAAATCTTGCGGCCGAACTCCTCGACTAAGCAAATCAGCAGGGTTATCCTCTGAGCAAACGTGCCTCCAACCGGTTTTGTCGGTTTTCTCTACAATTTCGGATACTCTATTCGCCACAAAAGTGGTCCAAGTATTAGACGGTTTTTGGAGCCACGCTAGAACGATCATAGAATCACTCCATGTATATACCTTTGTTCTCGTTTTGTCAAATTTAAAATCTTTTCCGACCCGGTCGATCAGACCCGCTAAAAGATATGCCCCACAAAGTTCTAAACGAGGCAAAGAAATAGTTTTAAGCGGAGCTACTCTAGACTTTGCTAATAGTAAATGCGATTGCACTGCGCCATTTCCATCTAAAATACGTACATAAACGCATGCGCCATATGCCTTTTCTGAGGCATCACAAAACCCGTGTATTTCCAAATTACGAGTCGGTGTAAAACCAACCCATCGACAAATCGTTATTTTATCGATGCCACTGTAGTCATTGATAAATTGTTTCCACTTTCGGGTACTATCTTCCGACAAAACCTCATCCCAATCGGTTTTCTCACTCCATATTTGTTGCATTAACATTTTTGCTAAAATTACGATAGGCCCTAACCAACCAGCGGGGTCAAATAATTTCGCGAGAATAGATAAAACTTCTCGTTTAGTAAAATTTTCTTTAAAACGAATAGGTAAAGTGGAGAAAAAAAATCTATCGGCTTTAGCATTCCACCTTATACCCAATGTCTTTGTGGTGCTCTCCCCATCAATTTCTAAAAAATTTTCCTTTAAAAGAAGCTCAGCTGAAAGACCTTGCAAAATTCTTTCATCGTTGGCGGTCCATTTCCTCATCGAAAATCCAGCCGATGACAAAGCCAACAATAGCTGATCCCGAGCTTCAATCGCCAATGATAAATTATGAGCGCCCGCCAGAGCATCATCAACGTACATCATTCGGCGTAAAATTTTCGAAGCAAGTGGCCATTGCCCTTCAACGTCGTCAGCCAATTGATGCAAAGTTCTTATTGCTAAATATGGAGCACAATTCACCCCAAAAGTAACTGTTTTTAACTCGTAATTTTTTAAATCATCAGTCGGGTTTTCGCGGAAAACAATTCGCTGAAGCTTACTGCCTTTCGAGTCCACAAGAATTTGGCGGTACATTTTCTCAATATCTCCGTTGAAAACGTAACGATAAAAGCGCCACCTAATGATCAACAACATTAAATCATTCTGAAGAGTCGGCCCAGTGAACAAAATATCATTAAGACTCAAACCTGACGACGAACGACTGGAGGCATTAAAAACCACCCGAACTTTTGTTGAAGAACTTTCAGGTTTAAATACTGCGTGATGTGGCATATAGAAAGATTTCGAAAACTCTGAACTATCATGTTCGACCTGAACCATATGACCTAAAACTTCATATTCCGAAAGTACCTCATCATACGTCTTTTTAAGCACAGGGTTTTTCAGTAACGAAATCTCATTCCTCAAAAACTGCCGTTGAGCCTTTTCACGAGAAAAGCCTAAACCGTAATCAACTACATATTGGGGCTTAAAAGGTAGAGAGACGGTAAATCGCCCCTCACCATTTCGTTTGGTGGTATTTTTATACAGTTCTTCACAGTATTCATCTTCAGATGTAAACCCAGTAAACCTTGGCGGTTCCTCTAATGCCCAAAATTTTTCCAATTGTTTATCAAGGCCAATTTCGGTGTAAAACGAAACACAAGTTGTATATGCCCCCGGTCTTAAGTCAGTAAGAGATCCCGTCAAAATCCAGCCAAAAATAGTTTCTTGTGCCATCAAGTTCCCTAAAATATTCCGCCTGACCCCATCCCTCATGATCTTAGAATAAATGTCAGCGCCAATCAGAAGATCAATTTGACCGCTCCTTGAAAAATTAGGGTCAGCTAAACTCAACCTGGATAACGAGGTGGACTGGGACATATCGACTGACTCTGTGGGCAGATTCCCCGTTAATTTAGGCAGGACCAAACTTTCCACTTTGATGCGTAATTGGCTATCCAATGGAGAGCTTATTTCAAATGAGCAAAGTTTCTGAACTGAGCCCGCCAATGCGTCATTCAAACCAGAAACCTGAGCTCTAATTCTTCTTACGGGTAAATTAAGTTTCCGTTGCAACCGTTCAGAAATAAAAGTTGCCTGTGATCCAGAGTCAATGAGAGCCCGTGCATAAAACACATCACCACGACACACTATATTGACCACAGCAGTTCCCAAAAGAATTTGCCGCGAGGTAGTTGCGAAGCAGTTATGAACTGTCGAACCCTGAGCGGCGGCCTGGCTCGTACTTGGTCTAACAGATTGGCCATCTTTCTCTGGATCTCTATGCAACAGTGAATGGTGCTTTAATTTGCACACAGAACAACTAAAAGTACTTTGGCATACACTCAGCTTATGACCCTCACTAAGACAGTTTATGCACAAACTGTGTCTTTTGACTACTAAAAATCTTTCACCCGGACTCATTTCCAAAAATTTGGGACAAGTTCTCAATAGGTGATCCTTCGAACAACTAGGGCATGTTCTTTTTACTACCTTTGCCTGATATGTTCTAACTTTTTTATTAGAAAAATAACCTTTTCTATTCTGCAGACGATTATCGCTTCGATGAGAAGAATTATTCGTCGAAGAAACATTTCTACTAGTACTAGATTTTACACTTAATACGGTTAAACTCTCTCTAATACCCGACATAGTCTCTAGAGATTGAAATCGAGAAGTCAAAAAATTATTCATATCTTCCCATTTCGGTATTTCAGTCTTGTCATTAATTGACTGCTCCCACAACGATAAAGTCAACTCAGGCAATTTCATAGAACAGAGAAAAATAAAAATCGAATCCCAATTCGTGATATCAACTTCATGCAAACGTAGTGCTGAAATGCAATTGTTGATATCTCTTTGTAAACGTTTGATATCGGCAGCTAACTCCGATTTGACTTCAATTAAATTAAACAAAATTTTTAATTGAATATTGACCAGAATCCTCTTATTCTCGTACCTCTCTTTCAAATTCTTCCAGGCAGTTTCAAAACCCTCGTTAGTAAGGGGAGATTTTTTGACGATGTCTAAAGCCTCATCTCGAGTGTTCTGCCTAAGATAAAATAGTTTCTCAACTGCCGTCAGTGAGGTGCCGTTAATGTACACTGCCACAAATATATCCCTAAAAGCTGGCCATGACTGATAGTCACCATAAAAAGGTTCAGTGGTGCAAGGCGGCAGTCTAATGTGATGACCTTCAATAATGGCACCCCCATTCGACTTAGCTACACAATGAGTAGAAGAAAGTGCAGGAGGAGTTGCTCCATTGATAAACGACTGGTATAGTTCACCCATAAGCGCAGCACAGGTAATGTATGCCAATTTGCATTCCTTAAAAAGAATCTTAGCTGCTTCAAAATCTTCCTCGGTGTCAGAATTACCACTTGCAGTAGCAAAAGTTTCATATGCAACCCTTACTTTTTCCCATAAGGTCTTGAACTCTTCCTTCTCAAGTTCAATTGTAAAAGCTGTTTGATTCGCCCTATGGCTTTCATTAAAGTCATTTTCGAATTCAAGAAGCATTCCTGCAAATTTCTCGAATATCTGTAAATTGGCCGATTTTACCATGTTTTCACCAAACGCGACAACAAAAAATCAAGCAACCAAAAACAAGAAATAATATAACATAAATTGCCTCGTAATATATTAATTTTTCTACAAACAGAAAGTCTATCGCCAAACGAGAATTCAAAATTTTCTACACAAATTAATCAAAAGGTTATAGGAACAAAAAACAAAGCAACTTCATCAAAATAAAAGTTCACCTTTTCGTTTAATTAAACGAAATAAAATTTATTTCGTACTTACACGTCTGCAAATATCAAAAAAAACTTTTATTCAAGTTAACTTTTGGCTCTTATCGTTCACTATCGCTCACCCTTTAATTGCAATAAATTCTCTAAGTTCACACTTCTTATCCACTGAATTATATTATATAATCAATTTGTTTATTATTAATATAATAATTACAGGGCACTTGCGCAGTATAATCCACTGTATAATGTACACAAATCTTACTATGTATCTTTTGTAAATTTTATTCGATATGTTCGCTTAATAAAAAAAACATAAATTACTGAAAATCTCGAACGATAACCATAAAAGGTAAAATTTAATATTATAAAAACGTAAATCAAGAATGTGGACCACCCTAATGTGTTCATAAATCAACAAATTAACATGAACCAAATCCTAAAGAAAATTGCACAAGAACATCCAAATATGTTTAATAAATATATGTACAAATTAAATTTACCCTCACTATTTCCTGATAATCAAGCGCAAATACCTTCGATGGTGTCTCTTACAGTTTGGATTTGATGACAAAATTATCCCAAATAATTCCTTTGCTTCACACGTAAATTCCAAAACGAGTTTTTCCAAATCCAACCCACCAGGTATAAACTCCACCAATTATTTATTTATTTATAATTTATTCACTTTTAAAACTTTAATTATTAGCACTAGTAAAAAAACACACACAAATGCCAAATAAAAACAAACATATGCCAAAATGACACACGAAAATACTCTAGCGGTGGAATTGAGAAGAGTTGTGAATGAAGAACAGGGTTGTGTTAATACTCTGGTTTGGAGCTTAACTAAAATTATATTTTGTAGATAATGCAGTTTATAATACTTGTATACACCTCAGTATATTTCAAACTGTATTAACAAAACATAATTTTATCAAACAGTACAAATGGCGTAATTTGCACTGTAAATCCAAAAAGCTTTTTTTTTTTTCTCTAGTAAATCTTGTATTTTAGTAACAAAATCTTACAAGAAAAATGTATGTACAAAAAAAATAATGTCACCTTAATTTTTGGTCTTCAATTAAATTTTTGAGGTTCCACAAACAAACCAATTCCTATATCCGGCTCGATTGGACCAATAACTATGGCTAGGTTGATGTTGATGGCTTCAAAACGGCTATCTTCATCCAACTAGGACCACACAAAAAATGACTCGAAAACGTCACCGAGCACCAACCAGGATGATAAAGAAAAGAAAAGACCACACAAAAGTAGGACTTTGTATTCAAAAAAAGAGCTACGTCACAAATAAACTTGCCTTTTAATTGGTTTATTGAACAAAATGTAAATTATAATTAAAGCAATCGATCTAACAAAGCCCGTCTATTAAGCGCGAAAAATTTATTACAATGGCTACCATCTTAGTAATACAAAAAAAATTAGTACAAGAATAATATAATTAAAGACCAGACGATGATTGATTACAGCGCCCCTTAGATGTCTGTTCAGATGTTACTAAGATTTGGCATCACAATCAAGTATTGGTCACGGATGGAAATTCACTATTGTTCAGAGATGAACACTCATCTTAAATGCGGTTGCGGTGTGATCGCCACGGCATTTCTTTTGTGCGAGTATTTACTATACCCATTCCATTTGAGTATAAGCAAAGACTATAAATATACTAAGATGTTCCACTGCCGTACATTCTACATCCAGTGCATATTTTGTCGATGGACGTACTGCTACTGCCACTTTAAGAGTAAAATCACAAAGAGAGATTATTATTCTCAGCAAACTTGTTACTCTCATCTCACATTAACTCATTTGTATATACGTGCATACGAATGTGTATATATTTACATTATAAAATATTCAACGTAAACCAATGTTACCGATTGTGTATTTGTATGGTAACAACATGTGTTTTGTTGTTGTAAAGGAGAAATAACATCGATTTACACCGAATATTAAATTCATTTATTATCAATATGCAAATTTATTATTCGGAACCTTTTCGATTTTAATTTACTTTATTTTTTAGTTACTGAATGTTTGCTGTGTTTTTGTATACTGTCTTTTTGTTCTCGTCTTTTTCTCTTATTGATTCAATAGAGTTCTTATTTAATCAATTTGGCTTTTGATATAAGACTTTCAAGTTTTCTATACAAAATTTGGGTAAAATCAGCTAATGAGATAAAATAGCAGTAGTGAAATGGCCATATGAATACACTTTCTACGCAGTAATATTTTCAATTTCTACTTTTAAATAAAAAATGTTTTATTAGAATATCATGAAATATTTATATTTGAAGCAATCAAGCACGAATAAACTAAATTAAATTCATTTATTATCTAAATTTAATTACTACATACATATAAACTAAATATCACAATTATTAACATTAATGAATTTGTTTGAATAACATTTATTAACATTAATTTTTTTATTTTTTATCACTATTCTAAGAAGAATACTAGTTTAGCGTCTCAGTTGTAGTGAACATAATGCTTGAATCTTATATATAAAAATGGTGTAAAAAATGTATAGTAATTCATAAAATGAGAACAGCTGTGCCGATTTCTGTAGCATTTTTTTTCAGTTGTTCGTATTTTCAAGTAGAAGGTTTTTACGGAAGAAAATTTTTGAAAATCGCTCCAGAAAAGTCGGAAAATTGAAAAAATCAAAAAAATTGGTGATTTTAATAATTTGCTCGGGATAATTAGCACAATATTTTTTAAAGATAATAAATTTAATTTAAAATTCCCGTAATTTAATTTTAATTATTAACTTGCAAGTGCCCATATAAAAGGCATAAATAAATTATCGTGGTGTGTTGTGCTATTTTATTTGTTGTCTTAATTTTCCTTATACTAATGTTGCTAAGAAAGCATTGCTCATGGGAAACACATGAGTGCAAAGTAACAAGTACTTGGAAAGTCTCAATTTTAAAGCGCCAGTAATTTATTTTGTTTGGCAATTTATATATATAAATTTAGATATCAAATTCATATTGAGGTTTATATATATTGAACCTATATGCAGGCTAAATATACTTAACAAAATATTTAATAATAAATATACATAAATAAGTGCCTTATTTTATTACCATTGTTTGAAATTTCTTAAAATGCATATTAAGTATCCACAAGAATAAATGCTAAAAAAAATTACTACATAATTTAGGGTATGATTAGTTCGGTGCGATTACGCATATTTTTAAAAATACACAAATAAAAATGTATAGTTACCCTACAATAACAAGAGCAGTCATATAGTTTCGTTTTTAAGCTTATTTTACAAACAATTTTTAAATAAGTAGGAAAAATAGAATTCAAAAATAAAATTTTATGAAGCACATTCCTCTTTATATGTAGATGTGAAAGTATGTATGTACGTTTCTATATGTTAAATGTGTGTTTTTGTCTCTCAATACTTTACTTTAACAAAACATTTCTTATGAACATCCACACACATTTTTAAACGCATGTGTGTATGAATCTGTCTTGTTTACAAAACTAATATTGTGCTCTCTTGAGTTTTGGTTGCGCTCACAGAAATTTCTTCCCTCTTATCTCTTACACCCGCTACCATGAAACTGCTCATAATTTTTGATTTTTTAAATGTTCAGAGTGCAACATCTTTATAAATTTATTGTCTTTGGTATAAGTGTCTAGCATACTCAAGTAAAATGTTTGCGATGCTGGCTTTACTTTATTCGTACTCATACTCACAACAAACACCGAGAGATTTTAACGTGTATAATGAAAGGAAAACAGTGTTATCAGATCAGAATTATTAAATCAAACACAATATCAAAAGTCGCCAATTTCTAAATTAGCTAACATACATACTTCTTTGAAATTATGAAAGTTTATTTATTATATAACAGAAACTAAATTAAATAGAACCCGTAAAATTCGCCATATTTTCATTTAGTAAAAACACAACAAAAGTTTACTATTCTTAACACTATCTCTTCAGTTTTAATAAACACGTGGCTTGAAAATGATGTTATCACATCGAAACCGCTCGCCGAACATCCAAATTACACAGCCAGTGACGACGGTTATTACCGAAAATTATAACAACAGTTTAATATATACTGGCGGAATCAACCCAATTAATTTACTACCGGATACAGCTAGTCAAGCTAAGGTACTATTAAATAGACTCACTAACAAGACACTACAACTACACAAGACAATAGCAAACATACGGTTCAACAAACAATGTCTTAAAAACAACATTACTCCACGATACATAACTATTAACATTACCAACCAAACGTACGCTTCCCAACGCGCAAAGCGTGTAGCCCAACTAACATGGATTAAGACTGAAATACGCTCACTTTACATTAAAAAAGACAAACTCAATAAGGAAACTTATCATCTTCACTTAAAAGTAACAGACTTATTAACAAGACATAATCTTTACCATTTATTTTCTATAATTTTACACAACTTACATGAAAGGATACTAAATCAGATGACTGACAAATACAAGCGGATGGAAAGAAAATTTACAAAACTCACAAAACAGACTGAACAACGTACAAACTCAGAATTTTACCCACGAGTGAAAAACCTGACAAACATAGAATTCAGCGACAATGAAACAAAACTAATAGAGAAGGGACTAAAACATAATCTACCTTTTGACAAAATAGAAAAAACAATTGAAACCCAAATCGTAGACGCCGAAGCTACTATTACACACTTACCAACTGACCGACAAGAACACATGAGACACAAGATAGCCGATGTACTTGAAAAAACAATAAGAGAACACACTTCATCTAAAACTAATCCTGACGAACAAAAAACTACTAGACAGATAAAAGCAAAACTTCGGAATAATAATCTATTACTTACTAAAGCAGCCAAGGGGAACACAACTGTAATAATGCACAAGAAAGACTATATAGTGAAAACACAACAATTCATTCAGCAAGTAAAATGCACAAAATTCAAGAATGACCCAACCGATTCATTCCAAAAGGAAATACGAAGCCTACTAAAACGCTGCAAAACGTTTACTGACGGAAAGTTATACATATTAATGAACATGAACCCAGGACCCCCTACACTCAGAGCACAACCCAAAATTCATAAAAAAAAATATTCCAAGCAGACCTGTAGTAAATTACAAACCTGCGCCTGCATATAACTTGGCCAAACACCTTGCCACATTCTTAAAAGAGAAAATAAATTTGCAGAACACATACATGTTACGAAATACACAAGACCTCATAAACAAAATTAAGGACATCAAAATCACTGATAATACGAGACTCGTTTCCTTCGACATAAAGGATCTATATACATCAATACCCACACACGAAACTTTGACTATCCTACGTAACACACTTTCCAACTTATACGACAATCAATATATCAACGAAATAATGTATATTGCAAAGACGATATTAAAACAAAACTACATTAGATTCAACAATAACTTTTATAAACTACCTGATGGACTCGGCATGGGAAACCCAACATCCGCAATCTTCACAGAGATTTTCATGCAACATTTAGAACAATTACACATCAAAAAACTGATGGAAAAACATAAAATAACCCATTACTACAGATACTTAGACGACATTATATGCATCCTAGAAAGAGACAACGCCGAACAAATTCTTAGACACTTAAACATAATACACAACAGAATCACATACACAATGGAAAAAGAGCAAAACAGAACTTTACATTATCTTGACATATCAATAATACGAGGAATTGATACCTTAAACTTTGACATTTATAGAAAACCAACCATGACAGACACAACTATCCACAGCTCCTCAAACCATCCTACTCAACATAAACTCGCAGCGTTTAGACACATGATTCACAGACTTAAAATAGTCCCACTCGCTCCAGATAAATACAACAAAGAACTCGATACAATTTACAATATAGCTAAAAATAACGGTTACAACCACACAACCATCGACAAACTACTCAGACAATACAACAACAAAAACAAGAAGAAAGAAGACAAGGAAACAAACGACACAACACGACGACACATCTTTACTTACACAGGACCAGAAATATATAGATTAACCAACCTTTTCCGAAAAGAAGGTTTACACACAACATTAAAATCGAGCAACACTCTACGTAACAATCTCAAGACATCAATAGAAACAACGGATAAATTTAGCACCAGCGGAGTATACAGACTTACTTGTACTTGCAACCATACATACACCGGACAAACTGGACGAACATTAAAAACAAGGTTTACAGAACACATACGATCATACAAAAGGAAAAGGGAAGACTCCAATTTCGCAAAACACCTTAACACACATGGACACGAACCAAAGGAAATAGATGAATGTATGACAGTATTACACCCAAGTAAAAAAGGACGAAGACTAGACATTCTTGAAAACATGGAAATTTACAAAACACGAACGTTTAACAGAGACATTATTAACGAACAGGTAAACACCACCTCTGACACGATTTTTACACCACTAAAATTACTAAAACACTCTTACAAACGAAAAACACCCACAGACGGTCACACTTACCTATCCAATAATAAAAGACCCAAATATTAAACTATTTACCCCAATAAACAGGACAGATATCAGGGAATCTACCTGCATAATACTATTTAAACGGACAAAAAAATTACCTAAACCCACCATCTTTTATTCTTAACACTATCTCTTCAGTTTTAATAAACACGTGGCTTGAAAATGATGTTATCACATCGAAAGCGCTCGCCGAACATCCAAAGTACACAGCCAGTGACGACGGTTATTACCGAAAATTATAACAACAACTCAAGAATAATTCATTGTTTATTATATTACGTTTTTGTTAGGGTTTTTTTAAGTCACACAGGATAGAAATTTAAAAATTCCATTCGTTAAGCAAATAGATTTTTGAAATTAATAAATATGTATAAAAGCAATAATTATATTTAACAAAATAAAATATGTAAACTAAAAACTTTATTTTATTTATTATTATTTATGAGGTCTAATGAGATTCAGTCAATGCAATATTACAAATGCGTATATACAGTTTTGTTAAAATTAAAAAAATTAAGTAATTTTCCTTTTATTCACGGATTCATTATAGCACGTTTATGACAACAAGGCGCATAAACTGAAAATATTTGTTCATAACAACAGCAACAAAATAAGTATACCTGCTTTAAATAGCGTACAAAAGCTGTGCCTTTAAGCGGATTTTATTGCATTTTATTCATTAAATATGTGTTGTATTTCATACCTATGAAAACGGTTGTTGTCTGTGTTTTTGCTTATAATGTTTAAGCAATAGATTTGATTAAAATTTGTTTTTGTTTTTATTGTTTATAAATAGATCTGCAACAATGCAGTATTTCATAAAACGGCAGTAAAAAACTTTAATAGGGTAAAAATGTGGCAACGTTGCTTACAAATAAAGAGAATTAAAAAATTCTCGCTTAAGAGTATAAAAAATACTTAAAATTCTGATTGCGAAATTTTTGATACTCGTTTTTACAAGAATGGGTAAAATAAACACCGCAACTTTTTATTACGGTGTTTAAAGTACTCGAGTATGAAAAGTATAGAGTAAGTATGCGGTGTACTCATGGTTGCGGTGTACTCATGGTTGCGGTGTACTCGTGCAGTTCTCTGATATGTGTCGTAGTCTATATTGCATCCAGCGTTGCCGCTTTGGTCCAATCGGACCAAACTTGGTAATTTTTCGTTTTTAAAAAACAGTTTGGTAGTTTGGTTGGTTTGTTGCATTTTTTTTAAATTTTTGGTAGGTTTTCCTCCTGTAGCAATTTTTTAGCAATAGTAAATTTTTTACCTTAAAAATTCAGAACATAAAATAAAAAAAAAATGTAACTTTGAATTAAATAAACAAAAACTGTGAATAGTTTTACCACTGTTTTCAAAAACTGTTTTAGGTGTAATAAAAAACATCTCTGCTTTTTTGCATAAAGATGATTAAAGCTATAACCATCTCTGGTTTAAGAAACGCGAACAATATTATGAAATTGAAATTAACAATATTTTTGAGTGAAGGCTTATTTTCAAGTGTTTGTATTAAAAAAATTAACAGACAAAATGGAAAAGTAAGTAAACTTTTTTAATTGTATATATGTACCTATTAATTACATAAATATTTACTAATATTGTATGTAAAGAAACAGTAAAAAAAAAAAATTTAGAACCGAATGGTTGAGCGAATTTGATTGGCTCCTGGAAAGGGATGGGTGTTCATTCTGCATAGTATGATCTAAAACTATTTTAAATCATAACATCCATCTTAAAAATCACCAAAAGACAAATTTCCATCTCAACAATTACGGAAAAAACCATGTGAGTATAACAGAGTTTATGTGCAAGAAACGCATTTTTAAATTTTTGGTAGGCTGTGAACAATTTTGGCAGGATTTTTGAAAATTATTGGTAGGAATTCAATTTCTTGTGTGGCAACGCTGATTGCATCTATACGTTGTTAAAAAGTCTCTTCCCAAAATTCCGTTGGTGTTAATTGGAAATTCGTCATGTACTAGTTGTATTTTATGTTCAAGAATGTTATTATCTATGTTTATCTTCATAATTGTCGAACCCATTGACTTGATTGCGTCTATTGATATTCCAGTTAGATTGCAATAATCGTCTTCATTTTGTTCATAGCTATTCAATAATTGAGCTTTACAGAGAGAAATGTCTGCTCCCGTGTCTATTAAAAATGTAAGCTCATGTTTTGTATTAAATATTTTTAGTTTCACATAATTTTTGAGGTTGTTTGATATACAATATATTATTTTAGTTTTTAATGTTCCCGTCGGAGGTAGGATTCTTCCTTCTTCTGATATCTGTAATTCATTTAATTCCGCTATGAGGTTTTCTATTTTCGTAGCAAAACCCATATATTTTGAGATATTCTAGTTATTTCATTTAACAATGTATTTGAAGTTTTTAATGGTTTATATGTTGTTTTTAAAATTTGCTCGTCAATAGATGTTGGTACAGATATTTGTTTAACTATATTTTGGACACGTAGCTCTAATCTTGATTTAAAAATAAAATTGAAAAATGAATTTTGTTTTTCATTTGATATTGTTAAGGAAATTGTTTCCAAATTTGTAAGAAATTCATGTAATTCATCAGGCCTACCACTGAATTTTGGTACTAGCTTTGTTATTAAAGATAATTCATTTATGTCTTAGTTCGCCATGGTTCTATTTTGTGTAGACTCTAAAGAGTTTCTTTTCTTAGAATGTTGTTCAAGTAAATTAATTGCCTCCTCCTTAAGAACAGCAAACCTTTTTAATATGTCGTCTTCTTCTATGGAAAATTTGTTAAAAGCTTTTTCTATATTCTGTATTTCTAACCTTTTCTCATTTATTGTATTTAAGATATATGGTTTGTTTAATGATTTTTTTGCATTTATTATTAACTGCTCTAATATTTTTAAAGATTCCATCCTTTACCAGTCGAGAACTTTTCTATTTTCATAATATTTATCTGCCTTTCTCATTGATAGTATCGTTTCTAATTCTACTGTTGTTCTGTAGATAATATCTTTTCTAGTAAGAGTACCTTCTATTCCTAAAAATTGCCAAAGTCTCGTTAGCATTTTTATACCTGATTCTATTTCTTCTTCATGGAATTCTAAATTTGATTGGTTTTTATTGTCCATTTTACATAAAATATATTTTTCAAACAGAATAAAATGTATTATGAAAATTTTATCATATATTTAATAATTAATTTTATAACTTTTAATATTTTCATGTCTACGACTGTAAACAATGGAATTAATATTAGTGCTAAAAATATCCAACCTATACATACATGGTCTATTTTTTGAACAATTGTACAATTCATTTTAAAAGTGAAAAAATAGCTTTTTGTGAACAAGTAATTAATTTGTTTATGTAAACTATTTTTTTTTTTTGTTTTTGTTTTTTTTTACAAATTAAGTTTTTATTTTAATTAGTTAATTAATTGGATTATTTCCAAAATTAATTTTATGGTTTTTATAAATATAAAAAAAATGTTTGTTGAAAAATAAACACTTAACAATAGTAATATTAATTTTATAAAAATTTCTTGTTTCATTTTATTTTATTTTTATTTTATTATTTTGCTTTTTCTTTTGACTTTTCTTAATATTTTTAATTGTGTTTTTCAGTTCTTCAATTTGTTGCCCTATCTGCTGAGCGTTCCCTGTGTCGTATTTCTGTATGTCCAAAAGCACTTTTCGATCCTTCTTCATACGATTTAAGCCGCCTCCTCTGGATTTGTTGCAGTTTTGTACCGGGAATTTGGGGTACTTTATAGCTAATTCGGTCTTTCTTTTTATAACTCGTGGTCTCGGTCCTTGTTGTAGGATTGCTGGCTTTTCAGATAAGCGTTTTTCTTCGAGGAGTCTATTCCAACGGCCTCTTGCAGTTCTTGAGGACCTCCTCCCATGGTTGGTTCATCAAATATTCGAAAAACTTGCTTCTAAAAAAATTCTAGGTCCTTCAATAGAATTCAGCTGATCATAAGCTATGTATGCTGCATTCTATTGTCCGTTCTTATTTTAGATGTAGCAGAAAGGATAAGCAAATTTGCTATATAGTCCTTTTTGCTGTTTTTTCTAAAATAAGTTAGGAAAGCAGGATCGCCATGTAATGTTTAAATAATACACTCTAGCGTTCACTATTTATGATCAAGATTAATTGATACTTTACTTATTATTTCTTTGCCTTATTCTTGGTACTTATGAGAATTTACTAGATTTACAATTGAGTGATTTTCATTATCGAGCTCAATTTTACATACAATCTATTTACATGTGTTTTATTCTTAATCTATCAGGGAATCAGAAATAATGAGTGAAATGCCATTTGATCCAAAAATTATTGAGTTCATTTCAAAGTTCAATATTAAAGTCACTCATTACTTCAAATTCTTTGTTTAAAAATTTTTTCATTGTGTGACGTCACTTTGTTTCTTATTGTGACGTATCAGTCAATCAGAAAAATAGAACGTTTACTAACAATAATGTATTTACTTATATAAATGTATTTGAGTGTGTGTGTGTATGTATGTCGTAAATTTCAAGTGTCCAGTATCCATAATTAAAATACTGCATGTAAAGCATAATTGGTTAACAGTTCGCTAGGGTCTTATTGCTTAGAACAATTTTTAAAGTTCATTAAATCGCTAAACAATTTTTTAAGTGCATTGATTTCAAACATTGTTGAATTATGAGTCAAGCAATTTAATTACTGACCTATCGCAACAAAACAATTTAGTTAAAGAAAAACGAATGAACTATGGTTTTTGTTTATACACTACAATATCATTCTTAATATTACGTAAACCAGTTGGGACTATACACTTGCTCATTGCGTTTTTTATTTTTTCCTCCGCCTTCTTTATGGACGTGAATTGTTTCCGACATCGCTGTTGCCCTAGATACCATATTTTTAAAGCCCCAACTGAACTGCCTGATACAACCTGATTTCCATCTGGTGATACTACTAAGGCCCGTACATTTTCCGTATGACACCGAAGTTTCATATTTCGAGTGTAGGTTCGGGGGTCCTATACTCTAAAAACGTTCTCTGTTGAGTCACTCGCAATAACTGTGCCGGCTGTTCATTGCTGAACTACAAATGGAATCTTTTGAACCATTAAGACTAGAGGCTAGTAAAAAAAATGCAATTAGTATAGGGGCCTTGTAAACCTTTTACAAAAAATTCTTACTGGTGAGTGTGTTATTACTAGCAGTTTGAGCTGTTAAAGTATTAACATTCCAAAAGAAAGATGGCTTTATCCAAACCAGCACTGGCCACTTTCTCACGACGAATGCTTGAACAAAATCACGATGTGTTCGCTAAATCGACATGCAAAAGCCTTTGTGAGCGTTCCATACCTTAATAGTAGTATTACAGCTACCACTTATTGCTAAGAAAAAAACAAAAAACAACTTAGTACGTGCACACAAACAAAAGTAGAACCAAACATACAATTTCTACCATTACAGCAATGAACAATGTCATTGACCCAATCGTTGTGATGTTCCATTGACTGTATATGTATACTTTTCATTTGATTCGGAACGTGAGTTTCATACACGTATAATCGCATCCCTTCCGGCAGAATAAAGTTGCATTGATTCCATTTCGATGGTGTTTCTCTTCCGCAGTAATGGCATTTTGTGTGGTTAAGACGCGATTATAATTTATTATGTACGCTGCAACGGCTTGCCACGTCTAGTCCAGTTGTATGAAGGTATTATCATTATCTCGACCGGGACCTAAAATAGAATAAATTTGGGGTAAATACATTAAATGGCCAATCTATTTTTACTCACCAATAAAACTACGTAAGCTGTTTTGATTTTTGTTTGCGGAGCCTCCAATGGAATTTTAGTGCATATAAGGCAAAACAATATTTTTTCAGTTTTTTTTGTACACTATGACATTATAACAACATTTTATATTTGTTTTTATTTATTTATTTTATTAATAGTTATACTTTTTTAATTTTTCTTAAAAAACTAAATTTTTACCCCAATTTTGTTATACATTTTTTGGTTGATTAAATGAAAACATATGTTTGCAATAGGTATGTGTAGCGGCTTCTTCCAACTCATTGCTTTCAGCGTTTTTGAATATTTTTTTATTCACTTAAACAAAAGCTGGAAGAAAATATGATAACACACTTTTTTAAACGTCACTAGTGAGTTATCTGATTATTAATCTGTGTAATTAACAATCAACGGCAAGGCGTTGATTATATGTACACAGCCGGATTTCAGCTGCAGCCGTGCTTTGGTTTTCAGCGGCTACCAAGGTGAAAATGATATAGCACAGGTCATTACAGTTATTTATTTTTATACCCTTCACCACAAAAAGTGGAAAAGGGTATAACTAAGTTTGTCATTCCCTGTGTAATTTCTACAATATCCATTTCCGACCCCATAAAGTATATATATTCCGACTTCTTATGCATAGCGAAGTCGATTGAGCGATGTCCGTCTGTGTTAGTATTGAAATAAAGTTTTCCAAGGCAAATATTAGTTTGGGTGCCATTTTAAAGCTTTTGAAGAGATCTTTGAAGAAATACTAAGATTTTTTAAAAATGCTTAACCATTTAAGAGCCAATTTCATTTTTATGTAAAGTTATATACAGTCAGGGGCTAAAGTTTAAATAAAACCCAATAATTGTATGTTTAGAGAAAAGTAAACGTTTCAGAAATACTTAAAGTATGAAGTTTTATTTAGTTTCATAAATAACAAAAAACAATAACAAAAAATATTAACTTCATTCAAAACATAACAGTAAATCTCACAATAACTACAAAATGCAGCAGACAAAAGTTTAAATACATCTTGCAAAACAAAGAACTGTCTTTCTTTTCTTAAAAACAAAGTACATTATATTATTATAAACCAGCACTTGTTATTAGTAGCATTCTTGCCTTCTTATTAGTGTTTTTTCTTCGAAAATTATGGGCAAAGGTAAAGAAATTGAGTCCAACATTAAATATTTAATAATAGTACATTTTTATAAAGGCAAATCCTATAGAAAAATAGGAAAACTATTAAATTTGCCATTTTCAAGTGTTCAAAATATAATTAGAAAATATAAAGAAAATAGTTCAGTTGCAAATATGCCCAGAAGCGGTCGTCCGAAAAAACTAACCTATCGTGATGTTAACCACATCGTAAGAGAAGTGAAGAAAAATCCAAGAATAAGCGCCCCAAAACTTGCAAATGATATCGCTAATAACTTTAACAAGCATGTTCACCCAAAAACTGTTCAAAGAGTGTTGCGAAAAAATGGATACAGAAGTCGAGTTCCCCGAAAAAAGCCACTGATAAATGAAAAAAACAGAAAACTAAGACTAGAATTTGCACATAAGTATAAAAACAAAGGCGCTGAGTTTTGGAGAACAGTTCTATTTACAGACGAGTGCAAATTCAATTTGTTTGAAAGCGATGAGCGTGCAAAAGTTTGGCGCAAGCCAAACACTACTCTTCAAAAGCAAAATTTGGTTCCTACAGTAAAACATGGAGGTGGCAATGTAATGGTTTGGGGAGCTATTGGAGCAGCGGGGGTTGGAAATTTGGAGTTTATTGATGGCATAATGAACCAACATACATACAAGAGTATATTGGAAAGAAATTTGCAAGCATCCGTCGACATTTTAGGCCTTGGACTTCATTGGATCTTCCAACAGGATAACGATCCAAAGCACACTGCACTTTCTGTGAAAAAGTTGTTGCTGTATTATGCTCCCAGACAGGTGTATAGCCCACTCCAGTCACCAGATTAAAACCCAATTGAGCAAGTTTGGGATTTAATTTAGCGCAACTTACATTCAACTTCAGTAACGAGAAAAGATTCGCTTAAACAAGCTTTTAAAAAAATATGGTCAGAAATATCGCCTTCTGAAACAGAAAGCTTGGTACTTTCTATGCCACGCCGCTTGCAGGCAGTTATTGATAGTCATGGCGGTCCAACAAAGTATTGAAATGTTTTCCTTTTTTTATTTATTTAAAAAATGTGCTAACATTCCAAGATGTATTTAAACTTTTGTCTAGTGCATTTTATCGTATTTTTAAGGATTACCGTTAAGTTTTGAATGAAGTTAATATTTTTTGTTATTGTTTTTTGTTATTTATGAAACCAAATAAAATTACATACTTTAAGTTTTTCTGAAACGTTTACATTTCTCTAAACATACAATTTTTGGGGTGTATTTAAACTTAAGTCCCTGACTGTATGTGTAGTACCAATTTTTTTTTTTAATTTTCCGTCACCCTCTGCTTTTTTGATTAGAGTTACTTCAATAAGATAGATTCTATGTAGATGGTGAAGGGTATATAAGACTCGGCATAGTCGAATATAGCAATCTTATTTGTTTTAAATGCAATGATTTTTTTTATAAAAAAGATAATAATAAAAGTACATTCTATTTAAAGTAGATTATGAACATACCTACGTAGGTATGTCCCAACATATTTTGTGTATTTATTCTTTACGCGCAAGCAAACCAAGCGATATTTCCTCTGAAGACATTTTTTGCTTTTTATTAAAAAAATTATTTTTTCTTTAATAACGCGTTGTATCAATAAAAGGTAGTGTCAAACTCTCTTATTTCACAAGCAAATGTTCATACGACTCAGCATATATACCACCATCTAAATATCAACATATCGTATAAACGCAAAATCTGTACGCTAACTCTGATGTTGCAATTTCATTTACTGAAATATGTTGAGTTAAAAAATTTGGTATTTTCAGCATATAGTGTAAACACCTTGCATATGATATATGATTACATAGGAATTTGCTGCTTTTTTTAACCATACAGTTGTTATCATGTATACATATGCTGATTCAACATATCGTCTAAATAAGCTTAACACAGAAAAAAATATTTATAACTACTAGTAAAATAAATTTTTAAATAAGAGTGAAAAGTAACAAGCTGTCTGCACATCCAAGCCCGTTTCTATTTTCAGTTATTACGTTGTCACCTAAAGAGGAACTGAGTTAATTTCCAGTGTAAAATTCGAAAAATGTGGTTAAAATTTTTCACTTAATCAGTTATTTCAACATTTTTATTACAATAATCATTTATCTCTAACTGAAGGTGTCTTCGAAGTTATCTTGCTTTCTTTGAAAAGCTAGAGAAAAAAGAGATTTATATGCGAATCCTGGTTCTAAATCTTCAGTGTTCAGCTTAAATTGTATAGCATAATACGCACATGGAGTGGCAAAAAAATTTCGTTGGTGGTCAACATTGGTAATACTATTTCTTTTTAATGACTTTATCTAAGGTACATAGGCACTCACAGACCCTTAAATTTTTGAAGTGATGGTATGACGAAACACAAAGATAAGGAAATGAATAAAAGTTCTTAAATATAATTGCTGCAATTAAGTGATGAAATCTGTATATATGTACATACAGATACGCACAAAAGTATTGGCACAGCAAGCTTTCTTGAATTCATTCCAGCTTCGCGGCCATTGGAAAACTATAAGAAGTAAAATAAATGCTTTTGATGTTAGCTAATTCAATGAATTAACTAATGCATTTGGTTTTATATCAACATTTATTTTTTAATTAATTAATAGAAAACTTAACAAAAAATAAGCGCGACTTCACGAACAAAAGTATTGGCACAAGTAGTTTAAAAGCTTATAAAATACAGATTTTTTTTTCTAAAATATTTCTTATTTAATACTTGGTTGGTAAGTCTTTTTGCTTAATTACTTCATTCAAGCGTTTGGGCATAGAATGCACCAGATTTTTGGTTACTTCTTGCCCAATAGTTAACCACTCTTTCTTCAAGGCCTGCTGTAGCAGCGATTTTGTCGAAATTTATCGCTTTTTGACCCGTCGGTCAAGTTCCTCCCACAAATTTTCAATAGGATTGAGGGATTGTGGTGGGTGTGGAAGAACATGAGCCACGTTGTACGCTAACCACATACGCACATCATGAGCGAAATGTTTTGGGTCATTGTCGTGTTGGAATGTAAATGATGTTGTCAAATTTAGTTTCTCGGCACTTTTTTTAAGGTTTTCTTTTAGGATATTTAGATAAACGGATTTATCCATGATTCCTTCAATAAATACCAACTCCCACAGATGACATGTACCCCCACACCATTACACCACCACTACCATGTTTAATTGTAGGAAAAATATTTTTTTTTCGTGTGCCGTATTTGGCTTTCTTCATACGGTAATACGGCCATCAGAGCGAAAAATATGAAATTTACTCTCGTCCGAGAAGAGTACTTCATCCCAAAAACTGACGGGTTTGCTTTGAAATTCCCTTGCGTAGTCTAATCTCTTTTTTTGGTTGATTCAAGAAACAAGGGGTTTACACCTAGCAACTCTTGATGTGTAATCAGCTTTGTGAAGCACTTTTCGAACGGTCATGGGATGAATATCCTTACCAAATTCCTGTTTAACTTCAGCAGCGAGTTCAGTCGATATTTTCTTCGGATTTTATTTTATGTTTCTTACTATTTGTTTGCTTTCGCGGTCACTTAAAGCTCAAGGACGGCCTGTTCGATGAGCATTATTAAAGATTGTCTCCCCTTAATGATGCATTTAATTGTGAAACGACTTCTCTTCATTATTTCACATTTCAGCGTACGATTTGCCTTGGCTATGCAAGTGCAGCACTATTTTGCGCCAAGATTCGTTGGTATCTTTCTGTTTTGAGCTCATTTTGATATTCATTAATTATTTTTTAAATTTTTTCTTCAAGAAAACTTCAAAAAAACTGAAGTAACGGCTCAATTAATATTTAGAGAAAATGCATGTATGACTTTATTTAAATATCCTTGCCAGATCTCGAAAACTTCGGCCTGAAGCCAAAATTCTTTCTGGGTGTGCCAAAACTTTTGTGCATCAAAATTATGACTTTCTACTAAATATGTATGTTATAACAAAACTGTTAAATGCATTTAAATTAAAAATAAAAACAATGATATGAGCTTAGCTAGTGTAGGAAATATTTATTATCAAATAGTTTTGCCTAATAATGTCTTTTAAATCACTTTAAAACAGTGAAATACCAAAAAGTATTGCTGTGCCAATAGTTTTGTGCGGGTCTGTATATATGTATGTATGTACGTTTTTATTAATAATAATCGTTGACTCTACTTCTTTTCTATAATGGTATAAACACAACTGGTACAAATGACGAATTTCGCACAGCTCTACGGATTTGCCTTTTAGCAATGTTTGCGTAAATTCTTTATAATTATTTATAAATTTATTTTAAAAATACATATATGTACCCAGTTAGCATTTGGAAGATTGTTTTTACAAAAATCGCCAAAGTGAGCCTTTTAGGACAACCCAAGATGACTTAAAACTGATTAAGCAGTTGTGCGCCTTAAAAGAGACTCGAATATTATTCCGACAAACGCAAAGAAAGCGACTTGTTTAAAAAACAAAATTACAGAAATCAAATGCCTGAAATTCGACTGTTTTTAGAATTTTTTAGAGACATATTTGGCGCAGCCTAACGATGAAAAAATGATTCAAATACATACATATTTTATTTAATATCATTTCGTAAAGAAAATAGATATACAAATTTAAAATAATTTTTTTTTAAATTAATTTTTTCAATTAATTTTTCTAAATTTTAATTTAAAGAAAATTAGATATAAGTCGGTAACGAATATAATAAAAAGTAAGCAAAATGTTGCTTGCCATGTTTGATCTTGAGGAAATACAATTAGAAATGTCCGTATAATATGATTCGAAAAAGACTCGCATACGGCTAATAATATGATCAAAAACGACTCGAAAAGTATCGTATTTGATTATAAGAACGATTAAAAACAGTATCGAAAATGAGTCAAAAACGCGAGTCATAAGGGACTCGTTTAGAAAAGTCGCGGCTAGGGTACCATTTTCTCCCGGCTAAACAGCGATTTTTGATTCTAAAACTGGCGCATAAACGATTATTTTATTCGTGTAGAAGAGTCAACAAAGACTCGAATATGATCAATAATAAAAAAATGCTAATTGGATATTTATGTATGTATATTTGTTTACATATGCCACTTGCTAGAGTGACTATATATATATTTAAAAAAAGAAACATTAATTTTTATATGGGTTTTATTTCAAATATTTTTTATAGACGATTTTTTTCCAGTTTTCGTATAACCAGAAAAAAGTAGAATTATAATACGAGGGCCGTTCGGAAACTTCTTAGCCTAGCACAAAAAGCGCGGTATAAACAGAAAAAAGTTAAGTGTTTTGGAAACTTCCATCTCTGTTATGAACACTTGTTAAATTTTGTTTCGATCTGGCAACTCCTTTATATAGAAACAGGTGTTCAAAAAAGACGCATCCGCGATTTTTTACAATGGAAAAATTAGAAATGCGTGCTACCATTAAATATTTACATAAAGGCAGGTCTATCGGCACAAGAAATTCATAATGATATGGTGAATGTATCAGGTGAAAGTGCTCCTTCATATGCAACAGTAAAAAATTGGTTTGCTGGATTTAAACGTGGTCGTAAAAGCATTGAAAATGAACCACGTAGTGGATGTCCAAAAACAACAACAACAACGAAAATTGTAGCCAAAGTGCATGATATGGTATAAAATGGTCGACGAATAAAAGTACGTGAAATTGCTAATATCATGGGCATCTCAATTGATCGAGTCCATTAAATTTTGCATAAAGAACTACATACGAAAAAGCTTTCTGCAGCTTTCTGTCTGTGAGACATGGATCCACCACTATACTCCAGAGACAAAAAAACAATCCAAACAACGGATTGAAGCTGGAGGAAGTGCCCCAAAAAAGGCAAAAACAATTCAATCGGCTGGTAAGGTTATGACAACGGTTTTTTGGGACTTCAAAGGTATTTTATTGATTGACTATCTGCATAAGGGTAAAACAATAAATTCAGAGTACTATTGCAACCTTTAGGATCAATTAAATGTACAAATTCGAGAAAAATGTCCTGGCTGACAACACAAAAAAATAATTTTTCATTAAGACAACGCACCAGCGCACAAGAGTGTTTTAACAATGGCTAAAATCAACGAATTTAAGTACTAGTTACTTGACCACCCACCTTATTCTCCTGATTTAGCTCCTAGTGACCTTTACCTGTTCCCAAATCTAAAAAAAATCCTTGCTGGCAAGCGTTTTACCTCAAATGAAGATGCAATTACAGTTGTAAACCACTATTTTGAAGACCTTGAGGAAAACTATTTTAATCAAGGGATAGAATTGCTAGAAAAGCGGTGGACTAAGTGTATTGAAGTTTCAGGAGATTTTATTGAAAAATAAAAATATTTTTGAAAAACTAACTATTCTCTTTCATTGGTAGGCTAAGAAGTTTCCGAACCGCCCTCGTAGTAAGGATAGGTTTTGCTATTGTATGTAAATATTTCACTGTCAACCAACACTTACATTAAATAACGAGTCTGTACAGAAATAAATATTTCAAAAATACTTAATGAAAGTATTAAAATTTCTCATATTTCATTTTACCCAAGTATTAGTTAAAATTGATAACTACCTTGTAGATACATATATACAAAGAATACTGACGAAGGTTGTAGCGAACGAGAAAGTCCATTTAATTCTGCTGGTATCGAAGATATCTTTAGAAATTGTCACAACTTATAATTAACTTAAGCCAAAATTAACAAGAGTGCTATATTCAGCTATGTCGAATTATATATACCCTTCACCATCTATTTTACATAGTAGTTTAGTGAAGTAACTCCAATCAAAACAGCAAGTATTGGGATGAAAGAGAATTAAAAAATAAAAAAATAACATCGGCTCTTAATGGGTCAAGCAATTTTTTTTAAATTTTAGTCTTTCCTTAAAGATTTCTTCAAAAGCTTTAAAATGCTACCCATATTGATATTTTAAAAAATTTTAAAACTTCAGAGGCCCAGAGCTTGAAAAATATAGTCGGGAGCCAATTTTTGTACTTGATGATTTTTACTCATTTTTTAATTCTCTATCGCCATATATTTATTTTTTTGTTCCAAATGACATGAAAAAAAGGTAGGCGTGGTGTTTTTCTTTCTGCCTCAAAGGATATGGACCGAGCATAATAATTACCAATAGCACTTCTTTTGATACTATATCTGATTGATTGACAAATCGCTCCATCGACTTCGCTATGCATAAAAAGTCAGAATATACATACTTTATGGGGTCGGAAATAGATATTGTAGAAATAACACACGGAATGACAAACTTAGATATATCCTTTTTTCACTTTGTGGTGAAGGGTATAAAAAAAATAGAAATAATAATTCATTTAAAAACTAATTGCCACATTCATAAGATATTACAATAGATTTGAAACGTATTTTAAGAAAAATTTGTATGTCATTAAACACATTTCAAAGTTGTTTATTTTTTGTGAATATGGTAATAATAATTAAACATAATAAAAATAAAAAAGAATTTAAAATTAAACATATTCAGGCATGTTCTAAATTCCACACGAAAATTTGCTTTTTTTTAAAGCAATTTTGCTATAAAATAATTATTTATGAAAATGTAAAAATTTCGTGTGGAATCAGAACATGCCTGATTATTAAAAATAGTATATTTTCATATATGGGCTATAAATAGAAAGAAATTAATTTTAAATTAAAAAAAAATAAAACTCTTAAAAAAAACAGAAAAACGATCCCTCTACACAAAAATATTCGTCGCACTGTGGTCAATATTTTGAGATAGCGGCCAAAACTCCTTTTGGTTTTTGTTTCCGATTTTAAAGTTATTAGACTCATATGAAAGTAGACAGTAGTAAACCTCGGAATCCAAAAAATTAGAACTCTATTTCAACTATTTCACTGAGAACAGGGTGGGCCAAAATGGGCTCTACTGTTTTCAGAACAATTTAATTTTTTTAAAAAAGGGCCAAATTTCTCGTAAATTACCTACTTCATAGAGCACAACTCCTGTGAGTCAAGCTGAGTCAAAACACAAATTTACTATTTTGTAGTCCTAACTCTCCCCTACATTCCTATATATACATGTCCATGCATCGGGACTGCACTTTTTGAGCTACAACAATTTTTCTGACCCAAGGTTAGATATTCGGTACAAATGCGCGTCATATTTTTTGAGAAGTTATTTTTTGTGAAAATGGCTATTATGCATATATTTTGATGTTATTTTGTACAAGAGTTCTTATTGACCCAAAAAATAATTTTGTTGAAATAGAAGGGTGTATCAAAATTTTGACAAAAATGACAATAGAACTCTCAAATTATGTGGTATCTGGCAATTCATTTAGAAACGGTAAAAAATGATTTTATTGCCATCTAATATTACATAACTTAAATACCTGAAAATTTCAAATAAATTTAAAACCAATGGAAATAACTGGTAAAACCAAGTACCTGTATATTATTACCAGTACCTGTTAACTCTGAAATTATGTGGTATCTAGCAATTCTTTTGGAAAAGGTAAAAATGATTTTATTGCCATCTAATATTACACAACTTAAATACCTGAAAATTGCAATAAATTTAAAACCAATGGAAATAACTGGTAAAACCAAGTACCTGTTATATTATGTTTCAAAGAGGAAAAAAAGATCATGTTGAAACTTCGAGCAATAGTATATTAATCCATGCATTCATTTGTTTTTTCTTCATTATTGTTTAAACAATGGCTAAATTCAGTTATAGTGTTCTATCTGATATATATTTTGAACGGAAAGATGAAAACGACATTATATACGACAAAATATGCGACAAACAAGAAATTAAAATTCAAAACTAAAAAATAAAAAACTTTTGAAATACTTTAAGAAAACGGTACAATCAATGTTCCAGAAACAAGAAATTGTTTTACTCACGCAACCAAGAATGGCTAAGAAATAAACTTATTTTTAAAAAGCCATCAGTAACTACCACGGAAACTGGAAAAGGTGGTCGACCAGCAAAGCCAATTGATAATTGTAGTAAAAGATCACGAAGACGCAAGCTTAAACATATCAATGAAGAAGTTTCTTGTAGCATCATAAAGGATTCATTTCTGCATCAAATTCAACCATCGAAAACTAAAAAGAGTAAAATTGCTATCATTAAAAAAATAGTGGAAGCAAACCCCAGACGCACAAAAAGAATTTTAGAAAGTATGCCGACACCAACTGAAGAAAATAAATTTACTCCAAAAGAAGCATTTGCACTATTTTTGGATTTGAAAATGACTAAGAACCAATATACAGAATTGCGGAAGCGAACCAATGAAAAAAATTGTGGAATTTTTCCATCATATCGAGATATAGTTTCTGCCAAAAAAGATTGCTTACCTTCACCAACTGCTATTAATGAAACTACAAGTTCAGCAGAAACAAAATTGCAGGATCTTCTTGAACACACTGCAGAACGATTATGAAAGACATTTGATGCTGACTACTTAAGGGAGTTTAAAAATTGCAGCATTACTTTAATTGCAAAATGGGGATGTGATGGGTCCTCTGGCCAGAAACAATACAAACAATGTAATGCGTAAAATTTATCAGATGCCAATTTATTCATAATTTCTTTCGTTCCATTAAGTTTAACAAAAACTTATATTGGTTCAGAGCCGTCAACTAGTAGAGCTGCATGGCAAGTTGTATGGAAGAATGAAATTCCCTCGTCAACAAACTTTTCTAGACCAATAAAGTTTGCTTACAAAAAAGAAACTAAAGATGTCATAACTGAAGAAGTTGGCAAAATAAGAGATGAAATTAAAGAACTTCAACCAGTGATATTTGAAGTTAATGACCAATGCATCGAAGTTAACTTTAAAATGTCACTTACAATGATCGATGGAAAAGTTTCACAAGCTTTAACCGAAACAAAGTCTTCGTCAAGCTTCACCATATGCCCAAAAACATCAAGTCAATTGAGCCAACCACCAACACAAGACGATAGTTTTAATGAAGCATATGAATTTTGAATGTCACCTCTTCATGCTAGAATTCGTTTTATGGAACATATTCTTAAATTGGGATACGATTTGGAATTTGGCCGAAACAGTGAGAAACAACAAAGATAATTTGGAAAAAAGAAAGCAAAAAAAAAGATATTCAAGAAAAATACCGTGAGATAGGCCTTATAATTGACCAGCCAAAGCAAGGAGAAGGAAATTCTAATGATGGAAGGAGATTTTTTCCAATCCAGAAACTGCAGCTTCTATAACTGGAGTAGATTATGATTTAATACGACGATTTCAAATCATATTAGAAGTTATAGCATGTAGCAAAAAGACAGATGCAAAAAAATTTGGTCAATATGCTAATGAGACAGCAACCCTTTATAACCAAAAATATTCTTGGAGACATATGCCAACCACAGTTCACAAAATTTTGTTCCATGGGGAACAAATAATTCAGCACAATATGCTTCCAATTAGAGATCTCTCAGAAGAAGCGCAAGAAAAAAGGAACAAAGACTACAGATTCTTTCGCGAGTACAATACAAGAAAAGTTTCCAGATATTGTACTAATGAAGATCTTATTAATATTTTGTTGTGCACATCAGACCCATATATGTCCAGTATTCGACAAAAATGGAAATCAACCTGATTAGAGTTAGATGAAGAAGCTGAACAACTACTGCAAAATGAAAATCAAAGCTATTTTGAAGAAATTTTTACTAATATTGTTTAATTAATACTAGTTTAAAGATTATAATTTCCTTGTAATTTTAGTATAAATTTTTATTAGTACATTCAACTTTAAATCAATAGTAAAAGTTTACTTAAAATTTTATCGATGGTGTGTTCTGTATATAATATATCCAAATAGTATTGATATTGTTGGGAATTTCAGTGTTATTTTTCAGTTTAATCCTCACAAGAATTAGCTTTCTTCCAAAAAACCCAACCTTTGGCCCCTGTGAATATTGAGACTAAATAAATGTCATTGGCCAAATGTTGGCATTTTCTGACCAAAATTAAGTTTCGGAATAATAAATAAGTATTGGTTGTAAAATACGATTGAAGAAAATAAGAAATTATAAAAAAATACCTATTTAAATTGTCAAAATATTCAACTTTTACATGGAAACTCAACAAAAAATTAAAATTCATTTTTAACTCTACATTACTTACGTTCCTATCAGTCGATTTTTACGTTTAAACACGCAAATAAAGCTTAAAGTCCCTCCTATTGAACAAAAAAAATTGCGTAACAAAATACCAATCCGCTATCTCGCGAAATTGACCACTGTGCGTCGTTCGCCGACACAAAAAATAGAAATAAACCTATCGCAGAGTTCGTTACGCACGACGAAATTCGTTTGAATGTGCGCATCTTCATATACACAAATAAATTTTATTTTTTTCGACGAATGTTCGCAACGAAAAATATGTCGTTCGTCCCAAATGTGTTTTCAGCATAATGTTTAAGTCAATTTCTATTGCTTCGAACATTTTTTTAGGGATGCTTCAAGTTAGCTTTTTTGAAATACTTAATTCTTTTTTTTTTCGCACACTCTGTAAAATCACTCAACTCTGTCGTTTCTTTAGCGGACTGTTCCAGTTTTTGCCACCAAATGACTGCTACAGTTCTAACGAATGTTGTTCCACATCGCTTTTAAAACATTTGAACCTCTCTCTACGAACTTAATACTGATTATAGCACTTATCTCAGATTCGCTAAATTAAGTATATATTTAAAATGTTGCGGCAGCTAAACGCTGCACACAGGATTATTTTGCCAATCTAGCCGGACATTCGGCCAAAAATTAATTTTGAGAAATGTAAAAATTAAAACTCGACAGGCTACAAAATTCTGCATCGTATAGTGAATTTTCAAGGATTTTGCTTAAGATTTTTGTTTTGGGACACTGTTAAAATAAGGAAAGTTGAGTAAATCGCATATGTTTTTATTAATTTTATACGATTTTGAGAGGTTAAGAGGAAAAAAGATTTAATATCCCTATAAAATCTACGATCTCTGCTTTTATGCTGTAGAAAAAAGCGTTCCCCGTTTTTGCGCCATTTTTTGTGAGTTTTCATTTCACCTTTTTCTGTCTTTTCCCATCTTGCATAAAATGTTTTGGTTTTTAATAATTGAAGTTCATCTAGCAAACGCGGAAAACAGTATTATCACAAACCCCCATGCTTACATATAAATACCTGTGCAGCTGCATTATAAATGACGTTGTTCAATGGAGTAGAAATGTCTTTGTTTTAAATAACTTTCAAATAACAAAAATAATGTTTAAACAAGTAAGAGTGCTATATTCGACTATGCGTCGAATTTCCTCAAAGATCTCTTCAAAAGCTTTAAAACGAAACCCACATTAATATTTAAAAAAAATTTTAACTTTCAGCCCACCGTAACACGGAAAATATAAACGAGTGCCAATTTTTTTACTTGGTGTTTTTTATTATTTTTTAATTTTTTGTTGCTCATATATCTATTTTTTTAATGGAGTTTTTAAATTGTTCCAAGTGACATAAAAAAATTAGAGGTAGGCAGCCTCAAGGGACATGGATTGATCATGCTGATTTTCAATATTTCGACACTATATCCGATCCTATTGTTGATCAAGTGCAATGTGTATTAAATAAAACAAAATACAGTAAGCAATTAAAAATAAAATTATAGATAAAAAATAATAAAGTGTAATTTTTGGAAGAAATAATATATTAAAAAAGTTGTCGGGGCACATATTTTTCAAGTTATAAAACATCAAAGTATTTTATGTATAACTTGGTATATTTCGACATTTTCGCTTCAGAATGGTATGTATTGTATGTAAAAAAGATGTGGCATTGGGGATTATTATAAGTTCTTTTATAAATTTTTAGTTAGGTATTGGTTTAAACTAAAGTCGCAAGAAATTATATAACTTGAAAATTTGCGTTGCCGCAAATTTATTTACTCAACATTTTGCTCTTGAAATAGTCATTCCTACAACGTAGGTTAGGTTGCACAGGCCGTCGGCATAAAAGTACAACGTAAGTAACTTTTGTTTTCATTTTGGATTTCTATATTAACCCTTATCGGACGCGACTTTTCACACGTTTGATTCTCCCCAGGTTGTAGTTATTTTTAACAAATATGAAAAAAAAACAATAGTATGTTATTATACATTTATATTCATTTCTTTTCAGTTTTGTTACAAATTATTTATTTTTTGTACAACTACTACATGTCTGAGTTTCTGATAATTATTTATATACTTGTAAGGTATGGTATTTTTTGAAGCAATCTCCAACATCTTCTTCTTCACTTGAGTATTGTATAGGAACTATAACTCTTCTTTTCTTAGAAAATAACGAAGCGTTATTGCTAAACTCATCACTAGAGCTAAAATCACTTTCAGAAATTTCTTTGATATTTATAATATTTTCTTTATTCATTTTATGGGCAAACAATAAATTCAGACATTAAAAAAAAGAATTGAAAGTTTATTGCACAAGTTAAATGCTCTGCTGATAACGACAAACTGAAAAGATTCTTATGCTCAAACGGTAACGGTAAATACGTATTTTCAAATGGTAACGGTAAATTGAAGAAATCAATGCATTTTAAAAACAAATCTCATCAATAGACAGTATGTTTCGACATAATTCGCCTTGTCACTTCACACGTGCCATACGACCGTTGCAGAAAAGTACTGTTGTCACGTCAGAGGTGACTTACGACCGATAAGGGTTAAACTAGACTGAAGCAAAACTATCTTTACTTCTACCGAGGGCAAGTAATCCTGTCGGAAGCTATAATTCGGGAATTATAGAGGTTTAAAGTTGTAAATTATATACTGTTATATATCTGCACATAAACCTATGATAAGGTTGCATTTTTTTAAATGCTAACAAATAACTTTCAAATGAAGTTATATATGACAACAAGCAACATACTTTCACTTAAAGAATCAATATCGATTAATTTACAAACAAGAAATTTAACCAATATAATTAAACTTTAATTAAGATTTGCACAGTGCACACGCATTTTAACTGCTTAAAAAGACGAATAAAGTCGGCTATGTGCAAAACAAAACCATAATAATTCTTCCAACCCACTCGAAGCGTGGGATAGAGCTAAGAATCATTAGTGAATATCCATTTTAAGCACCTAAACTGTTTTTGCATAACTTTCGATTTGCAATCCAAAGAGATATGTTCGTTAAGTCCTAAGCTAAAAGCTTATTTTTGCAATTAATGTAAACTGACTTTTTTTATTTTTCATTATACATATATTCGTTTGACGGTATGTTATAATGTAACAATTTTTAAAAACTATATGTACAAGAGTTTTTCCTCTATTTTCTGAAACATTAAAGTTTCTTAAAAACTGTAGAACTTTGTATCCCAACAAAAATTTTGCATACTTGTAGTTTGATTCTTTGTGAAATAGTCTTTTTAATTTAAGCGACTTTTTATTTCAACATATTATTTGTCTACACGTATATCAAGTAAACAAATAAACAGCTGTAGTTTGAAAAATATATTAAATAAATTAAAAGTTTTTAGAAATTTTAATAAAAAAAATGTAATGAATTAATATTAAAATTTATTGTTAAGAAGTGGAATCTAATTACTATTTAGCTTCATCTTCTTATTGTGCTCCTTCTTTAGAACACCTTTTGGAGCTTCTTTATAGCATAGAATATGAAAAATTTGATATTGTTGCTTTGCTTTGTTTATTTGGAACTTTCATACATGGGAGTTATTCATTATAAAGTTTCTTCTCACATTGCCATTATGTGTAATAGTTATTTTAATGGAATCTCTATAAATAATACATGCGGGGGCATAATTATAATATTAGCCACCATTATTTGACCAACTTTTATAGTTTATGGCTATCAGCGGTGGATATTTTATTTTTATATTAAAAATTTGGATTTATTTTCTCGTTCAATAGGAAAAGTATATTATAGGAAGAGAATAAACACTTCATTTGAGACTTTTAAAAAGATGCGCCCAAAGTGCCTAGATGGAAAAAAATTTTCTGCAGTTGTATATTTTTGTTCCGACTACAAATGGTTATTGTTTGTTTGTTTTGAACTTATGTATATTGTACTGCAATTAAATATTTAAGAGTAGCAACGGTTTTTCATCATTTGTAATTAGCATTTAATAATATTTTACACTTTTTCTTTGTTTTAACTATGAACTAATACCGAAGAAATTGAATGGCAATGAAGACATCCCATGCGCAGCAGTTTGTGAGCAAATAAATTTATGTTTTTTTTTCGGTTTGATCGAATATATTTTGAAGGCAAATATTATTTTAAATGTGACCGCACATAAAACATGTTTGCCTGTATTTTATTTGACATTACTTCATAGCTGTTTTAACAAATAAATGTGCGTAGTGTGACCACAAAATAAATTTTGTATTGTTTTGAAAAAACTTAGGCCAAACAAGAGCAAACAAATTTTAATCAAATGTTTGTCATATGTGACCGTACCTTTAGAAAATTGTGCGGCATTTCAAAATGTCAAGGAGATGGTGATATATCAGCAGTAAAGGACTGTTTAAATAATTTGAAAAAATTCATATTATATTGGCATTTTGCACAAAGAAAAAAGGACCGTTTTTTAAAGTGAAAATACCTGTATTTGGCAGTCCGTCTTCAAGACGGCTACAAAAGCCCTTCATAGAATTAACCGAAAGAAGTAAGAGAAGAAAAACTGAAATCTTAGGAAATCAGTTCGATGTTTCGAACATTCTTTCCCTTAAAAGTTAAAATTGCTAAGCAAAATGAGGGAAAAATTAAAAAAAATTTTTGCTTTTTTCAGAGGTAGAATTAGTTCTTCTAAGGAGAACTTTTTTCTCCTTGCCCAATTTAGAGCTTTAACATCCTATGATCATAGCAGATGTTTTTTCCAAGTTTTATTTATCTAAGAGCACTCAGTAAATTTTTAAATCCAATATACATAAACTAAAAACAAGTAAGAGTGCTATATTCGTCTATGCCAAATCTTGCATACCCTTCACCATCTATGTAAATCTAGTTTAGCGAAGTCACTCCAATTAACAGAAGCAAATATTGGTTTGGCAGAGAATTAAAATATAAAAAAAATTTTGATACTGCATATATATAATTTCATATAAATTTGACATCGGCTCTTAATGGGTTAAGCATTTAAAAAAAATAAGTTATTCCTTAAAGACCACTTCAAATGATTTAAAATGATACTCATATTGATATTATAAAAATATTTGAACATTCAGAGCTCCGTAACTCGGAAAATATGGACGAGTGCCAATTTTTTCACTTGATGTTTTTTTTCTTATTTGTATACCCTTAACCACAAAAAGTGGAAAGAGGGTTTAATTAAGTTTGTCATTCCGGGTATAATTTCTACAATATCCTTTTTCGACCCCAACAATAACACAGACGGACAGACGGACATCGCTCAATCGCCTTTGTTATGAATAAGAAGTCAGAATATATATATTTTATGGGGTCCTCCTTCTGCAATGGTTTTTCGATGTGTCAGCGATGTCAGCTAAATCTTCTTCTAAAAACAACGACGATGCTTTAATGGGAAAAACAAAGAACTTATCCAACCATTCCTCATATTTAGACTCGAAAAACTTTTTGTTCGATTTGCCTTCGCCCACTTTTCTGACAGTATGGTAAAGAAATCCCAAGCTGCTTGTTTTAATTTATTTTTATATTCACTATTATCGTCATTCTGTTTATCAGTTTTACTGAAAATACAAGATATAACAGCATTAGGTTATTTCTTTTCATCCTTTTCAGCGAACCAAACATTAAACAACCATCTTTTGGTGATAGGCATTGTAACCTAAAATTTCGATATTTAATTTAATGACAAAAACTGGCAGCTAATTCAATAAATATTTAATAACTCACATGCTACAGATCATACAGAAATAAAATCTAGGTAATTGCACATTTAAAAGTCTAATACAAGTTATAAAACGGATAACCAGCATAATTAACGAAAGCGTTTTGCTTTTCTAAATGGAATACTTATTTGACGACAAATTAACAATTAAAATAGTAGATACCTTGTAACTACTTGTAAATAAAAGCAAGAAATATTAACGAAAATGTTTTAATATTAGTTTATAAGCTTTGCAGATCGCAAAAATAAATATCTAATGATTTTTAAATAATAATAAAATTCAAAAATTATTTGCATTCAAAAGGCTACAGCGAAAATATAGCAAGCATACAAGAAAAAAATATACCGTTATGCATGGTGGAGCGTTGGCCATATAATATCAAACAAATTATTAATATTAGTGCCATTAGAAGAAACGACTTTTTTCGCGATAAATTTGTCATTGAGATCATTGTGTTACTTGGATTATTATTTCAATCGTTTCTTGTTTTAAATATTTTCTCACTCTAGTACATTTAAAAATTGTACAATTTAATGGTCAATGGGAACAGTTTTTAAGTCTTACATATCATTTCTAAAGCACTTACAATTTTCTTTGCTATCTTTTGCTAGTAAAGCATTCATTCACTTTTTCACATTTGGGAGAATGATTTTGAAAATTGCTATTTTAGTCTCTCGTTGCTAATAAAGTTACTAAACAGACCTTACGTCATATGTACGTAACATATACAAGTTTGAACATAAATTACATATAGATACCAACTTTGACATTACATATAACTTGTAGACGTAGTCTAAAAACAAATAAAAAAATTTTAAAAAAACAACAACAAAATCTCAGCTCTCTACAATCTTTAAAAAAAACGCCCGACATAGTCTTACTCCGTTGTAAGCTAGCAAGCGAATTATTGATTTTTTTATTTCACACACATTTTTGTGTCAGTTATGGCTGCCGTTTAACAATATCAAAACAAAAAAACTTTGTATTGTTGTTAATTCGCTAAAATTTTGGTTAGAAAATAAAGCATAATATTTTCAGAACTTATAAAAGCAGTATCAAGCTCTGCACAGACGGTTCTCAGGTCTTACAATATTGTTAGAACTAACAATGTACTGACAATGACAAGGCAAATAAAAATTGTAAACACAATTTAGATTGTCAGTTCACACGATTGCGAGGCATTTGCCAGAAAACTGACAATTCCATTGTAAGACAATTATCTGACAATAAATTTATCTGACAACATTGTCAGACAAGAAATTGTTAGTTCACACGGTAGTAAGAATTGCAAAGTGTCAGAATTAAAAAATTCAAATTACAATTTTTTTTTAATGTAAATTATTTTAAAAGGTACAAATTAATATTATAAAATTTCATGTTACGTTTTTAGCGAGGATCAAAAAGAATAATTCTTGCAAAAAAATCGAATTCAAACAGATTTTAGCTAATTGTCTAAAAAGGTTCAAAAGTTTGGCCACATACATCAACTATTGGGACAACCCTTATTTTTAGTTTTAACTATTTATATTTCTTAATATACCAAATTAGTGGACACTTTGTCTAATTTTCAAGTCTTTGTATAAGACGGTTCAAGAGGTAGGGCTATATACATGTAAAATTACATCAGGTATAAGCACACCCTTTAATTTATAAATTCAAATTGTATACCTGCTCTCTTAGCAGCCTTAGCAATACCACTTCCCTGTAAATTTCAGTTGTCTGTCTATAACCGTTCGAAGGTTTGGTCACATACACCAAATTACATCAATTATTAGAATACCCTTAAATTTCAATATCCAAATTTTATTCTAGAGAACTTAGCAATACAGTTTTTTTTTAAATATCAATTGTCTTTTTACAACCATAATATATGCACATAAAACTAAATGATCTCTATATTGAAAAACACTTGTATATAGTTTTTACAAATTGTTATATGTATTATAACTTACCGTCAAACGAATATATTGTTACGACTAATAAAACTTGGCAACCCCTATAGTTGGTTGTTTCCGTACTAGTGTGGTGAATAAAGTTAATTCAACAACCAATGGTGTGTTTATAGAATAACAAAACCACAAGTTAGCTAACAAAAGCTGAGCAGCCTCAATGGCTGCGTTGGTAGAGGTGCGTACTACAAAACAAAGGGTCCTGAGTTCGATACCGCATTCGGACATGCGTGCAACGAAAAAAAAAATAATAATTGTTATAAGCAATTAAAATTAATAAACAGCAGTACAAACCTCCCGAGAGGGAAAGGCAATTATTGTGTGAAGCCATGGCAGACAATTAGTGAAGACGTCTAATTTAATAAAAGGAGTAACAGATAATTGTCAAGAAGCCCTTTATAATAAAAAGTAAGAGCAATAGCGGTTAGCGCGGGGAAATGTAACAGCATAACAACAGTGTACGGCAGACGTGTGTTGTGGCTACTGATTGAGGGAGATGAAGATGACTGGCTTGGGTAAAAGGAGTAGTGGAGACGTCTGTGGATGGTAAAGGTTACTAACCAAGGCATCGAGTAGTTCATGTCTCGCCGGAGTAACACAGTAGTGTAGCGTGGATGGCTGCGTTTGTGGTGATAACGCATGTTCAGTAAATACGAGACCAAGGGTTCACAAGACCGGTAGGATCGAGAAGTATAGCCAGAGAAAGCCATAAAGTTCGAAGAGAGAATTTAGCCACAGTGGTATTTGCAATCAAAAGAATCCGTACGTTTGCCTGCTAAAAAGGGTAAAACGTAACAATATAATGAAAAATGAAAAAACGTCAGTTAACATTAATTGTAGAAATAAGCTTTTAGCTTAGGACTTACCCTGGAGTTAATGTCGACGTCGTTGACGGTGTCAAATGTCAAAAAAAAAGTTGAATCGTATGAAATTGTATGAGAGCAGTTAATCTCAACGCGTTGAAACGCCGTAAAAGTTCAATCTGTTTCAACTTTTTCGGCGTTGAAACGCCGTCAACGACGTCGACATTAACTCCAGGGTTATAGAACATATCTCTTTTAATTGCAAATCTAAAGTTATTCAAGAATAATTTAGGTGCTTTAAATGGATTATCTCTTAGCTCTGTTCCCACGCTTCGAGTGGGCCAGAAGAATAATTTTGCTTGTGTTCTGCATAGAGTCAACTTTTTTCGTAATTTTAAGCAGATAAAATGAGCGGACACTTTGCAAATCTTGATTAAAGTTTAATTTATGTTGCTTAAATTTAACATTGGGAAATACTTGTTTAACATGAAAACATATAACTTTATTTAAAAGTTAATTATAAGCATTTTAAAACGAAATTTATCTCAACCTGATCATAGGTTTATGTGCAGATATATAAAAATATATTGTTTACAACTTTAGACCTCCATAACTGCCGAACTAAGAACTTCCGGCAGGATTACTTGCCCTCGGTAGATGCAAAGATATTTTTGCTTAATTCTAGTTAAGCATAGAATTCTAAAATTAAAACAAAACTTACTTACGACGTAGGAATGACTATTTAAAAAAATTTTTGGCAACTTATTTTAAACCAATACTTAACTAAAAAGCTACATGAATATCATATATAATTATATGCATATATTTATTTTATGTATTTATTTTGTATTTCATTTTTAACAATTCGTAATTATGTTTTTTTCATCGTTTTAGTAAATAAATTTTAACCCCGTTAAATCGAAACCCCTAAAACCCCTATAATTTTTAGAAATGGCCGGTCCCTTGCCACCGTTGGGGGGCATCATCAGGAAACAGGAAACAAAAATGTAAATTATTAGTTTTTTTCAAACATTTTTAAATACAATAAAACATGTTTTTACTAACAAAAAGTAACAAATCAGAAAAATTCAGTTGAAACAAAAAATTACAGAACAGAATAAATACAGTTCTTAAAAGCCATTCCATTTGATTGTATAGGTTGTTTATTTCAGTTGACTCACTTTGGAATACTCTGTTTATGTTAATAACAATTTCAAGAATGTATTTTAAAAAGGATTAACATATTCGTCAACATTGGCAGCAAATGAAGTAAATTTTCAATGCCTCATACAAATCTAGTATTCGAACAACTACTACTTCAAGCGACAACCATCTGGTTTGACTTGGGTGCAATAATTTTTTTGGTTTTATTTCTAGCAATTCTTGAATGTTCTTAAATTGATGAAGTCTTTTTGGACTATTTCATACGTAATTGTAAATATCTCTAACTAGAGTTTCAACTTCGGAAGGTAATTGAAGACAAGCATATGATGCACATAACGCAAGTGAGTGGCAAATAAATTTCATAATAAATAAATCTGGAATATCGTTTTTTAAAAGTTTTGTATGTGAATGATTTTTTCCTGTCATAACGGCAGCACAATCAGCAGCGTATCCTATCAAGTTAGATTTGTAATTTATAACATTTTGTGTATAGTAATAGTCTACAATTAACTTGTACAAACCTTTAACATCACATTGGTATACTTTTAGCAATCCGAAAAAATAGTCCTGTATTTTAAAATTTACGCATATATGTAGAACCAAACACAATGCCTTGGTGTTGCATAGATTGGTTGATTCACCTACGCACATCGAGAACTTGTTATTTTTTTAATAGCTCACATACCGTTAAGCACTGTTTTTTCCAACGACGTTTTTTATGATAGCATTTGCCTTTGTACGTCCCAACATCATATTTCTAGCACATTCCGGATCAAAAAAAGAATGCTGACACACTTTAGTTAAATGAACCGCAACCATAAATGGAAAGTTGTGTTCAACAATTAAAAGGGTCATTTTTATTTCCGCCTTTTTTGAAGAATACTGTTCTGCATTAAAGGCAAATGATTTTGTATTTGCAGCGTCTAAATGTTTTTTTGTACGAGAATGTGCTAACAAATCGTTTTTTCCAGATGACGCCTTAAGCTGGACGTTACACGATTTGCAAAAAAAAAAATACATTTTTTTTCTTTTTCAGTCCAACATTTAATGTCATCATCAATCCATTGTTGCTTTAGCTTACGCTTTTTCTTTATCAGCCTGTAGAATTTTAAATGAGTTTATATTCACCCATATTCTGTTTGACGTCGTCAACACAAGACGGCGTCGTTTTTCTTCGTTTGTTGTAAATCGGTATGTTTTCAATATTGTCATTAATCGATGACTGTGGACATATTTTTGGTATTTTATATGATCGATTGATGTTGATGTTGCCGTTTAGTTTGTCGTCGCCATTTTTAAAGTTAAGTTGTGTTTTGTGCAAAGGAAAATTTTAAAAACATAAAAAAGTATAGAGCAATATTAAAATAACAAAATAAGAAATATGCAAAATAAAAAAAAAAAAAACAAATGGATAAACTAAAATTACCAACTTCTGCCAATTTGGAAAATTAGTAGAAGAGTTAGAAAGAATCCATCCCAATGAAAAAAAGCAGTTAGTTAAAGGCAGGATTTTGCATTATAAATAATTCATTTATTATTATTTTTTTATCCGTTAAATATTATTATCGATCATAATTGCAATAAAAATTTGAAGTTTTAATCATACAAAGCTATTTATCAGGCAGACAATATCCTGTCTTTAATTAACGCCAAGTTGTAATAATGCCCCTTATTAATTGTTTGTAATAGTTTTGCTTATTTTATTTTTTATAGGTATTTTTTTTACAAAATTTTAATTTTCCACAACACTTACTGAACACAATAGAAAAAAAACTGAAACAACTAACTGAAATATTAGATATGTGTGTTTTATTTTTTTATATTATCGATAAACAGTCAACGTCGTCATTAGTTTGTTAGGGAATACCAAATTAGTATTGATGTTAAGTGGATGTTGCCTCAAAATTGACGACGATGTTGACGACGCCAAACAGAATAAGGGTGATTATCCATATGTTTGTACCAGAGAACTGCAAGAGTGTCTATTTTTAATACTCTAAGTATACTCATTTTAAATGCGCTTGCGGTGTAATCGCCACCGCATTTCTTTTGTGCGAGTATTTACTATACCCATTCCATTTGAGTATTTATGAGTTTAAATGCCGGGGCACATAGAATCCGTCATACGTTAAACTTCAACTTATTCAACTGACAACTCAGTTAAAATACATGTTTTCTTATTAGTGTTGTCACAATCAGTACGTCTCCGTCAACCCAAAGTATGAAAGTTGAGCAACTTTTAACTTTTCACGTATATTGAATACTTTGACAGCTATCAATTGCTTCTTCTTCTTCTTTGTTGTCTTGCTCTTTACTCTCTCTTTGCACATATTTTTTTTTTGCACATACATTAAACGCAGTATTGCCATTTGGTTACAATTTTAACATTCTTGTAACTTTAGAAAATTTATTTATTTATTTATTGTAAAATTTTGTTATATTAAGTTAAATTTTACTAACTTTTGATACAAACACGAAATAAAGTAATATCACTGAAAGATTACTTGTTTCATTATTTGATGTAAAAGTCTCATTTAACATATCTATCTTTCTTAACATTTCAATTCGGTTTTAATTACAAAGGTTACCTGCAAATGCAATCAAAATCCCATATAAAAAATTAGTTTAAAATAAACAAAAAATAACATTGCTTAAGTTTAACTCTCTTCTGTTACTGGGAAATCACGAAATGTTTCAAGTTTAGAAACCACAATTTTTTCCCAACTTGGAAATAATATGAGCTGCATTTCGTGCGTTCTGTTCAAACTTGCGAAAATTGGTAGCAACTTCAGTTATTCTGCTTGAAAGATTTGACAATCATAGCAATATCTCGATTTAGAAAAAAATTGCCCTTTAGATTCCTTCAAAAAGTGCCGGATTATATTACAGAAAAATTGTCAGTAATTTTGTGTTGAAATTTTAAGAAAATAAGTCTCAAATTTATTTTTAATAACGGCATTTTTAACATACTTAGTGTAGTAAATTTCATGGAAGCTCAATGTTTTAAAGAAAAATGTACTTTAAATAATTTTATTAAACGCTGAGAGCATGCACTTTTCACTACCGAAGTATTAGTATTGGGTCCTAATTTAAATTCTCATGACTAGCATCGGTATGAAATTTTATTTCATACGTTATCCTTTTTTGTTTTCGTTTTGTTTTTGTTTAGTAAATGAATTTGTTTCCTTGTTATTTTCCCTGACATATAGAATAAAACTTTTTACTATATTTTATACCAAGGCGCATTATTTACAGGTGGTCTTAATAGCCCAAGTAATTTTTGTTTATGTTCGACGTTTTTAGAATTTAAAATTTTTCAAATAATTTTAAAAATTTTATAAAACTAAATTTCAAAACCAAAAGTGAAATATAAAATGAAATATTGCTGCATATGCCGGAGAAAGAAAACAACTGGTACAACTTTATTTAAAGTATCAATTGATGGTAAAAGGATAAAATAAATTCGGCCTCCTTCTGTTCAGCCAGCTACTTTTGACATCAACATGGTGCTGTGCAACAACAAAATTACATTGGGTTTTTGTTTTTGTAGCCGTGCGGCCACCTCATATTTAATTCGCCTTGATTTTACACAAATAACATTAAATTACTATTTTTTTAAGGAAAATTTCAAAATGTAACTTTAAATGAAAAAATTCATCTTTTTTCCTGTCTTTCCCTGGCAACACTAATGGAAAGATTAACAGCTGATTTAAAATCCGTCGGCAAAGTACTCATTGTGCCAACCTCATCCGTCGTTACTTTGACTTCAGGCGAATATGTCAAAGTTCAACGTATGACGGATTCTATGTGCCCCGGCCAATGTCTAAATTAGCTAACATAAATAATTTTTTGAAATTATGAAAGTTTATTTAATATGTAACAGAAAATAAATTGAATAGAACCCGTAAAATTCGAATTTTTTTTGTTTATTAAAAACACGACAAAAGTTTACTAAGAACTCAAGAATAGTTCATTGTTTATTATATTATGTTTGTGTTAGGGTTTTTTTTTAATTCACACAGGATAGAAATTTATAAGTTCTATTCTTTAAGCAAATAGATTTTTAAAATTAATAAATAGGTATAAAAGCAATAATAATATATAACAAAATAAAATATGTAAACTAAAAACTTTATTGCAATTTATTATTTATGAGGTCTAATGAGATTCAGTCAATGCAATATTACATCTGCGTATATACTGTTTTGTGTAAAACTAAACAAATTAAGTAATTTTCCTTTTATTTACGGATTCGAAAAATAAATTTATTTTATTTTATATCATTTTGTTTTTCTAAATTTCCTTAGTAGCACGTTTATGACAACAAGGCGCATAAACTGAAAATATTTATACATAAAAAACAGCAACAAAATTATACCTGTTTTAAATAGCTGCGCCTTTAAGCGGTTTTGATTTCAATTTATTCAATAAATATGTGTTCTATTTCATACCTATGAAAACGTTTGCTGCCTGTTTTTCTGCTTATAATAGATTTGATCAAATTTTGTTTTTTTTTATTGTTTATAAAAAGATCTGCATACAATGCAGAAATTCATCAAACGGCAGTAAAAAACTTTAATTGGCTAAAAATGTGGCAACGCTGCTTACAAATAAAAAGAAAAAAAATTCTCGCGTACGAGTATAGAAAATACTTAAAATTCTGATTGCGATATTTTTGAGACTCGTTTTTAGGCTCTTTGTTTTAAATATACCCACAACAAAAAACACCTACAAGAATGGGCAAAATAAACACCGAAACTTTTTATTGCGGTGTTTAAAATACTCGATTATTTATTTATTTTCTGTAACAATATATTTTATTTATTTATTTATTTATTTATATAATCTAGCACTACAAGATAAATATCTTATGAAATAAGCGCTAGTTAAATATATCATAACAAATTTAACAAAAAAAGATGTAAAATATAGAAATAACTTATTAAGAAAGAAACAAAAAAAAATAATAATAATAAAAAGTAATAATAATAAAATATAGTCATAAAACATTTACATATGAAAATACTTTTTTCAAGCAGTTTACTATTTTTAAATAATTTTGTGGTTATTACGTATGAAAAAGACACATTAGGAAAAATATTTAAATAACTGCTTTTTAAACTGCTTTACATTGCCTAAATTTTGAATATAGTTTGGCAAGGAATTCCAGAGACTTGTCGTAGATATAAAAAATTGTCTTTGAGGTAAAAGGCTCTGATATCGTTATTGAATGATCTTTTTACCACGGTTGGATCTAGCAAATTGAATTCTATTAAACAATTATATTGGCTGCTTGGATATGAGTACTTTGTGTAAAAATATCAAGCACTTTACTTTTAAAAGATTGTCAAATTTAATATTAAATATCTGGTGTGAGAAAATCGAAATATGGTCCCTTCGTCTTTTCATGAAAACATATCTAATGTTGTTGTAAGCAATGTTAATTTTCCGTTTATCCTCACTGTCACATTTCGCAAAGATTTCACACCCGTATAAAAGAATGGGAATAATATATGCCTTTGCGAGCTGCATTCGTACTGGGAATGGTGTTGAAGTTATGACAGCCCACAAATTGCGAAGCATACTGTAAACTCTTCCCACAATGGCATTGATGTGGTTGGACCATGTTAGCCTAGAATTAAAAATAACTCCGAGATTAGAAGCTGACTTAACATAATCAATTCTATTCCCATTTATAAAAATTCCAGGTGCGATAAGTGTTCTATTTACCTTGTTAATTAAAATACATTTCGATTTCGAAGGATTTACACAAAGCCCATTGGCCTTAGCCCAACTGTTAACATTGTTTAGCTCATTATTAATGATGTGTGTACATCTATTTATGCTATCAATTTTTGTGGTAACATAAATCTGGACATCGTCCGCATACATATGTATTTTGCAAGTGTTCAAAACATGAGGTAAGTCATTAATAAACATACAAAACAGAATAAGTCCAAGAATTGAACCCTGTGGAACTCCCTTTGTAACATTCAAGGGATTCGAAATAATCTTGTTAATATAAACGCATTGAGATCTATTAATAAGATATGACCGTAGAAGATTACAAGCTGAACTAGAGAACTGAAATAGTTTTTGAAGCTTTTTCAGTAAAATTCCATGGTCCACCGTATCAAATGCTTTGCTGTGATCTAAGAGCACTAGAAAACTTACTCATATTGCTATCTAGTCCTGATCTTAGATCTTCAACTACTTCGACTAATGCTGTAGTACAACTTCTTGCTTCTATAAAACCTGACTGTCTATCAGATAAAAAATTTTTTATTTCCAAGTGATTATTAATTTGTTTAGCTATGAGTTTCTCCATCACTTTGGATAAAAAAGGGAGAATAGCTATCGGTCGAAATTCATTATTAGACTTGGGAATTGGGATGATTTTTGATTGTTTCCATCCTTCAGGAAAAATAGACTTTGTTAAAATAGTATTAAACAAATGGGTATAATAGGGCAAAAGCTTGGGAGTTAAAAATTTCAGAAACCTAGGATCTAAGCCGTCAGAACCAGTGGCATTTGATTTGATTGATGTTAAACACTTCAACACTTCAATTTGCTCTACGCAGCAAAAACTGAAAGGATTTTGAACTGGAACGTAGCACAGGTCATCATACAATTTACCATTTGGTAACGGAGTATCAATATTCACGAATTTATTATTCAATAGGTTAACGTCAACGTCTATATTACTTGATTCGTGTCGTTGCTTACTGATACCAATTTTACGGATTTCTTTCCATTTAGATCTGGTGTCAATAGCGGCCGAAAATTTTTGTTCGTAAAACTGAGTTTTTGCAAGTTTAATACTTCTAACAACTTCCCTACGAATAGATTTATGAAGAATTTTCATATCCTCTGAATCGTTTCCAACGATAGTAAGCGTCCTCACGCTTTTCTATTAAATTTTTTATTTCACCGGTAAACCATGGTGGTTGTTTGGCGTTAAATGTTATAGTTTTAATAAGTACACAAAGTTCATAAAGTTGACGGATACTGTTTTGAATAAAAGTTAATTGGTCATCAACACTATTCAAAGAATAAATTTGCTCCCAACAGATGTTCTCAAAATAACTATTTAACATTGTAAAGTCCATGTTGTGAAAATCTCGATCAGATATACGTTTTTCTCTGAGAGCTCGTAAGTCATGAAAAGAATATCATGGTTCGAGAAAGCTGATGCTGAAATTTGGTCGTATATGCATACTTTACACTGATAGTTCACAAAAATGAAATCAATTAAACTACTGGATGTTGTGTGAAAGTGTGTTGGAATAGATTTGTTCACAGGCGAAAGATTTAGGGAGTGCATTTGATCCATTATCAAGGTGTCAACTAAAAGATTATTATTGAAATCTCCAACAATAATTACATCGTCATAAAGCACGGAGATATCCTCAAGAATAGTAATAAAAGGATTAATACTATTGTTAGCCTTTGGCCTATAGACACTGCCTAATAAAAGTTTTTTCTTTTCAACTGTTAATATCTCAAGAAAAAGGTATTCAATTTCACTCCCAATTGTTGTTAAAAGTTTTAGTTTGCAATGAATGTCCTTTCGTACATATATTACAACTCCACCGCCTTTGGCTTTTGTTTCTACATTGTTCACTAAAATTTTTCTATCAGCTCGGAACAATCTAAATCCTTGTACATTAAATACTGAGTCTGAGACATCAAGTGAAAACCAGGTTTCAGAAACACATATGATATCGATGCCAGATGATACAAAAACATACCTGAACTCGTCAATTTTTTTATTTAAACTTTGAGCATTAAGATGTACAATTTTTAACCCATTTTGTTGTTTCGAAAGAACTCTAATCATGGAATGAACACAGTTTCCGGAATATGAGCCGCTAAAGCTTGACATTTATAATAAATGGATTGGAAATGCAGCAAACAAAAAATAATAATTCTAAATTGTGCAGCACAAGCTGGATAAAGTAAAAAAAGGAGTTGTACATGATAATATCAATTAAGAAAAAACAATTTGTAAATGTTATATATGTAAAATTGGAAAACGAATTATTAAATTTAAAACAATTTGTTAATGCAAAATATTTAAAATTGAAAAGCACATTACAATTAAACCAACCTAAAGTCACATTAATTATTATTAGCGTCATGCATGTTTCCGTGCATTTCAGTTTCATCAGACAATGAACAATCTGGAAATAGCTGGTACAAGTGTTTGATATCGTCAATTTGCAGAATGTTATCTTCAGCTGTCTTTTTGATATAAACAAAGCCACGCATTGTAAAAGTAGTAACGAAACGATTTTTTTTTTTGAGTCTGATAGCAGCTCGGAAGATTTGAAAGTTGGTTTTAGTGAGGTTTTCATTAACGTAGAATTTTTTATCAGAATTAATACCAATATGGTGCAGACGAAAGGAAAATCCCTTATTGTTTTTCCTAAAATTCGACAGTGATTTTAAAAAGAAGTTTTTATCGTACTGAGACCATAACTTCACAATGACAACTGCATCCCTGACAAAAGTTTTCTTTTTATTATTGAGATTTTGTAAGCGATATATCGATTTTACGGCAGGAACTGATGTTTGAATTGTGCTACAAATAGAGTGAAAAATTTCCGCAAGATTTTCATTTTTATCAAAAGGAATTTCATTAAGTCGTAGCTCGCACACCACTTTATTGTTTTCTTGGTGTTTAATTTTTGTTTTAAGTAAATCTATTTCCTCCTGCATACTTTTAAATTCTTCCGCAACTGTTTCCAAAAGGGATACTCTTTCTGAAACTACTCTTAATTCATCTTTGATCAAATTAAATCTCTTGTCAAGATCATTTAAGAGTTCAACTTTATAATGGCTGAGCTTATCTTCAACTAATCTAGCGATCCGCTCTGAGAGTATATCAAACCGTTTTTCCATTGCATTCAAAAGCTTAAAAGGTGATCCAGCAATTGATGGATTATCATAATTACAATCGCCCAGTAAATGCTCTCTTATACGTTTATTTAGTGGAGTGTTCGATTTGTTTTAAGGCCTTTGACTTTTATGTTTTTGGAAGCTTTATTTTTCCTGAGGTTATACATTTATTTAACAAATAAGAAATTTTGTTTCTTGCTTGTTTGTTTCTTATCAGGATGTAGAGCTAAATTTTTATATTGAATTTTTGTGATTGTGTGTAAACAAATTTCGGGTTGTTTGTATGTTGTTTTTTATTTTATTTAGGTTTGAATTTAACTGAGCACAGAGAGACTTAAATTTTATTATTGAGAGAGAGATTAAAACTTTATAATTGGGGTTTTTTAAGTATGAGTTTAACTGAGCACATAGAAGGTGTATTTGTTGTTGTTTTGATTTGGTTTATTGGTTTAGTTTTGAGTAAACTTCTAGTTAAATTGTTGTTGTTGTTTAGATTTTGTTGACTTTTTCTCTGATTGTAAAAAGTATTGCAAATAAGAAACTAAAAATTATTTTCACTGTTATTTATGTTCATGGTTGCGGTGTACTCGTGCCGTTCTCTGGTTTGTACCTTGCGTTTGGAATTTAAAACTACTTAAGAATAATTTTTTGATTTAATAAAAAAAATTTTCATTGATAGTGAATACAAATTTGGCTTACTTTTACTGTTGGAAGTATCTGTCCATTTCAAAAACACAAATGTAATACAATAATATTTAATATTTTCCTGATAGAAAACAATATTTAATTAAATTGTTTTATGTAAAACATAGGTCTTCTTTTCACCTTGGACAGTAAAACCGTTGGCTTTTTCTCAGGCTTCAGATTGGCTCGCACTTTTGCTCTTCTGCTCTTTGCGTTCTCTTTTTATGCTCGCTCCTTTTTAAGCTATGCGCAAAAGAGCAGAGCAAAAAAAAAGAGCCAATCGTTTATGCGCATTGCGTTTGCTTCTTCTTTTCATACTCAGCTCTTTGAACCATGCGCATTTAATTTTATCTTTGGCGCTTTTGCTCTCGCTTTGAGCCAAAAGAGCAGCTCTTTTGCTCGTGCTGCTTTTGGTAGTAACAGTGGTTCGTTTGGCTTTTATTAAGTTTTACAAAAAAAATCTCGTAACAATATGTTATTAATATTACTTTGTATGTTTATATAAGGAAGGATTAATTTATTTGGATTTATTTTATTTTATTTATTTATTTGAAGATTTTTTTATTTTGGGATTTAAAGTTGATATTTATATTAAAAGTAGGAATTCAACATGATTTCATAATCGATTTAAGGAAACGTGGATGATATACGGTTGCATTTTTGGAAACGTAGTTTCAACTTAAAACATCGACATCCTACAATCGTTACGTTAATTTTGTTTCACTTTACATATTTAATCAGAGAGAAATATATGTATAGCCTTTCTTTACTGCGTTCGCTCTTACTAATTGTTAAGTTAAACCTTTTTTTGTTGTCAAGCGTTCTTTTTTGTTGTAAACAAATGTATGTTAAAGGGTAAATTTGTTGTGCTTATGTTTAAGGTATGGGATGTTTACTTGTGAATTTGTTATTGTTTTATTACTATCTACATTACAGCTTGTGTTATTTTTGTTGTTAAACGGTATATATGCTTTGCTTATGTTTTAGGTAGGGGTAGTGCATTTGTTATTGTTTTATTACTTCTTAATTGATGGTAAAGCACCAAATTATTGGCACTAAATAAAGCAAATTTTAATTACCTATTAAATGCAAATGAAAACAATTGTTTTATTTAGTTTAACCCTTTGACACGGGAATTAGTTTCGGCCGTTGAAAAATTCTATATATAGTTTGTATAGCTTAAAAGGGCTTCAAAGAACATGTGTAAAAAATTATGAGGACAAATTTTTATTGTAAGGTGGGTTTTGAAGCTGTATTTTAATATAAAATATGCATCAATCTAAAAACTTTTTCAATTTATTTTATTTTTTACTAGTTTTAAATTTCTTTAACCCATATTTACATAAATTAAAGAAACATTTAAAAATTCATCGAAAAAATAAGCGCGAAAATCCATTTTTTCTTTTTTAATTTGAAAACAAACTTTGACATATTAGTGGCCGCGTCGATGATGAGTAGACAAAATATATAAAAGTGATCTCAAGTTGTCTTGAAATCTTGCAGCCTCTTTAGAATTTAAAAAACAACACCACAACAAACCTGTAACTGCAAATTAATTGCATGTAAGCTAAAATTTTAACAAGTGACGGGTTGATAAAATCGATGTACATTATAATGTACGCCACGCATCAAAGGGTTAAAAAATTTATTTATATTTATACCTTCAATAAATTATTTATTTTATGTTGCGGTTCTGGTATATTAAACATTTACATTGATTTCACATACTTATGTATGCATGAGGAAAAGGTAGAAACGATCAATTTTTTTCCATTAATTTTAACAAGAAATTTTTTTTTACCAACAATACCACGAATTCTATAGTTTTGTTTTTAGTACTAATAATTTGGTGTTTTACAATAAATTAAGTAATAATAAAACAATAACAAATGCACCAGTAAACATACCCTACCTATAACAAAGCAAAGCACATCTACCGTTTAACAACAAAAAATTAAAACAAGCTGTAATGAAGATAGTGTTCAAGCCTTCACAGTTAACTTCGTGTGCACGTAAATATATTTGTATAAATATGCATACATACTTACGTGCACACATGCCTGCAATAAATTCATTAATTGTGACGACAACCTTAAATCGCTGCTCATGCATTTTTATTTTAACTTATATTTTAATGTGAAATTTATAAAACAACAAAAAAACTATTTGTCATTAAATTACAATTTTGTTTTCTTCAAAATTTAATTTTAATAACAACCTTGAACTACCGCTTAATGTTACATGCCGTTCATTGAATTTTATTTTGTATCACATTTTTGCTTATATTTTTTGCATTGCCTGGGTATCTCATGTTTCTGCTGAAGTTACGGCACACGCGCCGAAAACTTAACATTGAACTGACGCAAAACAAAAGGCTCAGGTAACAATTCACACCAAATGTAATTGCCCACCAAGAAATTCTTTGATATTTGTATTATTACTATTAATATTTAGTATTAATTAGTATTTAGTATTAATCAGCAAAAAAATAGTATTTAAGACTTTAATGTAATACCAATAAAAGTAGAATTAATAATTCAATCAAAAGAAACGGTTGTTATTTTTTCTCTTCTCCGCTATAACCAAGTTCCAAGTGCTTGCGTTATACCAACTGCTGTCTTGGTGTTACTGCCTTGACACAACCCAATATATCCTGACCAAGTTCAAGTGCTTGAGTCAGATAAATTATTCATTTAAGTGAACTACCAAGTTGAAGTGCTTGCGGTAGAACACAACGATCAGCAGACGAGCTGAATCAATACAGATAGTAATAAAACAATAAAAAATTTACAAGTAAACATCACATACCTAAAACATAAGAAAAAAATTTACCGTTTAACGTACCCCAAATTATAAGCAAAGCACATCTACTGTTTTGAAAAACCACAACAACAAATAACACATGCAAATTTAAAGCAGGAAAACAATTGGACAAACAAACAAAAAACCCAAATGAAAATAATTACTTTATTACTGATACCAGTAAACATCAAAATTTCCTTAATTAGGTATAATGTTAAAGATAAGCAAATTATTATGCTTAATCCTTACTTTTTTAAACATCACTTATTGCACATTTCTTTTATTGAGCCATTCAATGACCCTTGCTTGAATTTACAAGGAACTCCACTACTTACCAATAATCAAAAACAAACTACAATGTTAGACCACAAAAATACATAACACTATTATTCGTACATATACATACAGACAGACATATATATATATATATATACATACATACATTTATGTATGCGTACAAATATAAATAAAATAAATATACATACATTATTGAATTGATTTTCACATTATAATCTTGACGTTAAAAAAATATTTTTTGTACCACAGTAAAAGAAACATGCGCAGTTTTGGCTCTTTTGCGCTTTGCGCACAAAAAAGGAGCAGCGCAAAAAAAGAGCAAAGCATATTGCTCTTTTTAATGCGCTGCTCTTTCATGGCGCAGAGCAAACATATTGGCGCCGAACAATGTGCAATAACAAGTTGGCTCTGCTCTTTGCGCAAAAGAGCAGAAAAGAGCTGCTCGGCGCTGCGCATTTACTTTCTCTGCTTTTTCTGTTACTTCGGTTTTTTCATTCTTCATAGTTGGATAATTTTCAAACAAAAATGTACTAACCTATCACACATACAAACACTGCATACAATTTTGAATAAAGCTAACCCTTTGTATCATTAGTAGAAGTGCTGACTTATTAACAGTTACCTCTTTTTAATGTCACAAATTTTCTAGTGTTGCAAAAAATTAATAAGATATTCTAAAACAAAGTTATCGTGTTACAGTGTTTATCGAAAAAAAAAATTGCCTTTTTGGAGCCAAAATTGGCACTTTGATCAATTTGAGGCGAAAAATCGTCAAATATGGCTGGCCTGAGTATAACTACGAGTAATAGTTACTCAATGAGTTTGATGTTCTCAAAAATATGTTTATCAATTTTAATAAAGCACAAACAAGCAAGTGTTCATGTTTTGCCAAGAATGATAGAAAACAGATTACGACATTACGCATACAAAATTCTTCTTCGCATGTAGGTGTAGTTACGTCACGACTCTCAAAAATATGTAAACATAACAGTGGGGCAAATTATTATTTTTGTTAAAAAAAAAATTATATTTATATTACATATTTCGGTACATTTCTGCATTAAGAGACCGGATTCAAAAATTCATTCTGCATCTAAAAGAAGGTCTTTTTACTTCTTCACTTGCTTTAATATTCCTTGCTTCCGCCAAGTGCTTTTCTGTGTATCCCTTTGTAGCAAGTAACTTATCCCCATTCAGTTTTACGTTTCCATTAAAGTGTTTGATAGAATACTTAACCCATCTTCATTTAAATGTCTAACCCATGAGTATGTCAACTGCTCTACAGGTTTAGTGACGAGACTGGGATCTTCGTTTTTTAATTTGTTGCAAATATAGCCGGCAAAATTATCGAAACCATCATAATTCTTGTTTTTCACCTCCTCCTCATAAAATAGAAAAATATTAATAAAAACTCTTGAAATTTATTTGTATCACCTCTCAACATAGCCGGCTGAATATAATTAGCAGGTTCTAACAAAGAGTCTGTTGGCTTGTCGTAACAATACTTTTCTTTTTGCCTTCATTCCATTAAAGCTTTAATGCACACAGCTTTTATATTTTGGCCATTTGGAAAACTATAAAAATATACAGCTAAATTTAAATTAATTAAAAATATACACAAAATTTATTCCTCACACATTTGCTCACATGGTTTTTGCCAGTATTTGCCCACTTTACACATCATGTTTTTTGTTGCTTTTGCTTCAATTATTTTAGCAAAGATTTCGTGCACTTTTTCTTATTTTAAACACTTTTTATACACAGTTTTTATAATTTTTATAATATAAGATTATTTTTTTAGAAAATAAAACTAAATTTAATTAAAAAATCCTGATTTTTATCGAAATATACTATATATTTGTTTCGACCAATCAAAATTAATTTTGAATTTCGGGGTTGCCAAGTCTCACATTAGATTTAACTTATTTGTGTATACTATATATACTAAGATTTAGATTTTTTCACTTGTTTGTTTTATTTATTTTTATTTTTCAATTAAAATTCACCAATTCACTCTGAAAGACACAATACGACTGATATCACTTAAATAATTATTTTCATATCAAACCATGAAAACTGTCTATTTACCTTAAAAAAACGCAACATTTTAAAATTACTTAAAAAAATTTCTGAGGGTGCTTAAATTTATTTTTTTAATAAATATTTGTGAAAAACCAATAATGTTTTATTGAGGGTATATTCAGAAATAGATTTCCTACATTGCATTTTATTAAAGGTAGTTCCTTAGAGGGGGAATACCCCTTAAAAAATCTGTTACGTGCAAAAAAAAACAAAGAAAAACGTTGGAATGTTACAATTATTTTCTATATTTTTAAGTTTGCAAGAAAAAAAGTTTCTTAAATTTATTTTTCCAGGAATTAATAAAATTCTAAATAGTTTTATTAAGAGTGCATTCAAAAATAGTGTTTGAAACATTAAACGCTTTTAACTTCAACAATAAGATTACAATGCCGTTTACTGCAGGTAATTTTTAAAAGGGTTTTTTCTTTACAAAAGTAAAAAAAAAACATTGGAATTTTATATTATTTTCTATATTTTTAAGGCTTACAGGTCAACTAGAGAAGTAATTCATACACTTAATAGGGCCGCACAAATCAACTTGTGAAACGTTAAAACCAAATAAAGTTAATTAAGTCATTCTCTTATACTGCAGTATGGAAGTTCACATATACATTTAAATTATAAAACATTACCAGCAAAGACTGCTTAATATATTTTAATTACCTTTTACAAACAATTTTTTTAAGATATTTCGTTTACAAACATAAGAAAATCCTTTAAAAACATTTGCTTTTAATTGTTTAATGCTCGCACAAAGTAAAACTAAAAATTTTAAATCAGCGTTGCCGCGTCACCACCAAAATTATTCAAAAAATCTACCAAAACTCTTTTTTGTCTATCGAAAATCTATCATTCTTGATGTTTTGCAAATCATATGTATGTACTTTTTAAAAGCAAATGCATTTGTGCAGGAGTCTAGTATATATAGCAGTTCACAAAGAGGGAAACAAAAAGCAACAAAAAAATCTCAGCTATCCCTAAAATCTTTAATAGTACCACTCCGACATAGTACCAATCCGTTGAAAGCTAGCAAGCTACACATTTTTGTGTCAATTGTGGCAACCGTTTGACAATATCATAACAAAGTGTATGGATTTTTTTAATAAGTTTTTGGTAAGAAAATAAAACAAAATAGCTCTTCAGACATTATCAAAACAATCTAAGTAAATATGGAACTAAAAGATAGTGTGATAAGGGTTAGCGTTTTAAAATTCAGCACCACCAACAATTTTTTTTGACTGGCGAGTGAACTAAAAATAGTTTTAGTTTTTATTTTCAACTAACTGATTGCTTAAAATAGTTAACTGAGACACACAAAACTAAAACCAACTGAATTCAGTCTACTATTTGCAGCAGCACAACGAACGCACAGCGGCTGAGTTTTGAGTTTGCAAATAAATAATACGCATCTTAAAAGCCAGTTCGTGTGCGTTTAGCAGACATCGTTATATTTTTTAGTAACGCAACACAACTGAAAATGTGTGTGGACAATCTGACTGAATAGTTTGACTGTGTATTTGTACAGAGTTTTTTCTTTTTTTAACAAAAAAATATATTGTCATTGTTGCGTAGTAGGCAGTGTTCGAAAAAAAACTGTACACAAACCATAGCGTACGGCACTGATAAAATACTTTAAAATTCCATTTTAGTGTTTGTGAACTTGTATGTGTACCCATTACATACACAACGTCTACAAAAAGAAGAACGCAAACTCTAACAAAACGTACTGAACAAAGTTCACAAACACTATTTTTTAGTGTTTGTGTACAAAGTACGCTAAAATGATCAGTACAAAACGAAAAAATTGGGTTTTAGTGAACTTTTTTGCGTACACTAACATTTTTTTAGTGTACGCGAGATTTTTAATTTGTTGTTGTTTGTAATAATAGAAATATTTCGCCTATTATGAATAATAATAATAAATGTCGTTTAGTGAAATGCAAATAAATGTTCTATATAAAAATTAATTAAAAAAATTAATTAATTAAAAAAATTAATTTTTAGAATATATAGGACATTTATTTGCATTTCACTAAACGACATTTGTTATTATTCATAATAGGCGAAATATTTCTATTATTACAAACAACAATAAATAAAAAACCTTGCGTACACTAAAAAAATGTTAGTGTACGCAAAAAAGTTCACTAAAACGCAATTTTTTCGTTTTGTACTGATCATTTTACCGTACTTTGTACACAAACACTAAGAAATAGTGTTTGTGAACTTTGTTTAGTACGTTTTGTTAGAGTTTGTGTACATGTTCGTAAACACTTAAAGAGAAACGAAGTGTTTTGTTCTTGGTGTAGTGAATGTGTTTGCGTTCTTTGTATATGACGATCAGTACAGTATATAAACGTTGCGTACTTTAGAGTTTTTTTTCGAACACTGGTAGTAGGTATAAATAGAAAATACTTTCATTTCATTATGTTTCTATAAAAGTTTGACTGTAAACGTTTTTTTTAATGTATGTATAAATAATTTCAAAATAATAGATTTTCTGGTTATTTTTTTAAATTGTTTAACAATTTTCTGGTTATTTTTTTAGTTGTTTGAAAAATAAATGGTACTAAGAAATTAAAGTAATTTTACTCAACTTACTTTCATGCTGTTTTAAAAATTAGACTTAAAATTATTTTTTGTTTTCAACTTGAAACTTTGTTAAAAATTAACCCTAAACCTAGTAAATAACTAAATATCTTCAAAAATGTATAAGTTGGGTAGAATTTGTTTGGGGTTTTTACACTCATAAATTTCAAATTTTATTTGCAGTTATAATAAATAATTTGAATTTAAAGGATTTTTATAAAGAAACCGCCACTGATCCACAATTTTCCTCCCTTACTTTATGGTCAAGGAATCGAATAGAAATTCTTTCCGTTTTTTTACGAAGCTATTTGGATCTTAAAAATATGGGCCTGTTCGTAAATGCATCACTGCGATGCAAGTGATGGGGAGTACGTTCGTAAATGCAAGAAGTAGCAGCACTGCAAATGTCATGTGTTCATATGTGGATCATTAAAGTATGTTATGCGCAAATAAAAGCAAAAAACTAATGATAAAAATGGCTGATGCAATGAACGTGTAATTATAAATCGTTTGCATGGATTTTCAACGACAAACAGCTGATTTGCGCCCCACATAAAGTTTTCAACACGACAAGTCGATCGACAACAAATGCGAAGAAAAACGTAATCATTTTCATACAATTTTGCGCCCCAATATGAAATGCCATGCGATCATAAATGTCAAAATCAATCATTTGTATTTTGGTTGTCGACAGATACAGAAAGAAAGAAATTTAAGAAAACAAAACAAAAAATAGTTTATTGGTTATTTAAAATTTTTATAATGGAAAAAAATGGTAAATTCAGTGAATCAATCGGACATGAGATTTCTTGTGTTTGTTTTATCTAAAAAGTTAGTTAAGTGTGTATTTTTGTTATCTTGAAATATTTGTTATTTGGTGTATTTGTAGATACATATGGCAAGTATGTGCAACAATTAATATCCCGTTACAAAAATATTCTTTTATAAACAAGAATACCAAAATTTGAAAGTCAAACGGTAAATCGGACAGACAAAATAGGCTTAGACTTTCTACACTTTTGCAAACAAAAATAAAAAGAAATAATTTAGTTTCGTTTTATTTGTGATTTTGTCGACAAACAATAAAAATGGCTCCTAGAGGTAAGCAAACAACAATGGAAATAAGGCATCTTATTATTCGACTATATGGAGAAGACAAAACTGTACGAAATATTGCTGGAATTGTGGGTAAAAATCGGTCAATGGTTCATGATGTTATTCAAAGATACAGAAAGGAAAATAGAGTAGAAAACAAAAGCAAAGGTCTTGTAAAGATTTTAAATTATCATGATGAAAGATGAATTTTACTTGAGGTGAAGAAAAATCCTATAAAATCCGCTGTTGAGCTACAAAAGTATGTAGAAACTTTTTGTTGCAGGACTATTAGAAATACCTTAAGAAAACATGGTTTTCATGGACGAGTTTTGAGAAAAAACCCTTTATAAGCCCTAAAAATAAAACATTACGCTTGAAGTTTACTAAAGAATATATTTTAAAAAACCAAGATTTTTGGAATAAGGTAATATCCGTTTAAAATCAGAGTTTGTTCAGATAAAACCTTCCAGTTTCCTTTCCTGTTGAAACCTCCTCAACCAATCGCCAGACCTGAATGTCATTGAACATTTGTGGGATAAATTAGGGTTTACAAAAACTCGTTTAACAACATGAGCCAACTAAAGATATCTTTAAAAACAAAGTGGAATAAAATAACTCCAGAAGTGTGTGCAATTTTAGTAAATTCAATGCAAAAAAGGCTTCAAAAAGTTATTGACTCTAAGCGCAACGCTAAAAAGAACTAAAAAATTATTCCTTATTACTTTATTTATTATTATGTTATTACAAATTTACCGCTTGTCCGATTTTCCGTTTGAGTTAAAAAAAAACTAAATTAATTTATTTATCACTAATATTTCTTACAAAAATTAAAATTTTTGCTTTTTTCTTATCAGTAACTTAGATATTATCTTAATTAATAGAAATATACGTTTTGTTAAAAAAAGAAATAGTATTTTGTTTGTAATGTTTCTTAATATGTATGTTTAAGGCATGTGGATTTTCCGTTTGATGCACTGTATTTAATTAGTAATAATATTATTTAATTTAACCCAACAAAAATTATTTGTTAAGCATAAAAAACACAAAAATGCCATTGCCAGTTCCACGATGTTCGCATAATTATATTTAAAACAATTTTTTAGAATTTGTCTTTGTTTTAAATGGAATTGTACGAACGAATGAACGCTTGCGATATCGAGGGGCTCGCAGTTTGTATTTTCTTAAAGATCTCTTCAGTGTGGCAACACAACAGACGAAGGTAACGGAACGATTTATCGTTACTGAGAGTTAGTGAACAAAATAACGACGATTCTCTGAAGGCATTACTAATATTTATTTTCATTTCAGTTTTGAGTTTGTTTTCAAAAATAATTTGTTTAAATATTTTATTACATTTAAATGAATCAGATAAGTTCTATTAAAAAAAATCGATGAGATGTTGTAACGACACGTTTTCGCTCTAGCCGGGGTAGGTCAGCGGATGTCCAGTGTCGTACATAAAAAAACCAATTAACACAAACACCTTTGTTTTGTTATAATTCTCTTTTTTTTATTTTTTTTACTTAAATTTAACTTGGCAAATATTTAAATAAAATAGAACTTGAAAAATAAATTAGATTGCAAAGAAACAAAAAATTAGTTAGCCCAGCCACACGTGAGTCAATTGATTCAGTGGAGAATCGGACAGTAAGAGCTAAGCAGGAAGCGATCTACCACTTCGGTGGCTTACGCACTACCAACAAGGGTTGATCTATTCCACTAGGCAGCGAGAACCTTGACGGCCTACGCACAATCTACGTCCAGGCGGCCCACGTTTTAGTGATTCCTGACTGATTTGTCCACGAAATTAATTAAAAAAAAAAACACAGGAGTCGTCAAAGCGTGTACGTCGGTCTAGCTAGGAGACGGCAACACCGAAATTCAAGCCAGCCGAAGTATCCGAATTGATTTCTTGGTTGGAAACTATAAGGAGGAATTGATCTTTTATTGGAGTGGCCTACGCACAACTTCGATATCAGATCTCTTCTCCACTGATCAAGTCTTAGCATTCGATGGCATACGCACGATCAAATGATCCGACTGTTCAGCTCTATAGCTGCCAACTGACTAACCTTCTACTTCAGTTACAACAGACAGACACTCTTGAGTGTATAATGACACGAAGTGTGATCCACTCAAACGCGAATGCATATATAATTCTAACATAACAACAGAATTTGTTCTTAAAACTTCATACATTGTTTATCTTAATTATTTATTACAAAAACAATAACGCAAATAAAGATTCTTTATTTAAAGCATAAAAAGCAAACATCAAAATGAGTACTCTGTATATTATAAAAAAAAGAGTATATTTTAGGCATTTCACTTCGTGAGGCTTAACCAGCATACAAAAAAAAATACAAAATACAATAAATAATGGAACATTATTATGTGAAAAAACAACAACAAAGGCATTTGTTTGTTTGTTGAGGAATGCAAAACCGTTATTCATTTTATTAAGTGTGCCCAAAAACAAGTTCAGCGACTTTTGGTCGTCACACTACCCCCTCCCATTTCCCAAACTTTCTAAGTTTAAGCGGCTGGTTTTGGGACGTAGACGGTTGGACGGTCATTCTCTAGTGAGATACGGGCCTGTTGGATTACGAACCGTAAGCGACTCTAAGGATTTTGGGTTGCTAGCGCTGCGTTTATGGTTGCCTATAGTTCTGCTGAGAGCTGATCGCAGGGAGGGTCGGAACATGACTCGGCGGATGGTCGGGGGGTTTCGGGATGGTTGGTTACACAAAAACGAACAGGTTTCCTCAGGAACTCTTGTAAGCATCTTTCCCGCGGGCTTCTGTTGTACAATTTTGTACCGCTGACAGGCGGTATCGTCTTACGTCTCGTGACATTCCTGGCCAGTAGTAGTGGGTTGCAATTTTATTTAGCGTTTTCCGAACTCCTACGTGCCCACCGGCAGCCTGCTCGTGGTTTTTCCTGCATTACTCGTTCTCGTAGAGGGGCAGCTACACACAATTTCCATGGTGTAGTGTCGTCGTCATTAATCTCCCGCGTAAAGTGGCGGTACAGTTGTCCGTTTTCAATTACGTAGTCTAAGAAGTTTTCATGATTCTGCCGGACCTCCTTTATTTTGGTTTCCAACCAGAGACAGCGCGGGTGTTTATGTGTTGTTGCCAGCATGATTTCGGCGATTGGGTGCCGCGAGAGCGTATCGGCGACTACATTCTGCTTCCCCTTACGATAACAGACAGAAAACTTGCATTGTTGGAGTTCACGGGCCCATCTAGCTAATCGTCCGGTGGGGTTATCAATGGAGTTTAACCATTTAAGAGCCAAATGGTCGGTGATTACCCGGAACTCATATCCCTCCAGGTGTGCTCGCATTTCCGGATGCCCCATAAGATGGCGAGACACTTCTTCTCCGTCGCGGAACAATTTTTCTCAACTGCATTCAGGTGTCTACTGGCGTAGGCAATAACCCGTTCTGCTCCCTCACTTCCTTGGGTTAACACCGCACCAAGCCCTTAATTGCTGGCATCAGTTTGGAGAGTGAATGCTTTGGAAAAGTCTGGGCATGACAAGACAGGAGCTTTTGTGAGTTGCTCTTTTAGATGTAGTAATGCCGACTGTTGATTCTGGCCCCATTTCCAGTGTTTGCCCTTTTTAAGTAGTTGTTTTTGGGGTTGTGAAATTTCTGCGAAATTGGGGACAAAAGGCCTATACCACGATGTTATTCCTAAGAATCGCCGGATTTCTTTAATGTTGGTGGGCGGCGGTATTTGTGCGACTGTGGCGATTTTATTCGGTTCAGTCTTAATGCCGTCTCTGGTGACTACGTGGCCTAAGTATTTCGTTTCCTCGTCTATGATGTCTTGCATAGCAGGATTTCTAGGGGCGCAGCAGATTTTAAAAGGCCGGTCATCCTTCATCACTATTCGGTCCGTAGCGACAGTCGACACTCCGTTATGCTGTTGAAACAGCGGGAGTTCCGAATCCAGGAAGGTCCGACTACGTTGTTGGGTGGAGTGCTCTTGACAATGTTGTAGGTTTAATTTTTGTGTTTTAGCCACCGGCTGGATACTGACTTTTATCTGATTAACATTCTGCTTACCGGGGTTTGGTGGTCGGGCAACCAACCCGGCGCAAGTGATAGTAGCTCCCATTTTGCGAAGCAGATCAATTCCAAGAATCAGTGGTTACGTGGCTTCATGCATGATCAGATAGTCATGAGTGGTGGTGATGCTCCCTAGCGTGATGCGGCAGCGACAGGCGGTGGTGATCTGCTTTCGTGAACCGTCAGCAAGGATCACATCGATGGCTATAGGAACTAGGTGTGGTTTCTTTGACAACTGGTTTACAAAAACGGGCATGGCGAAACTGCATGTAGCCCCCGTGTCCACGATTGCATTTATAGTTTCGTTCTCTACTAAAACGGTTGCTCGGAGTTTGTCCTCCTCCCACACCAATTGGGTTGACTGTTTTGGGGTTTTTGGCGCACATCGGGTTTCGCGGTTTCGGTAAAGGTTGTCATTTGGTGAGGTCAGTCTCTTGATCATCCGGTGATGTTCGCCTCTACCTGGGGGGACTGTAGGAGGGATACTCTCCATTTCGACCGCTAGCGTAATCAGCTCATCCAGCGTCTTAAAGTCTCTCCTACGTATGAACCATTAGTAGTCTGGAAGCGAATTTCGAAAGATCCTTTCCATCTTTTGTTCCTCACTCAGTTGAAAATGGCGCATCAGATCTTGTAAAGCGAGCGAGTTGATCTATTCCATTGGGCAGCGAGAACCTTGACGGCCTACGCATAATCCACGAAATTAATTCTAAAAAAAAACACAGGTGTCGTCAAAGCGTGTACGTCGGTCTAGCTAGGAGACGGCAACACCGAACTTTAAGCCAGCCGAAGTATCCGAATTGATTTTTTGGTTGGAAATTATAAGGAGGAATTGATCTCTTATTGGAGTGGCCTACGCACAACTTCGATATCAGATCTCTTCTCCACTGATCGATGGCATACGCACGATCAAATGATCCGACTGTTCAGCTCTATAGCTGCCAACTGACGAACCTTCTACTTCACTTACAACAGACTAATTTGCGCACACGCATAAAACATTCAATTACTTTGTCTTTCGTGTAGCTGAGAAAATACAAATATTATGACATCCGATGTTCCACTCTTGAGTGTATAATGACACGAAGTGTGATCCACTCAAACGTGAAGTAAGCGAATGCATATGTAATTCTTACATAACAAGAGAATTTGTTCTTAAAACTTCATACATTGTTTATCTTAATTATTTATTACAAAAACAATAACGCAAATAAAGATTCTTTATTTAAAGCATAAAGAGCAAACAACAAAATGAGTACTCTGTATATTATAAAAAAAATTAAAGAGTATAATTTAGGTAATTCTCATCGTGTGGCTTAACCAGCATACAAAAAAAATACAAAATACTTCATATAAATAATGGAACATTATTATGTGAAAAAAACAACAACAAAGGCATTTGTTTGTTTCTTGAGGAATGCAAAACCGTTGTTAATTTTATTAGGTGCCCAAAAACAAGTTCAGCGACTTTTGGTCGTCACAATGTAAAGAATATTTATTGCATTTACCATATGGCATTAGAGTCTATTGGACTGGTTAATCTTGCAAGGAATTCAACGGGACTTAATAGTGATTAAACAGAGGGACGAAGAATAAATGACGACAGATTTAAGATGATACATGGGCTCATATTTTTCACCTTTTCAGTAATTTTTCAATCAATTTTATATTCACATTTTTTATCTTTTCAATTATGTTTTTTTTTTTTTGCATTATTAGTGTTGCTTGCGACTTAAAAATAAACTATTAATTGGGATTGCTTCCGGTCATTGATTAACTTCAATAGTTGTGAGAGGTGTAATATCACTGTGCGGTTGCTTAAGTAACAAAATTCCAGAAAACTTTTCTTGGAAACACAACGTGCATAGACACTATAATATAAATATTTTAACAAGAATTTACAACAAAAATAAAAAATAGTCAATTATTCAAAGCAAAAACTTGCAATAACGAAGTGTGTAGTGACTGGTAAGCGGTTTCGCATATTTTCCTAATAAATATTACAAAAACAATATTGTGTTAATAAATTATCAACATAAATAATGATCACGAACCTGACGCAAAATATGGGTTTGATGATAGTTGTTGATGTCGTTTTGTAAGCAAGAAAACACTTTTATTTATATTATTTTATAATTTTTATTTATTTATATAGCCTGCAGGGTCCCGTAGGAATTTCAGGCTATAAGTGTTTGTTCTTGCTTCTAGTTTACAACTCACTCTTTTAATAATTATTTATCACTATTTATGGTTTAACTATTTTAAGAATAGTTTTAACTAAATGTTTGTTCGGTGAAACAGAAAAAACCCAAAACAAACACAAAATTATGTTAATAATTGTATATACATATATATATATACATGCTATAATGTTTACGTTTAATGCTGAGAGTAGCACTTTTGAAAATATTAATCTTTTTTTTTTTTTTTTTTTTTGTGGAATTTAAATTATTACATAAAATTATTATCGTCAGGTCAGTGACACAAAAAAAGTGTTGCGTATGCAAAAATGCAGTGAATAATTTACAAAACAACAGCAAGAATAAAAGAAAATGCACAAGATATCAGACACAAAAATTTTAAACGCAAAATACATTTTTACTCAAATTTCAAATTAACAAAACATTTGCTGCTTAAAATAAATCAGTGTTTAAAAATGTTAAACAAAGAATATTTTTTTTTCTTTAAAACAAACTTCACACTATAAAATAAGTACTTTAAAACATTTGCAATTAAAAAAAAAACAGTGTTTTTTATTAATGAAATATCAAAAGTAAAGCACAAAATGTGGTGCTAAAACGTTAAAAGTTGTTTGCTAATTTGAAATATTCCAAGTGAGATTTTGTAAAAACGTTATTTAATTACAAAAATTAAAGGCATATTTTTCAAGAAGACTTAAATTTTATTAAAAAAATTTGCTAAAAAAAAATGTGAACATACAGGTGCATAAAAATGTTGCAGAATATTTTTTTTTTAACAATTCAATAAAATGAATTAGCAACCGAAAATAGGTTTATCACATTTTCTTTCTTTTTGTGTCATGCGTTTTACTTTTCCTTTATAAATAAACTTTCTGTGGCCTTTTTTCATTTTAATTCAGTTTGTTATTATTATCTTTTACTGCCTTTTTCTTTGTTTTTTCACAATATTTACTTTTAGCTGAAATTGTATCTATGTTAGAACTAACTTCGTCCATTATAGGCCATTATATAATACTGTTTTTAAGACATTTGTAGCAGTTTTGTGCTAATAAATAACTTTTCGATGTAAATTTTCCTTATTCAGGAACTCCTCCTTTTAACAAAACTTTAGTGCAGGGTGCGTATTTATACTTTATTTTAAAATGTTTACCTTCCTTATGCGACCCTTTATTTTCTTTATTTTGATCATATAATTTTTTTCTTCTGATATTTCCTTATACTTTAATCTCATAACCCTTCTGGTTTTTTCCCTTTTTTTCACATCTTCTCCTACCGTTATTTTTACTTATTTTCCTTTATGTTTCTTCACACTTTTTTTTCATTTTATAATTCCTTATTTTTTTCCCCCTTTCTGACTATATATTTTCATACTATTCATTTTATTTCATAATCGTTAATATTCTTCTATTATTTCCCTTATATGACCCTCTGGTCTTTTTCCTCCTTTCTATTTACTTATATATTTCATTCTTTATCGCCCTCATATCCCACTTTCGTCCCGTAGCTTTGGTTTCGAGCCAAAGTATCTAGGATCAGAAATTGGGTGGCTGATACACTTTGTAGCGTATTATACGATTTTCTTTTACTATATTACCTTTTTTTCTCTTTAATCTTATCAACCTTTGTTCAATTTTGCCTATTTGCTGCTACCCTTTCATATTTTACCTCGAAATGTTTCTTCGCATACCCCATGGCACTTGCCGTCAGTTGAAATCGTATCGAATTTTCGCACTGAGTTCAATGTTTCAGGCAAATTACCGATGGCGGTGTTGTAAAGTAACTAAATCAGTGTTTTATGAGTAACTCACTTGTACTTCCGCTTAAATCCTTTGTAGCTTTAGTTTCGAGCCAAGATAACCAGAAAATAAACGGAGTAACTGATACTCTTTAAACTCAACAGAAGAAAAAAAAAATCATTACAAAAATTACCCTTTTTAATTATTCGCAATCTAACCCTTTGCACCCTGCCACCTTTTATAAATTCTTTATTTTACTAGTTTTATCAAATTATTATGATAAACCCTGTCGGAGTTCCTTTGTCGTATTCTTACATTGACCATATAGGTGAAAATTTATTTTTTCGCGCCTGGTTTTTTAGCCACACCATTTGTCCGGTCTTAAACTGTCTACTCTTTGTGCCCTTGTCATAATATTTTTTTGATTTTTCTTTTGCCCTAACCTGGTTCTGTCTCACCACTTCATAACTTTGTTGAACTTGGTATTTAAGGATTTTGCTGTAGTCATCTATGTTATAAAGAGGTGCTGGCTGCTTTTTTAACCTGACAGGTATTTCAAATTCGAATCCGTACAGTACCTTGTTGGGTGTTTGCTTAGTAGACGAATGTCTTGTGTTATTGTGTACATGCATGGCATGATGCAGCCAATCATCCCAATTAGTTCCGTCAAGTTTCACAAAACTTCTTAAATACTCTGCAAGAGGTCTATGGGTCCTCTCCAGGGATTCATTGGATTGAGGATGATACGGAGTTGTATATATGTTTTTTACTCCAAGCAATTTGCAAACTTCACGAGAACTTTGGGGATGAAAAATCGGGCAATTATTTCTCGAAAGAACTGCCTTGCTACCGTTGCCGCTTCCATGTCTGGGATAGCTGCGCAAGCTAGGTATTTTGAAAAATCGTCCAAAAAGGTTACTATATATTTGTTGCCACTTGATGATTCAGGTAAGGGCCCAACAATATCCATGAAAATTCTTTCAAAAGGCATATTGGGGGTTGTGGTCAGGGTCATTGGCATCCTGTCTATCCTCGAGCTTTTATTTTGCTGGCAAATCTTGCAGGAGGCTACATACTTTTTAATTTGACTTTGCATTCCAGCCCATTTGTATTGTGCCCTTCTTTATATCTTTTGCATCTGTTAAATATGTTGTATTATCTTCTTCTTCATGATTTTTATTCGTCTCCACTGCACTTGCCCTATTCGGAGTTTCCACACCTCTTGATTGTGCTCTCGTTATTACACCTATGTTTTCTTCTTCCGTTGGAAGGCGGCTGAGAGCGTCTGCATTTTGATTCGTCTTGGCTTGGCTTCGGGTTGTCCATTTACAAATCTAAAAATTTTAAAGGCATACTTACCAGCACCAAAAACATTTCCGCTATTGTCTTCAAAAGTAAAAAAAAAAATTTTTTTTTTTTAATGACGCACAATGTACTGATCGCGACGTTTACTCCATATAAAATTTAAATTTGCCTTGCTTAGTGTGGCTTAGGCCTGTGGCAGTTACTTTTCAATTCCACCACTTTGTATTTTGGCAAAGATCCCAAAGGCGTACTGGTATACAGATGCTTAATGACCCCTAGGAATTCACCTCTATACTTAGTGGTTTCTTTAAATTTTTCTTTGCCACCGACTTTACCGATTTTGTTCACAAGCAAAACAAATCGAATCAAAACTTCTCCCAATGTGGCCAAAGTAATTAGCAGTTTACTAATATTTCCACCAATTCACACTTCTTTGAAGACACTAAAGGCGTACTGGTATACAGATGCTTAATGACCCCTAATGCTTCACTTCCGTGTTTATTTGGTTTCCCTACTTTCGTTGCTATGAAATTATTGCCACATTTGGAAAGGATTCAAAATCAATCAAAATTCTATAACCAAATTTTATTCCTGGAGGGTCCCTTAGGAATCCCAGGATATTTATTCTTTTATTACCGGCTGCGCCAAAATGTTGGTGTCGTTTTGTAAGCAAGAAAACACTTTTATTTATATTATTTTATAATTTTTATTTATTTATATAGCCTGCAGGGTCCCGTAGGAATTTCAGGCTAAAAGTGTTTGTTCTTGCTTCTAGTTTACATAGTGGCGTAGAGTGGCAATCAGTTTGTAATTCTTACGGTAAGGCATAAATCTCCAGATTTATTTCTAAACAAACGCAGAATTGTTCAAAATGAGACAAATACAACCAACAGATTTTCCATCTTGGAAAATAGTAATGCAGACTTATCAATAGCCGAAAACATCCCTAAACCATTCCCATTATATATTCAAAATGTCAAAAGTATCAAAGATATGAATCAACATTTTTCTTCTGTTATAACGTTTAATGAATACTTCTACAAATCCCTCAGAGATGGTCAACTAAGAGCTATGGTAAAGTCAATAGGTTCCTATAAAATCTTCGTTAGTTTTCTTAAACTTAAAAATATTGTTTATCTCACATTTTAATTAAAACAGGAGAAATCTTATAGAGTAGTAATTAAAAATTTTACATTTTTTGACACCAACTGACGAAATTAAGAGCAACATTGAAAAACTTGGACATAAGGTACGTAACGTTTCAAATATAGGAAGCCACTTTACAAAAGAACCACTCTCAATGTTCTTCGTCGATCTTGAACCAAACGAAAATAATAATGAAATATACAAACTGAAAAGTATTAACAATGCTATTATAGTTGTTGAGCCTTCACAGATGTCAAGAATACGGTCATACAAAATCGTACTGAAAAAAACCCTTTAGATACGTGAAATGTGGAGCTAACCACATAACAGCAGAATGCAAAAAAATGAAAACAACGCAGCTAGATGTGCAAATTGCAATGAATCTCATCCCGCTATTTATAGAGGTTATATTGTGCATCAGGCTCTTAAGAGCCAATTACAAAATATAGTAAACACTCCCCAGAAGAAAGGAGTAAATGTAAATTCCTTCATTAATGCTATAAACATAATCATGTCCACCGACCATCGACTACAAGATGTCAAAAATAGAATACATGCGTGCTTATGAGAATAAATCTTTTAGCAGCTACACGACTACCGACTACACGGCTACTTTTGTAGCCCGTAGCCAACTTAGGCTAATTTCTATTTTTCTTGGCTACAAAAAACAGATTAGTGGTGCTAATACAATAAATGCATGAAATGGTGTTTTTAAAAACGCAATACATTGAATATCGCTATTAAAAACGCGAAAAACTTTTATAGTGGCACCATTGAAAAACAATAATCATCTGTTAATTTGTTTACATTTTTCATCAGTGTATTACTTTATCTCGAAGGGGGAACATCTGCGCGCGAGCTGATTTTTTTAAAAAAAGTGAAGTTATAATTGAAGTCGCAACGCGCACAGTTTTTATTCAACAGGATTTTCTTGTAACATTTAAATTTTTTTAACACATTTAAAATTTTTTTTACACAAATTCATTTAAAAAAAATCAAGTTTGTTTTGTTTTGGTTAACTTAAATACATACATGTATGTCAAAACAGATGTTTATTTTTTGTAGTTAGTGGTCGATGGTCGTTAAAAGAATTAAGTAGCTGGCAACTTGGCTATTTTTGTAGCCAGCTACTTTTGTAGTCGGTAGTCGATGGTCGGTAGCCTTTGGTTGTGTTTATAGCATAATAAAACTTCCAAACCTACTGTTAGAAATATCGCCTCTCACGGCCCCAATCTGACGTACTCCGAAGCACTAAAGGGTGCAAGCAACTGCGAAAACACAATGTTAAATAAATTGAAACACTTTTAGAAAAACAAATGGAATTTACGAACACTCTTCTAAACATGATGTCAGAGTACTAAACGGCTTAATAAACCATTTATGCGAAGTCGAAATATTTTTGAATACAAACATAATTGATGCATTTCTCATTTCTGAGACCCATTTTACAACCAAATCATTTTTTTGAATAAAAAATTACAATTTTATAGCCGCTAACCACCCAAATGAAAGAGCTAATGGCGGTTCGGCAATCCTCATAAAATCTAAAATCAAATGTGAACGTGAGCAACCAATTTGTTGTGAGTTTTTGCAAGCCGCTATTGTTAAGATTTTTTGTAATCAGGTACCAACATCAATATGTGCAATTTATTTCCCCACGCGTCACAACATCAACTGTGACGATTTTGAAAATGTCTTAACAAGGTTTGTCCCCAGATTCATTGTTGGGGCGTTTTTTAACGCAAAGTATCCTTGGTGGGCTTCACGTCTCATTAACCCAAAAGGAAGAGAACTTTACAAATACCTGTTAAAAAACAATTGCTCAGTTTTATTTACTGGAAAATCAACTTATTTGCCAACTGATTCGAGGAAAGTTCCAGATCTTATACACGTTTTCGTATATTTTGGTATAACAAGAAATTGTTTAAATATTTCGGATAACTATGAACTAAGCTCAGACCACTCTCCAATTATATTATCGTGCAGTACATCAGTTACTTGCAACAGTTTAAAACAAAAACTTGTTACAGAAGAACTTATATTCAATCTTTTAGTTATTGGATAGATAAAAATATAAGCCTTGATGTTTCATTAAGAAATAGTCATGTTTATTTTGAACAGCAACTATGAACTGGTTGAAAAGTGAAAAAATTTGTCAACTAAGGTTGAAATAGTTATTACAAAAACCAGTTGATAAATTTGTAAAAGAGTAAGTAATTGCTATTGTGAATGTTCATTTGAAGGAAAAAAAATAACAGTTGCCAAAAATAAATAAAAATTTATATTAGTAACTTAAATTTAATTTTGAAAATGAGTTTAATAGAATTATTTTTTGGTTCAGACGATGACCAATATGAGGTTCGGTGTGAACTAGACAGAAAGAATGAAACGACGTTTAAGGGACACTTGTAATCCTCTAGAATTGGATGATAATACGTATGTATTGAAATGTAATTTTAAGAAAAAAATCAAAGCTTGAACTTAGCAAATTTACAAGAACATTTCGGCTTTCGAAAGAAGCGTTCTTGAGCATTTATGAAGAGGTGTACGAAAAATTGACGGTACTGAAAAACGTGAGGGGCGTTAGCTCAATTATTAAACTAGCGGTTGTACTGCGCTTTCTAGCACAAGGAAGCTACCAATCTTCCGTGGAAAACGATTTCCACTTAGGCGTGCCACAACCGACTGTTTCCCACATTTGGCAGGAACTGTCACTAATAATGGAAAGCTCTTTGTGTCCAAAATATATAAACTCCACCTACACTGAGGAGGAAGAGAACCAAAGCCGCTTATATTTTTAAAGTAAAAGTGGTATTCCCAATGTTATTGGGAGAATAGATGGAACACATATCAAAGTCATCAAGCCAAATGAAGAAATCAAGCAATAGAAAGGGCTTTTATAGCCTCAATGCTCTAGTGGTAATTAAAAAAAATTCCGTTCTTTACAATTTTGTTGTAATTTCATTAAATTTTGTGACCATCGAATGAGAATCCGTTATATTAATGCCAAAAGTCTAGGACCTTCACACGATTCGCACATTTGGAACACTTCATCTTTAAAAACGTTTTTGGAGAGCGAAAAAAGACAGCGAGGAAAGGATTATATTATTTAAGGTACCACAATCTGTATGTGTTGTCAGTTGACAAGAGTTTTTTTTTGGCTTCTTTTGTTAAACAAGCGATGGCGGATATCCTTTGTCTTCTTTGCTACTTACTCCATACAGGGATGCCGAAGGAGGTTCAGTAAGAAGTCGGTTTAATTCCAATCATGCCCAAGGCCGTTATACTGTGGAAAGAACAATTGATCTTTTAAAAAGCCGCTTTCGGTTCACACTGGGTGCTAGAGAATTGCACTATGCGCCAGAAAAAACAAAACGAATTGTGAATGTTTGTGCAGCACTCCACAATATTTGCATTAAATATATGGTGTGCAGCACTAAGCATGCAGAGGTGAAACCCTTGGCACATGAAAAACAATATAATCAGGTTTTCTGCAGGTTCTCAAGAAAGAGACAAATATAGTGCTATATTGTTATGAACAAGGCATAATAAACAAAACAAAACTAGATATTTCATAAGAAAACATACAGCACAAAAAGTTTTTGCCACAAAAAAAAATATTGTTTATTCGCGTAAATAAAGAAATCATTTATCAATTATTTTTAATTTGTAAAAAAATGTGATATGCTGTGGTCTTACAAGATTAAAGAAGTGAAAAAGTCTTTAAATCTGCAGTGTTTTTAATGCAGAAATTGTGATCTGTGGCAGAAATGCAGTGTCATTTTTTGTGGACATGTTAAAATTAAAAACTATAACTTTTTTCGTCAAATGATTAATAAATATAACATATAAATATCACTTTTTTTTAATTTTATCAATTTTTATAAAACCCACCCTTATTTTTGCCTATAATAAAACATTTAATTTTTGCTTGCGCCAGAAACACAAAACAAAATTGAAGTCGATAGGATGTCAAGAAAGAGATGCATAGAAAAAACGAGACGACAATAGTCGCGTGACATCTCTGTATACTCGGTGGTGTGCAGTCTAGAGGTAAATACAGACTTTGAAGAAGCTATACTACAGCATTCGGAAGAGGGACGTGTTCTGAGAGATTCAATCGCTAGTAATCTATGAATAATTATCTATATATGGCATACAACATTTTTAAATAGTTCAAAATATTATTTTATTTGTTATTACATACTCGTACGTAAGTAAAATAACGAAGAATGGAAAATTAAAAGCTTCCCTCACTAAACATAAATTTTTTCAAAAACGTACGTAAAAATATTTTTCAGTTTTCATAACTTTAAAAAAAATTTTAATATAAGGCAAATATGTAATTCGCAAATGTTGATCATAATACACATATTAAATTTGGCTATACATTTGCTTCTTCAAATCTAATAATTGTTTTTTTTTAATTCCAATGCCTTGCTTCCGCCTTCGCGGTCATTTCGTCTTTAAACAATTTTCCTTTTTGTTTTTGCACTTCGAGCATTCCTTTTTGCACTTCAAGCATTTCTTTTTGCACTTGATAATTCTTTTTTGTATAATATTCTAAATTGCAAGTTTTTTCTTCACATTTTCATAATATTTTTGCTGTGCCTCCGTTTGTTTCTTCAATAAATCTAAGCGCTCATTTGTTGGTGTTGTTGGCGCTCTCTGGCGTTTTGCAGTGGACGGATTGTATAGATGACGGCTTGTTCCCGGAATAGTATCTATTTTATAAAAAAATTTGTTTCCACCTGGTATACCTAGAGGCTCCGTGAGAGCGGTCATATTTAGCAATGCTGTCACCGCTTCTACGGTTTCATTTAAATTATTTAAGTTACAGGAACCACCGCCTGTTGCACATAATTCTCGCCTGTTTTCGGAATTTTTTTTTCTTTATCTTGCATTTTAGATCCTTCCAAACACGCTGCCATGTTTTGATATTTCTCACATGTGGACGTTTCTTTTCGCCAACCGCTTTTGAGCAGAGTCACTTTGCGATGTCCGGGTTTGCTTCCATCAAGCCTTCAAGCCTCGCAATTTGTTTCTTGTTGCTCATAATATGCGCCCTGTGCATAAAACCAATTATTTTCTATTTATTTCCTACCTACATTTTTAGTAAATATTTTTCTTCTAGTATTTTGTAGTTGAAAAAAAGGAAATTTTATTTCCCGCAACACCTATTCACAATAGTGATTTTGTAGTTGTTCGTTGAAAAGTTAGGGTTGATACCTCTTTTCAACTACTGGCATTTCGTAATACTTTGTTGCAAAAATTTCTTTTATCAACCGCATGTTGCTGTTCATAATAACCCTGAGTATAGAACTTGACACTTCAGGAGAAAACTTCACCAAATTAATTCACGAAGCAGCGTACAAATCAAATCCACGACAAAATAGTGTTAATTTACAAAACAAAAGTGAAAACGTGGCAGTAAAGTCGATCTCCCCTCAATAAACGCAACAAAAGCATTAAAAGAGCATTTGGCTAAACTTAAAAAAAAATAATAGGTAAGTTTTTTTAAGAAATAAACACCAAAATGGTCTCATACTGTGGAAGGCAACAAAGCTCTTAAAACATCCAATTGAAAGGCATCTTCCCTTCGGAGATAACATCGGAAGATGATGCAGATCTGATATAACAAAAGCAAAAGCATTTGGAAATCATCTATTTAAAACATTTAATACTCATCCTTATCAAGATGTCTCTTTTTACAAGCAAATAACAGAATATCTCAACGTGCCTTGCCAAATGAGTTTCCCAGTAAAACATTTCTCCCCTAGAGAAGTTAAGTTAGAAATATACATCATAAAAAAACCTCCAGGTCATGACAATATCGAAGGAATTGTTGTGAAAAATTTACCAGATAAAGCCGTTATATTTTTAACCGACATTTTTAACGCAACTCTCCGAATAAATCACTTTCCTTCCCAGTGAAAATGCGCCCAAATTATCATGATTAAAAAACCAAACAAACCGAAACAAAATCTTATAGGCCAATAAGCAGGCTTTTACTTAAATCTTTGAAAAGATTTTCTTAAAACGATTAAAACCCGTTTTGGGTTTTAACTGAAGATTATTTGAAACCTGTTACTAAACGTTCATATTTTTTTCTTATTCATGCTCTTTAACAATAAAACAAAGATATTTTACAAATTTAAGCTCTTTTTTTTCAATATTTACAAAATTGTTTAATTAAAGCATTAAAAATTACCACTTTTTTGTAATACATCTTCAAAAATTAAGAATAAAATAAAAAATCACATATTCATTAGGGAAAATAACGTTTTTCAGTCTTTCGACATTAGGAACTTTTGCAAAATAAACAAAAATCTGTATCCTTCTAAATAAAAAATAATAAAAAAATACATGTCAAAAACTAAATTTCTTCACGTGAACAGCTGCTGCAATATGGCACTACGTGTTCAAGACACAAATATTGTTGACATTTATGGCAACAGTACTTAGTTTTTCTGTTTTTTTTTTTCCATCCACACTCATAGCACCGCCCAATTCTTGAAGGATCCGATGACCCAGGAGCATCAACTATATGTAAAATTTCCGACAGTCTTAGTCTCATTGATCGTGGCAAGTTCAAGTGCATTTGCCGATCTCTTATGTGGGATTCAATTAGTTTCATAGCCAAATTCTCAATAAAATTACGACGTAGTACTTTTGTGTCTTGATTGTTGGCTGTATGTATCACCTGGCTGTTAATAGCATAGCGTAGAAGACTATCATCGGCCATCGCCTTGTTGCTCGAGCACAATTATAATTCGCACATAAGCGATCCACAACATCCACGCCGCCCTTAGTGTCATTGTAGCTCATAATAACATCGGGCTTATGAGTTTGGGCATCGACTTTAGCATCATTGTGCATTGTACTAATAAGAACATTTTTTCCTTTTCTTGAAACATGTGACATCAAAACCATGTTGTCACGAAAACCAAACATATTGGATTTTACATTCCGACCGCGCAATATGTTAAAGACTGTAGGAATTTCCTTCTTATTCTTCCTAATTGTTCCGACAGTTGTTAAACCTTTTTGTAGCAATGCTTCAGCTAAAGGAATACTAGTGTACCAATTATCAGTTGTGACGTTGCGACCCGTATTATAAATCGGTTAGCATAACCTTTGAACAACTGCGAACCCAGAATTGTCGAAATTGTACGGACCTGCTTGTGGTTGTTTTCCGGCATAAATTTCCATATTATATGTGTAGTAGATTTTGGCGTTTAAATGGCTTGAATTTTGATGCCATACGGATAGGGTTTGTTTGGTATGTATTATCTAAATGAGCACCTTCCGCGAAATCCTTCTAAATTCTCATCTATTGTAACAAAAGCAGATAATGTGTAATTTGACTTACAATGGCAAACGAATTTCTTGAATATGGTAGATTTTGTCGAATTGCTATTTGTCCTCGTAGTACCATCATCAAACCTCAAAAGTCGCAGTAAAAATCTAAATCTCTGGGCAGACATTGAAATTTGAAATACTTCAATTGAATCACCATCCGTTCGAAACAACTTTTCAACGTTCAGATGATTAGATTTTTTAACACCAGCTAAAAAGAGCAATCCTATCAGACAATTTATTTCCCTGAAATCAGTCTCTTTGGCATATGTTTCTCTGCGAAATTTATCTTTCACGGTAGCAATATATTGATTGGTATACTTGACAATTATGTGAATAATAGAGTCATAAAAAAAGCCTCCATATTTCAAGAAAATCTTTTTCATTATCTATAACACGCTTTGGTCCCGGTAACTGTGAAACTATGTTGGAACTTTTAGTACGAACAGATTGGCGTGCAGGTTCCTTACTCCATTTCGTAATTTTATCTTTTCCAATATAAAATAAAGAGTTGTTACCTGAAGCCTCTCGGTCACTCAATTCCCCTTCGCTGTTTGAATTTTGTATTTCTTCTGGTTCATAATCGTTCTCGGATTCACTACCTGAAGAACTTGGTAATCTGTCCTCATCTTCTATTCTATTTCTTGTAAAAGATATTCAAGATGGCGCTGCTCTCTTTCGTAAGACATGCTGTAACAAGGTTTATAATATGAAACACATACGTATACACATATACAAATATATAGAAATATGCAAAGTATATCTATATTAAGTACATGCAGGTCTACAACATTCGAACAACAACAGGCATTTTGTTTGTGTAAAACCATGTTTTATGTCAAAAAACAGCTCAGAGATGGCAAAGTGTGTAACAATTTATGTTTTTTCTAACTACAAAATTTATATGAATTTTACTTAATAAATATAAAAAAAAGAAAGAATGACCCTTTAATGTCTATATCAATGTCAATTTAAGCAAGATTTCAATAAAAGGATATTTACTGCAACTTGAACGTGGAAAAGTGCAATTTGTAGATTTCGTTTACCGTCCCTGATTAAATATAATAAAAATAAAAAGAAACACGTAAAAAACAAGAGAAATATATAGCAAAATAAAAATTAAAAAAAAAAATGTAAACAATTTTTAACACAAAACATGACAAACACGCACACAAATAAAACTATCAGCTGTACTCCTGCATGTACTTGTTATAGATATACTTTGGATATATGTATATAACATAATAAAAAAATTAAAAATAATAATTAGGTAAAATTCGCCAATAATAAATCTTTGATTTTTCTACTTACACACACGGTAACACACGGTCTCTCATGCCGGTTTAGTAAACAAAATACACAACTTGTGCTCACTTAACAGTTTCGATGCGAACTGATGATAGGGGACATCGAATGCGGCAGCTACTATAAATTGCAACAAAAAACAATAACGGAGAATAAAGTTATTCGAATTTTTTAACACACCCGGTCTCAGAGACCAGTTGTAACGATTTTATGCATTCTGAATTATTAGCTATCATAGGCGCACATTCCCCGAATTGTTGCATGCGATAAATCTTGATTTATTACTTTACTACCTTGTATGGCTGTACAAACATATTAACAATTACCGTATACGCTCTCAGATACTCATTTTTTTATTACCCAGTGGTGTGATATTTTTTGTCTTCTTTATGCAGATAGACAGCCTATTGATCTTTTAATTCCTCACATATTAATTAGTTTATTTATTTTACTTGCATGGAATATTAGCGCAAGTTAAACTCTCCTTTTTATATGACCTAGTAAGACCTTCAAAGCTTTTTCAGTTAAACATCATTTGTAGTCAGACATTCGTAAAGTAAGGAATTAAAACAAATTTTCGTTCAAAAAATTATTAAAGTGAGGTGTTAATTTAAAGTGGAAAAGTATTTCTATAAACCTAAAAATTTTTCTATCAAGTTCCTAAAAGGGATACACCAATAAAAGGTATGATTATTTAAAATTTGTTAGGGGTAAATATTTATCATTTTTAATGTCCTTAGGAAAGCCTATGTTCCAGAATTGTAGCTTATTTCCATTATACCTGCATTAGAAGTGTATAATCCCCTAAAATAAGACCGACTGCCCGGGTCCTACCTCGTGGTTAGACGGGTGATCGTTTTAACCTAACCTCACATAATTTTCTGTGTAGTTTTACGCAATCAATTTATAATATTAAATGTTATATAACCTCACATAACTACACATGTGCAATTGTATATAATATTCCATTAGAATGGACCATACAAAAACCTTTTAACAAGTAGTCTTTATTTTCATGGCACCTTTTTTTTTAAATAAAATATTGGTGTAAACCGGTTCAAAAGTAAAGTTTGTAACATAAGATCGCACATCCAAATGTAACTTATAATTTGCCTTATAATTTATAAAAATAATTCTTTTTACTAAGTTAATAATTGGAAATTATTATTATATTAATATTATTATATTATATTATTATTATATTCTATACTATTGTCTTAAATTCTTTCTTAAATTGTTGTACCAAAATAATGTAAATCATCAAAATGTAATAACTAAAGAAAAAAATGTAGCTTAAACGTATAATTTAATTATGAATTGACTAACCTAAATTTTCGAGTTTAAAAAAATATCTAATCTACATTAAAATATTCATAACCTCATAAATATTCCTGCATTGCTGGGCCCACCAACTGGAACATTTTTGAAAACGAAACATCTTAAAACCATCCAAATTTCTGTAAGTAACCATGTTATAAAAATTTAAATTTCATTCATAATTAATTTACGTACATATATTAAAATTACATACATACATTTAAACAGTTCAGTCCAGTCCGATTCCATCCTATTCCCTTTTAACTCTCTCTTATTTTAATAGTTCGTTAATATTATTATATTTTGTTACACTGAATTATTAAACTCTGTGCGTTCACAGCGTAAATATGTAAGCAATTAGTTACATAATTTTGTATTCATTTTTTTTTTTTGTTCTCTTAATTATCTTTTTTTTTATCAATAAATTTCTCAATGAATTAACCTTGTAAATATGAATTCTTGCTAGTTTAATTTTACGGGAATGGCAACAATAATGGGTTGTTTCGTATGGTAAATTAAGTCATGTATTAATAGGGACGACTTTATTAAAACTCAGGGTATATTAGTTGTCAAATGTGTGTATACTGAGGGAGGGAACAAGTGTATCCAACATGGTGTAGATCTTGCCATGGTTTATGAAACTAATTTGATAAGTTCTTTCTAAAATAAATATTTGCCTGCTCTTGGGTAGTTATAATTTGGCATAAAGAGTAGGTTATGTGTTAACGTGCGGGATAAAATGGGTTAAGAACCACTACTACCAGGTACAGAGCTAGCCGGACACAAACTTTAATGCCACTAAACCTGTTTGTTTCAAATGTAGTTGTACTTTATTTACTGCAATTTTTATTATTAATAGAAGCAGCACGTAACATATATGGCGCCCAACGAAAAGCTTATGCATTTTTTTTTTTATATATACATATATATAATTCTTTTGTCTACCAATTAGTTTTTTTTAAATTTTTCAAACGTGTTTTGATTTTTTTTTTCTGAAACGTATAGTGACAGCAAAATAAAATATTATTTTGGAAGTCCTAGTAATTTGAAGGTACTAATGCCGAAGCTGTAGTTGCTCCAATAAGATAACAATTAAAATAAAATATTAAGTTTTAGGGAGTCCGAATATCTAGAATAATATATAGTATTTGTAGCACCTAAATAGATATTATACTAATTTTTTCGGGAGTCCAAATTTCCAGACTGCTTTTGGAGATTTGTAGCACCAGAGAAAAAAAAAATGCTGTTTTAACTACATTATTCAAATACTTTTATAATCATGTCTAAAGATTACTTTGTAACTTTTCACTTGTTAACAATTTTAGTATTATTAGATCTGGAAAAATTTTTATATATTTCGTCGTTATAGTGCACTTGAAAAATTAAAATACGAGAAAAATTTTTAATTATATCTACATACATGATTAATTTTTATTATGCGGAGTAATCCAATTACATGTTGTTATTCCCAAGTTTATTGTAAAATAATTTTTTTTTAATTATAAGTACTTTACTGTTGCTTACAGGAAGACAAATAGTTTTTTTTGTATTATGTGTTTAGCTGTTAAAACATTTTTTTTTTTAATTTTTTTTTAATCAACTAAGCTATTTTTTTTCCAGTTTAAAGGTTTAAGCAATCAAAAATAGCTTTTAATTTGTATTCTATCTTTTATAATTGGGCGAAGTTTTTTTCGGGGAATTTATAAACTTCAAGTAAATATCAATGCCTCAAAAAAATTATTGTCCGTTATGAATACAAGAAATTCGGCTCGAGGATTGCACAATAAATCTTTTAGAGGAAATAGAAAAAGTCCGTCTGCATCCCGAAACAACATATCTATAGACTTACAAAACTCTGCCAGCAGCACCAAACCACGAGTGTTGCATTCTCCAGTTAAAACAACCCTACAAAGCAAAGAGAGTTTACACTCTCAAGACAATAAGATCATGGATCAAAACAATATAAATCCTACAAACACTCAAAATTTTGTTCCTTTATCTCTAGCCCAAAACACCCACACCGAGCTATCTGAGCAACCTTCAGGCTCAAATAGTACGTTGCAACAGATCCCAACTAATTCAGCAACAAATACAGGTGCCTCATTGGACAACCTAATAGTCTTAGTTGAGCAAACAATGAAAAATACTAGGGAGGAGTTTAGAAGAGAGTTGAGTTCAGTTAGAGAAAGCATTTCTCAAATTGGAAATGAAAACAACTCTGTATCATTCAGGCCACCACATTCGTCAAATCAATTTGAACATCCAAATTTACTTAATTTTAACGTAAATACAAATCCGGCATCCTTAAATCGTTCTAACGATTGGCCCTCCAGGCCATATTCTAATGGCGATGCAACGACTAACCTTGAGAAATGGAAAATTTCGTATGACGGGTCAGGCTCAGTCTCAGATTTCCTCTTTAAAGTGGATACATTACGGTCACGATCAAAATGTTCTTATGAGCACATTTTGTCGAATTTTCATGTGCTCTTAGAAGGTAAAGCTGAGCGGTGGTACTGGCTCTTCACAAAGCAAAACCAAGATGCTTCGTACCCTCTTCTTTGTAGTGCCCTTACAAGGGAATTTGGTCACTTAGAGTTCGACCACGATATAATTCTAAAAATCTCCTTAAGAAGGCAACAATATAAAGAAATGTACGATGATTTTCATGCAACAATCCTTTTAATGAATTCAAGGCTGGGAACACCCCTGCCTGATAGCACGCTTATTAGCATATTAAAAAAAATTGTCAACCCAAATCTTAGATTTCTTTTGTTCAACGCTGAGGCAAAATCTATCAATGATTTTAGAGATATTGCCCGGAAAGCAGAAGAACTAGTAAAAGAAAATAGATTTCAAAATCCAAATTTAGTAACAAATCGCAGTGTAAATGAAATCAATAATGCAAATTGTCTAATGGATGAGATAAATGATGAAGACCCCCAGCTAGAAGCTGTCCAGCTCAAAAGAAGAAATCAGCACGATTATTCAAAGATTCAGTGCTGGAACTGTTTGGCCTTTGGTCATTCATATATATACTGCCCTGTTGAATCACGAAGCATTTTTTGTTTTAAATGTGGCCACAAAGGGGTAACAACCCCCAAATGTCCAAGCAAGCATGGATTAGTGCAAAAACAGGGAAACCAGAAAACGGGCGAAATTACTTCCGGGGATTCTCGTCCAAATCAGCCTACCCCGGGTTCACATTAGATTCGGAGTCTTTTAACACAAATGTCTCCCAAAATAAATTTAAAAAAATAGCCTATAGATTGAATCCTGAGCCATATTGTTTTTCAAAACAAAAACAGTATGTTAGCAGAATACCATCCTCAAAAATATTAAAGTGCAGACAACGTTTTCAAAAGCGCAAATGTTTACGTAAAACTTTAGAATCTACTATAATTCATGGTCCAGATGACCGTCCGTTTGCGAAAATTAAAATTCTTGATGAAGACTTATTGGGGTTGTTAGACTCAGGGGCTAATGTGTCAGTTTTAGGGAAAAATTGTTTATCTTTTATAGAAAGGAACAGAGTAACTTATGCACCATTAAAATCCTTTTTGAAAACCGCCAACGGTTCAAAACAAGAAGTTATCGGATCTTTATATTTACCAGTTATTTTTAAAAGTGTCAAAAGAGATATAGAATTCTATTTAGTGCCGTCCTTGAGTCAGGAATTATACCTTGGTATAAATTTCTGGCGTGAATTTGCCTTGGCTCCAGATATATTTCCAGAAGTTGCAGCTATTAATACACAGATATCTAAAGAGCCTGATTTTCAAATAAATGCAAAATTCCATAAACTTTCTGCAGAACAACAACTTATTTTAGAAAAAACTATTTTAAAATTTCCTTCTTTTGAGAAACTTGGGCTTGGCTGCACTAACTTAGTAGAACATAATATTGATACAGGAGATTCACCTCCTATTAAGACAAGACATTATCCGCTTTCTCCTCCTCGCCAAGAAGAAGCATTTAAAGAAATTGATAGACTACTTAAAATGGGTGTGATAGAAGAGTCAAATTCTCCGTGGTGTTCACCAGCCGTGATATTGCGAAAACCAGGTAAAGTCCGCTTATCTATTGACTCGAGGAAGCTTAACGCTGTTACAAAAAAGGACTCGTACCCCTTACCGCATATAAATGGGTTACTGAGTAGACTTAAAGACACACATTTTATTAGCGGTATTGATCTTAAAGATGCGTTCCTTCAAATACGACTTAGCGAAACCTCAAAAGAAAAGACCGCCTTCGTAGTTCCAGGTAAGCCTTTGTATCAATACAAGTTTATGCCATTTGGTCTGTGCAATGGCCCTCAAACCATGAGCCGGCTTATGGATAAGGTGATTCCTTCTAGACTGAGGGAAAATGTGTTCATCTATTTAGATGATCTATTAATTTGTAGCTCCAACTTTGAATCTCACATTCATCTTTTAGAAGAAGTGGCTTCATGCCTTAAGATGGCAAAGTTAACCATAAACATTAGCAAAAGTAAATTTTGTCAAACTGAAATTCGCTATTTAGGTTATATAGTGGGAAAAGGCTGCCTAAAAGTTGATCCCGATAAAGTTAGTTCAATTGTAAATTTTCCCTTGCCAAAAAGTCCAAAACAAGTTCGGCGATTTATTGGAATGACCAACTGGTATAGGTCATTTATCAATAATTTTTCTGATTTATCAGCCCCATTAACAGACTGTCAAAAAAAATCGCGAAAGCCATTTAATTTGCCTGATGAAGCTAAAATAGCTTTTGAAAAGCTTAAAAACGCCCTTTCAACAGCTCCGGTCTTAGCTCAGCCGGATTTTAAAAGAGAATTTATTATTCAGTGTGATGCCTCAAGAGTAGGAGTTGGTGGAGTTCTTTTTCAATATGATGATTTCGGTAAAGAACATCCTATTTCGTTTGTATCCCAAAAACTAAATAAGGCTCAAAAGAACTACACGGTTACCGAGCTAGAATGTATGGCGGCGGTTGTGTGTGTAAATAAGTTCAGGCCTTATATAGATGGTCTACCCTTTCAAATTTTGACAGATCATTCTTCGCTCAAGTGGCTTATGTCGCAAAAGGACCTGAGTGGAAGACTTGCTCGATGGAGTCTTAAATTGCAAAGATATGACTTCACTATTCAGCACAGAAAAGGATCGCTCAACGTCGTTCCCGACTGTTTATCAAGGTTTGATACAGACGAAATAGCAATTGGTGATATACCGCTTGAAGTAGATTTAAATTCTCCAGAGTTTAACAATGAGGAATACCAGAATCTCTTAAAAACTGTTAGGGAAAATAAAGAATCATTACCAGACTTTTGCTTAAAAGATAACTTAGTGTACAAAAAGGTGGAGTTAAGAACAAATATAGTTGAAGAAGATGAAAATATGTGGCGACTCTGGGTTCCAAAACCCTTATGTAGGTCCATTATAGAAGCGGCTCATTGTTCCAAAGCTGCTTGTCATGGTGGATTTATAAAAACATTGGAAAAAGTTCGACAAAAGTACTTTTGGCCCACCATGGCTAAAGATACCAAAATCTATGTCCAAAATTGTGATCAATGCAAAATTATTAAGTCCAACAACATTATTACAAAACCTCCAATGGGAAGTCAATATCAAACCTTTAGAGCTTTTGAGAGGTTTTATTGTGACTTTTTGGGACCTTACCCTTTTTCAAAGGCAAGAAATTCTGTACTTTTCATATGTCTTGATCATTTAACAAAATTTCTCTTTTTGAAACCCCTTAAATCAGCCACCTCATCCAATGTAATATTATATTTTCAACAAGAGATTTTCCCCACATTCGGTGTGCCGAGATATATACACAGTGATAACGCAAAACAATTTGTAGCACAGGAAATGAAACGCTTTATGAATATTTACGGTATTCAGCACGTCACTACTGGTCTTTATTCTCCTCAATCTAATGCCTCGGAGCGTGCGAACCGCGAAATAATATCAAAGATAAGAAGTTTTCTAATAGGTCATAAAGATCACAGCAATTGGGATCAATACATACCTCAAATTCTTTCAGTTTTAAGAAGTGATCATCATTCTGCTATAAAGTGTTCGCCGTATTATGCAACATTTGGTCAAAACATGATTCAGCATGGAAGCACGTACAAAATTTTAGATAAGCTTGGCTGCATGCAAGGTGAGGATGTATACATAAGAGAAAACACTGACAAGATTATCAGAATAAGAGATAAAATAAGAACGAATTTAACTGAGGCACACGTTAAGGCTAGTAAAACGTATAACTTTCGGACTAGACCTACAAATTTTCATAAAGGACAAGTTGTGTTCAGGAAAAACCACACTACAAGCGATCTTTCTAAAAAAATTAACAAGAAATTTATGCCGAATTATGTAAAATGTAGAATACGTGACAAAAAAGGTAATTCATTATATGACATAGAAGATTTGAGTGGAAAATTTATAGGAAAGTATCACGCGTCGGATATTAAAGCATAGCCCGGCTTGTGGGTCGTGCCACACGTGTTTGGTAAAAAGTTATAATAAAAATTGCTTTTCTTAAAATTACCTTTCATATAATATGTATGAATTGTTCATCTCTGTTGCTAAATAATATTACATTATTTTTTTTTTCTTTTCTTCTAAAATTATAATAAGTTTCACTTACATAACACCATAATTCATTAAAACATAAATGCATAATTATGATAACACTTATAAAATCTTTTCTGTTTATTTGTTCTTTCCAAGCCAAAAAAAAAAAAAAAAAAATAAAGCAGTTTTGTAACGATTTTATGCATTCTGAATTATTAGCTATCATAGGCGCACATTCCCCGAACTGTTGCATGCGATAAATCTTGATTTATTACTTTACTACCTTGTATGGCTGTACAAACATATTAACAATTACCGTATACGCTCTCAGATACTCATTTTTTTATTACCCAGTGGTGTGATATTTTTTGTCTTCTTTATGCAGATAGACAGCCTATTGATCTTTTAATTCCTCACATATTAATTAGTTTATTTCTTTTACTTGCATGGAATATTAGCGCAAGTTAAACTCTCCTTTTTATATGACCTAGTAAGACCTTCAAAGCTTTTTCAGTTAAACATCATTTGTAGTCAGACATTCGTAAAGGAATTAAAACAAATTTTCGTTCAAAAAATTATTAAAGTGAGGTGTTAATTTAAAGTGGAAAAGTATTTCTATAAACCTAAAAATTTTTCTATCAAGTTCCTAAAAGGGATACACCAATAAAAGGTATGATTATTTAAAATTTGTTAGGGGTAAATATTTATCATTTTTAATGTCCTTAGGAATATAAATATGTAAGCAATTAGTTACATAATTTTGTATTCATTTTTTTTTTTGTTCTCTTAATTATCTTTTTTTTATCAATAAATTTCTCAATGAATTAACCTTGTAAATATGAATTCTTGCTAGTTTAATTTTACGGGAATGGCAACAATAATGGGTTGTTTCGTATGGTAAATTAAGTCATGTATTAATAGGGACGACTTTATTAAAACTCAGGGTATATTAGTTGTCAAATGTGTGTATACTGAGGGAGGGAACAAGTGTATCCAACATGGTGTAGATCTTGCCATGGTTTATGAAACTAATTTGATAAGTTCTTTCTAAAATAAATATTTGCCTGCTCTTGGGTAGTTATAATTTGGCATAAAGAGTAGGTTATGTGTTAACGTGCGGGATAAAATGGGTTAAGAACCACTACTACCAGGTACAGAGCTAGCCGGACACAAACTTTAATGCCACTAAACCTGTTTGTTTCAAATGTAGTTGTACTTTATTTACTGCAATTTTTATTATTAATAGAAGCAGCACGTAACACAGTAGGTCACCATTGGCGGGTTAAAGCTCTGTTCAACAGCTTTAAAATGATGCCCATATTGATATTTTAAAAAAATTGAAAATTACAGAGCCTCGTAACTCGGAAATTATGGCGTGCGACAATTTTTTCACTGGATGTCTTTATATCCTTCACCACAAAAAGGGTATAACTAAGTTTGTCATTCCTTGTCTTATTTCTAAAATATCCATTTCCGACCCTATAAAGTATATATATTCTTACGATGTTCGTCTGTCCGCCCGAGTTAGTATTGAAATTAAGTCTGCCGAGGCACTAGATCAGCTAGAGCAAAAATAAATACGCCAATCGGGTCGATAAAGTTGCTATTGGAAATCAGCATGATCGGCCCATGTCCTTCAAAGCAGCAGGCAAAACACCACGCCTACTTTTAATTTAATAATAATAATAATAAAGTAACACCATTCAAAAAAATAAATGTATAAGGAAATAGATAATTAAACGCACGTACACAAACTACCAAAAAAAAATGTGCTGTTCGTGGAAGAAGTCTCACATACGCTTCTAAAGTTGAGTACAGGAACACACCTTTTATTTGCATTACCAGCAAAAAAAAACTTTTTGTTTATGAAAGTAATAAGCAATTCATTTTTTCACACAAACTTTCAATTTAAATAATGCCATTATATTCAATATTTTGCATGCGTACAAGCTTTAGTTTTTGTGTTTTTTTATCAGAAAAAAATCTACTGATGACTAAAATTTTTAATGCAGTTAAAACTGTAGTGGGTAGTTATGCTTGGAAAGCATTTATTAAATTAATCAGATGAGTATGATGTAATTGCCTTCGAAAGTATTTGACAGTTATTGATTATGTATACATAAAAAATTATAAGCACTGTTATGCAATTATTTTAAAACCCGTATTCCTCTGATAAGCATTTAATAAGTTTTCACGGTTTTCAAAAATTAATAAAGAATTGCTGTTTTTCAAAAAATTTTAAGCGCCTTTATTCTCATTTTAATTGCCGCAAAACTAAACACGTTTTAGCACTACGTTTTCATTTAAGTCGGCTAACGCAAATCTGCTTTATTGTTAAGGCTAGGTCGGTAGAGTTATTTTTTATAATAAACGCTCAAATAAACATGGTTGTCACTTGTTCCAAATAATTAAAAAAAAAAACAATGAAAACACTAATTTGACGTACATACAATATATGCATACTAGGGATGAGCAATCCCGTGATTTTTGAGGAACTAGGGATGAGTGATCCCGTGATTTTTGAGGAACATCGTTACCAGTGAACGTGATTTTCAAATCATCGTTCTTTTAAATAGTTACCGTGATCACCGTTTGTGGTTTTTTTATTTAAACATTAACGTTTATATAGGAAGTATATCATAAATAATATTTATCCAAACAGTAATCATAAGGAAAAAGGTATTTCAATTTCTACATTAAAAGCAAGTGTAACTAAATTTGCCCAGAAATATAGAATTCGGAACACTGATTGATTATAGGTTCAAATAAAAAAAAACACACGACATTTTTTTTGCTACATATGTAAGTATGTGTGAAGTTTGGAAAAAAGAATAGTTGTTGTTAAAAAGTAGAAGCAAGAAAAAACTACATAGCAAAGAAGCTGCTTTTATATACATATGAAAGAATGAAAGAGTCCAAAGTACTTATATTTCTCTTTCACAAGTAAAAATAAAAATTAAGCTTGTATGTGTGCAAATATTAAAGAACATTCTTACGCGGAACTGTTATTTGATCAACTCAGTCACTGTAGTGACCAGTGATATTTTAATCACAGTGATTTAATCACAGGTACTAAAATATCGCTGATCTCTATGAGGAACATCGTTACCAGTGAATGTGATTTTCAAATCACCGTTCTTTTAAATAGTTACCGTGATCACCGTTTGCAGTTCTTTTTAATTTGAACATTCATGTTTATATAGCAAATATATAACACTAAAAAATATTTGATGCAATCAGGAATCATAAGGAAAAAGGTATTAAAACTCTACATTAAAAGCATATAGGTTCAAATAAAAAACCACACAACATTTTTTTTTTGCTACGTATGTATGTATGTATGTTGTTAATAAGAAGCAAAGCAACAGCAAAGAAGCTGCTTTGATATAAGAGTCAAAAGTTTTCTATTTCTCTTTCAAAAAGTAAAATAAAATTTAAGTTTGTATGTGTGCAAATATAAAAGAACGTTCTTACGCGGAACTGTTATTTGATCGGGGAACTGTTATTTGATCAATTCAGTCACTGTAGTGAACAGTGATTTTTTAATCACAGGTACAAATATATTGCTCATCTCTAATGCATATATACAATATAGGTAAATTTAATAGAATTAACTGCAGAATTCTTTAAAATAGTACTAAGGTATTTAAACAAAGAAATTTTAGAGGAAATTACTTTAGGGTTTTTATTTTTAAGGCATTTGCCCGCATGAAGTAATGAAGCGTATCGTAAATAACGGGACTTTTGTTCGAAAAATGGATTAAAATACACTAGGATTAACAACTGGAGATAAATAAGCGTTATACTGTATATGGAATATACCCATTATGATACAAACCATTTTGTTATGAACTGTAACGAATGTAAAAATGTCGATCAGATTATTTAATTATGTATTTAACAGCAGTAAGACATTTTGCTTTTAGAATAATCTACTTAATTTTAGCTGAACATATATATATATATATATATATATATATATATATATATATATATATATATATATATATATATATATTTATACATATATATGTTTGTACAAATTCTTAGACTCCAACACTACACACCCTTATAAGTAAATATTATGACATTCAATTACATGAAAGTTTATAAGTAAATATTATCGTTCTGGTCAATTAGATTTTATTTACAAATTGTTGAAAGCACTTTCAAGCGACGAGATAAGTTTATCATTATTTTTAATCTTGGAAACTCCTGTTGTGCGCTCATTAACCCGTTCTAAGGCCCACTGGCCCACTTTTAGAGCATCTTTGCGTTTAGATCCAAGAGCCCTGGAATTTGCTATGCTGCTGCAACACTGTTTCATAAAAAAAGGAAATAATGTCATTTATATACTTATTTCTACAACGTATTTGTTCAATTCACAACCAGTGTTGCCAGTTTAGTCATTTCGAGACTAGATTTAGCCCCACTTTTTGTTATTTAGCATTCTACAGCGTGTTCATGCTTAACTCATAACAATCAATATGATTCTGAAACAGCATCTATAATGTTGTGAGGAAACAAGAATGATTAAAAATAAAAATTGTAATCGTTACGAACCGACAGTTGGTACAAAGCAAAAACAAATGTACAAGATGAGTTTTAAAGAGAAAAGTGAAGAAATTACTTTGGTTCGTGTGTGGATTTCATATTACCAAATAAGTATTGATATGAATACTCCTCGTATTCTTATTTACAAAGTGGATAGATAGATGATATTTACAATGTACAGAATCTTGGTAGATAGATGCGAATAATGCTGAATAATGAAGGGTGGAGCAACCCAGAAAATGCGTACTGCTAACATTCTGCTGGTGCCTATTTTTTTCTTGTTTTCTTTAGAAAACTTCCGCATACATTTGTAAAATAAAATTTCTTTTTAAATTAAAAAAAATTAACTTATCAAGGCACATTAATATACTAGGTAGTGCCAGTAGATCAGGTGATTTCCTTATTTACGTTTTCAGATGCCAAATTTTGTTTACAGTTATTATTTTTTTCCTGCAAATATTTTTTCTTACACTTTTTGAAACTTGGGGCAAATTACGGCATTCAATATCGATCGAAATTTACATTTAAATTCTATTGAAATTTCGATCGATATCGAATGCCGTAATTTGCCCCCTGGATTTTATTTAAAAGTAGTAGGCCTCGCCTCCTCATAATTTTTTAAATCATTTTATATGTAAAAACCAAAAATGTGAAAAACAAATTTTGTTAGCTGCTTGTGTTTTTTACTTTTGGTGCTTTGCACTCAGAGAAATTCTACAATATTTAAAAATTTTGCTCTAAAATTGGCAAAGTTGGAAAGGGCTGGAAGGGGAACCGTTATAATTGTTGACCTAATTTATCTTTTATTCGCATTTGCTATAGGTTGTCTTTAAAGTGGTTTAAGCAAATTTGATACTACTAAAACAAATTTAAATTACATAAGCAAAAAAAAAAAAATCCTTAATACAACGGTATTTTTTACATTTTCTCAATTCACTTGTAACTTTTTAACGAAAAGCGCTATCAGAACAAAACTTTTAGCTTGTTTATTCCAAATTTTATTAAGAATATAGCAAATGCCTTAAAATAATAATCCGATAATTAATAATCGTAGTACGCAAAAAATACTAAGTGAAGGTCGGCCAAAACTAACAAAACAAAAAAATGTAAGCAAATGTTCTCCCTGCACATTTAAGCAGCTTTTTATAGATATTTTTACGGTCTGTACCCGAATTTAGTGCCTACTGAGAAGACCCCTTCACCCTAGAAGTCTGACCGTCCGTAGATTGACTGAGAAACACCTCAGCCCTGTTTCTGTAAAATTTTGTTAAGATATAATGAGTGGTTTATTAGACACCGAATTTTGCAAAAAAAATAAATCGTTTTCAAACCACTGATTTGATTTGACATCTGAAAATATATTTTACAAAAACAAAATACATGTTGTTTACGTATTGTTGTAGTTATTTTAGAACTGCTATTATCTGTAAAATTAATGTGCCTTGTATGTAACTTAGATCGAAAAAAGCGATTCCTTTCATGGGTTTATTATTAAAAGATATTCAGATAAACAAAATATTTTAATCATTCCTTGGTATTGTATAATTAAAATTTTTTGTATTTAATATTAAAAGTTTGACCGTTTCACAAGGTTGTGATTTGAGCATATGTTTAAAAAACTTACCAAATATAAACCATAAAGTGCACGTAAATTGTTTGGATTAAGTTTTAAAGCCTGTGAGTAGTACGTACGAGCCACTTCAATATTCTCCATTCCTCCCTACAATAACAACAAATATATTGAAAAACTGCAATTAATAATGAGTGCTTACTCTTAAAATTATTTTCAGAGCTTAAAACCAAGGCATATTGAACAGGTGACTGCATTAGCTCAAAATTGTTGTTCTTTTTTTATTGTATGTCTATATTGTGTATTGTGTGTGCATGTGTATTGTATATATGTGATCAACTGCAGGCTTATTTTGCACAAATACATACACACATATTGCTAGACGTTTTTGACAGCTCAACAAGATTTTACAAAAACAAAATAGACGCAAAAACTAATGCAGTCACCTGTAGCAATGTGCCTTGGCTTAAAACATTATCTTAGGTTGATTTCCGTTTTTAATATAAAAATAAAATTTTTATTTTTTTCATCTATGTATGTACATATCGCTGGCCTCATGTAGAAAGGCCCTAACTCGCATAATTGTGATTTTACAGGAGAAGGTAAAAACATAACAGAAACTGTATTTATCACAATGTAGTATTTGAAATGCAATTGCTTGTAATATCGTTATTTTTGATACTATCGTATTCAAATTTTGTGACGAAAAAACTGAATTTCATAAAAATTCGAGTTAGGGCCTCTCTACATGAGACCAGCGATATGTATATCAATAGGCAGGCAAAACTTGGGGATCCTTTTTATCCTCTGTTTGTGAACCAATTTTGTTAATTCTTTCACATTATTGCAGATTTTGTAGAGCTTTATAGCACCGTCCATATATCTTTTAAATCAGTCCACTAATTAAGAAAAATACCCCTGCAAAAAATACACATACATACATATATGTAGAACATGAATTTTGACAAGGCGAACTCCAGTGTTAAAATTTAACCTTAACCTTGCACTGTTAGATTTATTTATTTACAACTTCAAGATACATAATGAATTATGTAAGCAAAATGTTAAAATATAAAGGTATTAAAAACAAAGGCTTCTTGGTTAAAAATTAATAGTTTAGTCAAGATTATATATTGCAAGGTTTAAGAATTTTGCATGTAGATTTTATGTTACTTAATGTAATCGGTTTAATTACAAATTAAATTAGTAATATTCATATAATAACTGCCGTTGTATAGTTGGCATTGGTTTTGTCTTGACCCAATACACAAGTGTTGATGAGTAAGTAAATTTTAACTGGCTATATGCAAAGACTATAAATGTATAAAGATGTTGCACTGCCATTAATTGTATAGCCAGTGCATAATTTGTCAGTTAGGATCACTGGAAATGTCGTGTGTTCTAAAATGCATCTCAGAAATTTATGATGCGCATAGAACCATCAAACACATCGATTGGACATGGAAGAGAAACATACATTAGGAAAAAGTCAGTGCTCTGAGGCAGTGGGCGGTGTGTAGAAAAATATAGTTCTAGCTAAAACTAGCAAATCTAAAGTTTATACTAGTTTTGATGTGATACAATTTTCAGATAAAGCTAGTGCTTTTTGAAATATGTGTGTTTGCTTGAAATATGTGTGAATAAAAACTAGTCAGTACTTAAAAAATAATCAAAACAAACTGATAGTGTTACTAAAATATTTTACTACAAGTTTTGTTTGGAATTTATAAGCAAAAAATGTTTTTTTTTTTTGCAACAGAGGCAACACTCAAATGTTTTCATCTTTTCAGTACTAGCTACCTAGTAGTAGCAAAGATTTATTCACACTTTTTGTAGTTTATACTTTTCAGCCTTGCCAGTACTAAAAAGTTTAAGCTAGTGCTAGTACTAGGTACGATGTGGTCTTAAAAAAATAAAGGAGCAGACTCCTAATGGGAACAATAAAATACAAGCAAAACAAAAAAAATTCGTTACTTGTATACCATTAACCTCAAAAAGTGGAAAAAGGGTATATCTAAGTTTGTCATTCCGTGTGTAATTTCTACAATATCCATTTCCGACTGCATAAAGTATATATATTCTGACTTCTTATGCAAAGGCGAAGTCGATTGAGCGATGTCCGTCTGCCCGTCCGTGTTAGAGTTGAAATCAAGTTTGCGGAGGCAAAGAGATGCTATTGGAAATCACCATGATCGGTCCATGTCCTCGAGGCAGCAGGCAAAACACCACGCCTACCTCTAAATTTTTCATGTCATTTGGATTAATAAAGTAACTTCAAACAAAAATATAAATATATGGGGCGGTAGAGAATTTAAAAATAAGAAAAAACATTACGTAAAAAAATTGGCGCCCGTCCATATTTTCCGAGTTACGAAGCTCTGAAATTTTCAAATTTTTTAAAAATGCTTAACCCATTAAGAGCCGATGTCATTTTTATATAAAATTATATATATGCAGTACTAACATTTTTTAACTCCCTTTCACCCCAATATTTGCTTTTCTGATTAGAGTTACTTCATATATATGTATATATATGCATTACCATTTATTTATATATGCATTACCATTTTTTTGTTATTTTTTAATCCTCTGTCACCCCAATATTTTTTGATTGAAGCTGCTTCATTTAACTAGATGTATACTTAAATAGATTTACTTGTAATTGTTTAAGCGTTGCGCATTAAGTGAGAATCATCATAGGGATACCCACGCTAGATGGGCTCATTGTGAGTGTGAAACTAAGAACTGCGCTATCAGCTACCCTGTACCTTTCAATAATACTGGGCATTCTTTCAGGGTTTACCCGTTTTTTGTGCCGCCTAGATCTGATCCACTGTCCGAAGCCCACCAAAGTCTGTTCACCACATTGTTGTTGCTTGGTGGCCTGCCTACTCACAGGCAGCAGTAAAACTTATGTGCCAGTATGTATACAACGCAAACCAATTTTCCCGGACTGAGGCTTAATATTCTTCTGAGACCCTATTCCAGCGATAGTGATTTCAAGCCGCGGTGAAACGAAAGTGACTGACAAGATAGAACGCCAGACGTGCCTAGTCTGCAGGTAACTGGTGTCACTGAAAATGCAGGCGCAGGCTCTGGGAAACCAGCACTCAACAGCACGCCCCACCAGCCAAAAGGGCCTTTTTAAAACGGCGTGCTGCCGAAAAGTGTGCCGACCAGTTGGTCAAAAACCCAGGTGAGTCTCGTACAAAGGAGAAGTTCACCTCTTTAAAATGGGCTAGATTTTATCTAGCTGGCCTGCACAAACCCCCTTCCACAACTACGAATGCGCCTAAACGGCAGAGTTCTGAAGAGGAGGCTCAAGCGCAGAGTCAGCAGCCTGCCACTAAGCGTGGTTGCAAAGGGCAATCTTGTTTGCGCTGAGATCGACAGGAATGACGTGCATGGCTTTATCTCCCATGTAAACTGGGAGGCGGTAAGTAGGTGGTTGATGGGAGTGTTCTGGAGGGCCATCAAAGACAATCCAGGTCCCTGATGACGCAGGATGGTTTCGTTGGACGTAAAACTCATGGCATGTTCAAACGAGCGTTCGGCTATGCGATTAACGCAAGCCGCCGCTCTTATGGAAACTCTATGAGAAGGAGCTAAGCTTGACGTAGAACCTCATGAAGAGATACCCCGCAGGCATGGAGCCACGACACGGTTACCAGACGAACCGCCTGAACCAAAGGAAAAAATGGAGCTCATTAAGGGAAGAGAGCCTGAACTACCAACCAGTGATTAGAATGTAGGAATGGTTTCCGATACTGAAGGCGCATCCAGACAGATAATCGTGATAATCAACTGAGGCGACGACTAGGGTAATCTGACACCGGAGGATGATGATCCTACTCCGAAAGATGTGGTAAACGATGAGACTGCGATTCTCTACTCTGAGAAAGGCACTCTATCAAACAGTGAGTTTGTGGGTAAATTCTCTGAGAGAATAGACGAGATAGTTGACGAGGACGCCCTCTTGGGCTAAGATCAAGAGGACGACAACATCACAATCATGTCAACGAACAGAGATGGTTTAGGTCGCTCAACTCATCACCACTCTAAAGCAGCTTTCGCTGCAATACTGCTCCGTATCTCAGAGAGAGGAAAGGAGCTTGTATTAGCCCAAGACAGGGTTTGCCTGTTTGGTGCTAGAGGCTTTAAGCTACTCCACAGGAATGGTCCATGAATGGTGGATAAAAGCAATTTCAATATCTTCATTCTGCCTGCTTACAGTGATGAAGAAACGGTAGCACCTGCCTGGGAGACGAACACTGGCACGGTCATAACTGTCTCCTGCTACATGGCACACAAGTGCGAATCCGCACCACCTATAATTCCCCTTGTAGTTGTTGAGATTCGAGATTCCCACCTTTCCGTTACCACTCCTTAATGGAGTGGAGCTTGGGTTATCTGATAGACTGAAATATCTAGGTATCATCCTGGACTTCAAACAGTCATTGAACCCTAATGTCAGATTTCGGGTGAACAAGGCCTCATTGCCTCCTTATGTGTATTGAAAGGCTATAGGCAGAAACTGAGGTATCATAACCGGCACGGCGTACTAGCTGTTCAACATGATGATTAAACCCATACTAATGTTAAGGGTTCTCTTTTGGTGGGCGGCACTGGGAAGGTTGTCAAACTGCAGTATATTGAACAGGATTCTGCGTACTTCGGCCTTGATGATGATGATGCGTGGAATACGCACCACTCCATCGAAGGTCCTTTTTACTATGCTGCACTGGCTACTGGCCAAACTCATGGCCAAACAACTGGCCATGAACTCGGCAGTTAGGCTGAATGCAGCCCATCGTCATGTCTGACATTGCATTCGTAGTATCAATGTCGAGCACGTCAAACATGATTCATTTGGATCATCACAGAGATGTGCTTGACGGGTCAAAATCAGACACTCGGATAGGGCGAAGCGTCTTTAATCCTAAAATTCAGATAAGGATGAAGTTTAGGCTACAGGACTTCTGTAGCGTGATTCAGGCTGAAATCTCAGCCATTGGAAGGGCGGTTTGTTGGATGAGGTACCACAGAATATACGGAAAGGGTATCCGGATCTGTACTGACAGCAAGGCCGTGATAAACTCTTCATCGGGTGTTTGCACGTCATCCAGATTGGTCCATGAATGCTGGACATCTCTAGCACATTTAGTGCCAAGCCGTTTTGACAAAAAACTTCGCAGAGTGCCAAACACTTTTTTGTAAGAAATTCGTGTAATAGTGTTAAAAAATAATATCTGTGACATTCTCGTTCTATATGTCGTGCTCTTTCGGACGACATGACACTCAACGTCTAAATAGAATTTGTAAACATCAGTGTCGGACAAAAATGTACGACGGTATTTTTTGCACTGGCATAATTTTTATTTCAATTCGGCTTTGGTTTTCTTTTTCTATTAAATTTTTAGTTTTTTTTTCGAACTATTTTTAGTATTAGTTAAAAATATATTTTAAAAATGTCGAAACAGAAGCTAGACTAAGTTGCAATATTAGAAGCGTGAGATGATAGTGATGAAGATTTTTCTGCTGACGACGCAAAGGAGGATATAGATTGGCTGCCAAGTGATTCTGAGTCTGAAAACGATATTGAGCCTGTGGATGACGATGATGCTGCACATCTTGATGCTGTGATTTTTAAGCTGTAGATCTTGATGCTGCAGATCTTAGTGATACTGGGGGGGGGGGGGGGGGGGGGGTATCATACTGTGGATAATGATGATAATCTAAATATGGCCGATTGTGATGGCATAGTTGCGGACATTCAATAGAGTGCATTTTCATCACGACAAAAAAATCTTCGCATTCACTGGGAAATCAGGTCTCCAACAAAATATCGCACCGGATATTTGATAAGATGGTTTTGGTTGGTTCGAATCCTTTCAACCAAACATGCTCCAATATTGATACCACTTTGGGCAATCCAGATGAACCATCCAGCAGTAAAACATCGATACGAAGAAGACGAGCGTTTGCAAAACCTTTAGCCATTACTGAATATAATAAAGGGAAGGCCGGTATCGACTTAACTGACCAAATGTCGTCGTACGCGAACACTCTTCGCAAAGGTTTGAAATGCTACAGAAAACTAGCCATTGAGCTTCTACTTGTCCTTTTAATTGTAAATGCTGACATTGTTTACAAATCAGCTACGAGAAGCAACATCCACATCCGTACGTTTCGCGAACATGTTGCTAATTGCCTCCTAGAGCTCTCCTCTCTGCAACCGTTAACGAGCTCCAAACATATTAATTCAAAAAGGATAGATGACAATAACAAAACTATTAGACGGGCTTGCGTTTTGTGTTAAGCCCAAATAAAAAAAGATTGTTCCCGAAATGCAGCTAGAAACCGTATTAAAAGAACAACTACATACTGTCCACAATGCCCAAACACTCCACAATTGTGCATTGATTGCTTTCAAAAATATGCTCATTTAAAAAAATAATGTACAAGGCTATATACTCTAATTTTTAAAACTAAGAACTTAAGAAGAATCAATAATTTTTTTTAAGATTTTTTCTATCATTTTTTTCTATAATTTTCCTATCATTTCTTATGTTAATGTACCCAATCGAATTAAAATATTAAAGAAAATAAAATATAAATCATAAAATATTTTTCTCACAGCGTTTTCCTTATGTAATCCACAAAATCATCACAAGACAATGACTCTTATACAGAAATGCTCAGCAACTGATTACCTGCTAAAAAAATATATAAAACTTTACGTAGTATCGCACAAAAACGAGCTACGAGGGCTGCCATATATATATAATCGTACTCAAAACGTTTTGACGTACGACCATTATTTGTGTTGTTAACAGTGACTTGAAAAAATTAATATAGAAAAAAATGGGATTAACTCGTGAACATTTTCGTGCCATCATTTTTCACAACTTTCGACGTGGATTATCACGACAAGAGTGCATTGATGAACTTAAATCTTTGTATGGCGATGAAGCACCATCCTATAGCACTGTGAAAAATTGGTATAATGAATTTAATCGTGGCCGAAGCTCGCTCAAAGACGAATTCCGCGAAGGTCGTCCAAAAACGGCTGTTGTGCCAGAAAACATTGATGCCGTGCGTGAACTCATAATGCAAGATCGACATGCGACATACCGAGAGATAGAGACATCTTTGGACATTTCTTCCACCAGCATACATTCGATACTGCATGAACACCTGGCCGTAAAAAAGGTTTGTTCTCGTTGGATCCCGCACAATTTGAAAGTCGCTCAAAATAAGGCTCGTGTCGATTGGTGCAAAGAAATGTTGCAAAAATACGATTGCGGTGCTTCAAAAGACGTTTATAAGATCGTCACAGGTGACGAATCATGGATCTATGCGTATGAGCTCGAAACGAAACAACAATCGACCGTGTGGGTCTTCAAAGACGAGCAAAACTCAATGAAAGTTGTTCGTGGAAGAAGCACTTCGAAGCAAATGGTAGCCTGTTTCTTCGGCAAAACTGGTCATGTGGCGACTGTTCCGCTTGAGCAACGTAGGACAGTCATTTCTGAGTGGTACACTACAATTTGTTTGCCTGAAGTCATCGGAGAAATTCGAAAAACCAACAAGAGAAGACGAATCATTGTTCACCATGACAATGCGAGCTCCCACACATCGGCTCAAACCAGAGCGTTTTTGACCGGCCAAAACGTCGAATTAATGGGTCATCCGCCATACAGCCCTGACTTGGCACCTAATGACTTCTTCTTGTTTCCGCACATCAAGAAAAAAATGCGTGGTCAACGATTTTCGTCACCAGAAGAAGCTGTTGAAGTGTTCAAAACCATGTTTTAGAGGTGTCTCAATCGGAGTGGAAAAAGTGCTTCGACAACTGGTTTGAGCGCATGTAAAAGTGTATAAATCATGCTGGAGAATACTTTGAAAAACAATAAAACCATTTTTGATTATAAATATTTGCATTTTCACTATTAGGCCAGAAATATATAGAGCAGCCCTCGTACAAGGTAATATGTATATACAACAACCCCTGTCGTACGAAAACGTACGACGTGGCACTCAATGTGCTAGATGGGATGGCGAGACATTTCAGCCTGGAACATTCTTCGGTGCCGGCATATTCGGGCATACCCGTTACTGACGAACTCTCTAGATCTGGAACTCGGTTGAGAGATGGGAAATAAATCCTCTGCTGGGACTCCCGTTAAGCTGCTGTAGGGCTTTATTTCTTTGGGAACCTTTTGGGGCCGCTCATACTTAATGGTCTGGCGTGTTCACGCGCACGAGGACAAATTAACCTCAGTATGATAGTAAAAGATCTGCAAACCTGGTGAGGTTTCTGCGATGACAGCTGAGCATAGTGGTGGCTGGCTGACAGGATACTGCATCATCAGTACCCATGCTAGGAGACTAAATCTTCCATACCATAACTTCTGTAGAAGTTGTCAGGATGAGAAAGAGCAAAAACGGTGGAGCATTTGCTCTGCCATTGTCCAGCTCTTTCTGGGAACAGAGCGGACCTTTTCGGCAGTCCGAGACTGCATGCTGACCTATCGGTCCATGACCTTAGATACAGCGGCCAAAACACCATGCTCTATTTTTGAGACTATTTGGAACCATGAGAAAGGAGAAAGAGAATTAAAAAATAAAAAAAAAACATCAAGTTAAAAAAAGGACGCCCGCCCATATTTTCCGAGTTACGGGCCTCTAAAATTTTCAAATTCTTTAAAATATCAATGTGGATATAATTTAAAAGCTTTTGAAGAGATCTTTAAGGAAATACGAAAAATTTTTAAAAAAGTTTATTCCATTAACAGTCGATGACATTTTTATGTAAAATTATTTATATGTAGTACTTAATTTTTTTCTTATTTTTTAATACTCTGTCACTCTATTATTTTTTTTATATATATATAGTTACTTCACTAAACTAAATATAGCACTCTTACTTGTTTTAATTTAATATAAAATAGAAGAAAAAAAATTAAAATTGTAGTGCAACGCTCAATAAAACGCTAAAATAAACTCAGAATAATACAAAGAAATTATTATTATTGCCTGATAGAGACGATTTCGTTAAAATACTTATAAGTAAGTGTAACTATGCATATAAGTGTGAACTATGCATATAAAAAGATGTAGGGTATTCAACAACATTTTGATTATAATTGAACATAAGTTAAAGATGGCTTAAAAGGCTGAAAGATATTACCTAGAAAATTGAAATAAGTTTTTCTATAAGGATGAAAGATGAATTTTAAAATAAATTATATATGTATACGGTCAGTTTAATATTTTTTTCATCAATACTATCTGTTCTTTCATTTTAATTTTAATAAAAAATTTTATGATTCTCGTTAAAATAATACATAAATTATAAGAAAGACTTAAAAATAATTAAATAAGAACAAAAAGTATTTTCGTACATCTGGAAATTTGTATGGCGTTTACTAAAGATATTTGAAATAATAATAAAAATTTATTAACCCTTTTTTGATTTTACAAAAATTGCAATACTTTCAAGCAATAAAATAATAAAATTTTTGCGCATATTGCACCTAAATATTAATGAATAGGTAGTGGGTTTTTTCTTATTTTTCTTAGTATGGGCCTATCATATTTCCAAAATGTAATAATTGATGAATTTTGTATCACCACGTTAGCTTTCCCTGAATTTGGTATGGCGAACCAGTATAAAAACACATGATAATATAACAGTCTTATATATGCATATATGCGGTGTTGCTTAATAGATAAGTAAAAGTACGCTTTACAAAATTCAAAATTAAATAATAAACTCGAGTGATATATTCGGCTATGCCGAATCTTATACCCTTCACCATTTATGTAAATCAGGTTTAGTGAAGTAACTCCAATTAAAAAAGCTAAGCCGCTTCTTATACACCCTTTACCATCTATATAAAGCTGACTTAGTAAAGTAACTCCAATTAAAAAAGCAATTATTGGGCTGACACAGAATTAAAAAAAAAATTTTACTTCATATATATAATTTTACATAAAAATGACATCGGCTCTTAATGCGTTTAGAATTTTTTAAAAATGTTGGAATTTTCTTAAAGATCTCTTCAAAATCTGAAAAATGATACCTTTATTGATATTTTAAAAACTTTGAAAATGTCAGAGCCACGTAACTCGATAAATATGGGCGAGCGTAATTTTTTTCACTAGATGTTCTTTTTTTTTATTTTGCCTCGGCAAACTCGATCAGCTCAATCGACTGCGCTATGCATAAGAAGTCAGAATATATACACTTTGTGGGGTCGGAAATGTATATTGTAGAAATTACACACGGAATGACAAACTTAGATATACCCTTTTTCCACTTCTTGTGGTGAAGGATATAAAAAACCCATATTTATATGCAATAAATGAGCAATTAAAAACTTAAAAATACGTGGAGTGTACTAATAGCTCAATTTATTCTGTCTGCCTTGTCGAAAATAACGCTTGTCACAAACACATGTTGGAAATTATGAATTTGCCTATACTTATATTGCTAAGCATTGCTCATGACAGACACATGAGTGCAAACCAACAAATACTGGAAAAGCCAGAATCCTTTAACAACAGCATTTAATTTTATGATAATTATAGTTGGCCAATAATTATTTTATCTGTAGTTGTGGATTATATTTTTGAGCTATTTAGGCCTACAGTTGTTAAGTATTTAAAAATTCAATTAAATTACTGTTTTTCCCGACGTTTCGTCGATTATTTGTCGATTTTATCAAGGGCGTCTATTTTTTATTTAAATAAATCATAAATAAAAATACTTACATTATGATTGAAAACAAAAGCTTCAGAATTATATACTTACAAAACAAAACGTTAATTCAAAATAAAATAAAATAAAATAAACAAATTAAACATGAACACAAAACATATAAACATTTTCAACAGGTTTAAACAATAAACACATCTTAGCTTAAATGTAGATTAGCTAATAGTGACTCTATAGCTGCTATTAGGGATGAGCGATCCCGTGATTTTTGAGGAACTTCGTTACCAGTGAACGTCATTTTCAGATCACCGTTCTTTTAAATAGCTACCGTGATTCATTTTTATATAGGAAGTATACGAGGGCTACTATATATATTTCTGGCCTGGCAACACTGAGTGCTGCCAAGTGCAATCTGACATTTCCATTGGAAAGTTTGTCATTTTTAAGCATAATCGTACTTAAAACGTTTTGACGTACGACCATTATTTGTATTGTTTACAGTGACTTGAAAAAATTAATACAAAAAAAAAAATGGAATTAACTCGTGAACATTTTCGTGCCATCATTTTTCACAACTTTCGACGTGGATTATCACGACAAGAGTGCATTGATGAACTCAAATCTTTATATGGCGAAGAAGCACCATCCTATAGCACTGTGAAAAATTGGTATAATGAATTTAATCGTGGCCGAAGCTAGCTCAAAGACGAATTCCGTAAAGGTCGTCCAATAACGGCTGTTGTGCCAGAGAACATTGATGCCGTGCATGAACTCATAATGCAAGACCGACATGCGACATACCGAGAGATAGAGACATCCTTGGACATTTCTTCCAACAGCATACATTCGATACTGCATGAACACCTGGCCGTAAAAAAGGTTTGTTCTCGTTGGATCCCGCACAATTTGAAAGTCGCTCAAAAAAAGGCTCGTGTCGATTGGTGCAAAGAAATGTTGCAAAAATACGATTGCGGTGCTTCAAAAGACGTTTATAAGATCGTCACAGGTGACGAATAATGGATCTATACGTATGAGCCCGAAACGAAACAACAATCGACCGTGTGGGTCTTCAAAGACGAGCAAAATCCAACGAAAGTTGTTCGTGGAAGAAGCACTTCAAAGCAAATGGTCGCCTGTTTTTTCGGCAAAACTGGTCATGTGGCGACTGTTATGCTTGAGCAACGTAGGATGGTCACTTCTGAGTGGTACACTACAATTTGTTTGCCTGAAGTCATCGGAGAAATTCGAAAAACCAACAAGAGAAGACGAATCATTGTTCACCATGACAATGCGAGCTCTCACACATCGGCTCAAACCAGAGCGTTTTTGACCGGCCAAAACGTCGAATTAATGGGTCATCCACCGTACAGCCCTAACTTGGCACCTAATGACTTCTTCTCGTTTCCGCACATCAACGTGGTCAACGATTTTCGTCGCCAGAAGAAGCTGTTGAAGTGTTCATAAACCATGTTTTAGAGGTGTCTCAATCGGAGTGGAAAAAGTGCTTCGACAACTGGTTTGAGCGCATGTAAAAGTGTATAAATCATGCTGGTGAATACTTTGAAAAACAATAAAACCATTTTTGATTATAAATATTCGCATTTTCACTATTAGGCCAGAAATATATAGAGCAGCCCTCGTATAATACTAAATAATATTTTATGCAAACACTAATCATGAGGAAAAAGGTATTTGGATCTCTACATTAAAAGCAGCTGTAATTAAATTTGTCCAATAAAAAGCAAAGTGTGAAGTTTGGAAAAAAGAATAGTTGTTGTTAATAAGTAGAAGCAAAGAAGCTGCTTTGATATACATGAAAGAATGAAAGAATCAAAAGTACTTATATTTATTTCTCTTTCACAAGGTAAAATTAAATTTAATACAAACTTAAATGTGCAAATGTAAAAAAATGTTCTTACGCGAAACAGTTATTTGATCAACTCAGTCACTGTAGTCACCAGTGATCATAGGTACTAAAATATCGCTCATCTCTAGCTGCTATTAATGTTGTCAGTGTCCTCTTTCAGGTTTATTGTGATCCCTATTATCTTTTGTATATGTGAACTTTCTTTTGTCTATCTCTTTTTCATATTTTTTTCTTTGTCCAATATTTTGATGTTATTAAAGTCAGCTGTGAGACCTGTTTTTATTATGTGTTCTGCCTTTACTCCTTTCTTTTACTAATGTCCATTGTAATTTATTTTGTTTGACAGTTTTTGTTTAAAATTTAGCAAGCAAATTCATTTTGAAATTTATGTATATACATCTGTAATTTTTAATATACAGCATGCATATATATATGCATAAGCAACAGCAAACGTTTTCAAAATACATGCTTTGCTGCAGAAAGAAACACAAAGTCAGCTAAAGCAAATGCGTTTCTTTCTTTTTTTTTTTGCATTTGCTTTTGCTACATTTTTCCTCAGCAACAGTTAAAAATAGTCAAGCATTTTTAATCACTACCTAAAAGACAACTAAACCTTAATACAACCAAACTGCTTTTTAGTTGAAATTGTTACGGCGTTACCAACTTAAAGTATCCGGATTGACAGAATAAAAGTGTTTTATGTGTTTTTATACCCTTTACCACAAAAAGTGGAAAAAGGATATAACTAAGTCCAGATTTAAGCTATGCACTTTTTTGAGGCATTTTTTTTTTTTTGTCAATTTTCTATTTAAGTTACAGCGTTATGCGTTATCTAAAAGTAAACACTAGCAATAGTAACATCCCTTCAAAACTCAAGCAATACCAAAAATTTCATGGTAGTTTTATGAAAAATTGCATAGTGTTAATGCCGTATAAGTACGTCATACCGTTTGTAATTTCTACAATATGCATTTCCGACCCCATAAAGAATAAACATATATCTTGACTTCTTATGCGTAGCGAAGTCGATTGAGCGATTTCAGTCTGTTCGTCCGTGTTAGTGTTGAAATCAATCCAAATACTAAATTTTAATATTTCTTTTGTATCAGAATAAAAAACGTTCAAGGGTTTCTGTTTTTTTTTTTCTGTTGTAGTTGACATGCTTATGAAAATGCCCAAATATTATTTTTTAGCCTACGATTAATACATATATATGTATTATCTACAAAAGTTCAAAAAAAAATTATTTTATTTTCAGAAACCTAACTTTTATCATAAAAATATTTTGAGCGGAAATTTTAAAAGTGGAAGTTAGCATCACTGAAACATCAATTGTAATATAAATATCAAATTGGAGCGTGCTCTAAATTATAAACTGATACATGGTAGAACACGTACGAGGGATATAGCATAGATCGCTCTCACGTAGGGCATCCTTGGTAACGCTAAATGACGATGAGAAGAACCAGACAAAATTTTAATGGGCCAAAGAAAACTTGGAGACTCGCCCTCCACCCAATTTTGCATCCCAGAAACGACAAAGGTCGGCTAAGGAAACCGTCACGACAGTCCCTCAGTTGCCCTTAGCGAGATAGTTAAGGATAACTTCGTATTAGTTATCATAGACACTAGTAAAAGTGACGGGACTACATCTCCAGATAACAGGATGTTAGTCCAAGCACCTCTTCGCAGTGTCTATAAGGACTTAATTTCGGCCAATCCTGGTCCCTCTCCCTCATGCCGTGATGCGGGCTGGTATCAGCGGCATGTTAAATTGATTGCTTGTGCTGATCAACGCTCAGCGGACTTGTACAAGCAGGCAGTTGATAGCCTTGGTGATATCTGTTCGGGTGCTAAGCTTTCAGTTGTACCCAAGGATCAGATTCCGAACCGTCCAATATCATCCGCACAGATCCCGGCTAATCCATCTACTCGGATGAAATTCTAAAACCTATCAAACTCAGCAACAAAGAGCTGCCTACGGGCGACTGGAAAGTCGTTAAAGTAAGCAAACCCAAGGGCCACTTCCCAGATGCCCTCATTGTCATTAACGATGAGTCCCGCGCTCCACTCAACGCCTGTAAGGGCGAGATCAACTACGGGTTCGACTCGATCTCTCTTAAGATCTATAAAGGCGACAACACGGGGAAAAGTTCTAAATCTCTTTTTGGACCTCTAGTACAGAGGCACCCGTGGGACAAACTGAACCCTCTACATGCCGTCCAGATACACAAGAAGTGTCATTTTGTCATCCTGGTTTAAGGGTGACTTTTTTCGGCGATATGTGGCAGAAAGCAAGGAGTCACTCCTGTCTAACGAGGGTGATGCCGACGCCACCCTCACGGCAAATCATCATTCCATTGCTGCTTCGGCGGTACTAGTCCGCCTGGCACACAAAGGAGAGGATTTGTTTTGGTCCAGGAACCATGATCGGTCTATGATCGGGTTTCTGGACTATCTATGGACGGTTATAAAACTCTCTACGTCACAGGTCAAGGTAAGCCCAGAGCCTGCATTATGGTAAAGTATAATATTAACGCTCTTTTTCTCCGATTCAGCGACAGGGACACCGTTACCATAGCAGTGGAGACGGGCTCTAAGGATGTCTGGGTGGTCTCCAACTATGTGGCCCACGATCATGGGAATTTGCCACCACATGACCTGTTGAATCTTCTGGTTGCAGAGGCTAACAACCGTCAAATGCTGGACTTCTTTGGGGCCGATGCCAACGCTCATCACCATATGTGGTGCAGCACGGACATTCATCCTATGACTTGAGTATTGACAATAAGAGAAGCGAGCCTACCTTCGTCACTTCGAGCAGAAGGGAGGTCCTCGATCTTACCCTGACAAACGGGGGCTTGTCTAATATTGTCAGCATCACTGAAACATCAATTGTAATATAAATATCAAATTGGAGCGTGCTCTAAATTATAAACTGATACATGGTAGAACACGTACGAGGGATATAGCATAGATCGCTCTCACGTAGGGCATCCTTGGTAACGCTAAATGACGATGAGAAGAACCAGACAAAATTTTAATGGGCCAAAGAAAACTTGGAGACTCGCCCTCCACCCAATTTTGCATCCCAGAAACGACAAAGGTCGGCTAAGGAAACCGTCACGACAGTCCCTCAGTTGCCCTTAGCGAGATAGTTAAGGATAACTTCGTATTAGTTATCATAGACACTAGTAAAAGTGACGGGACTACATCTCCAGATAACAGGATGTTAGTCCAAGCACCTCTTCGCAGTGTCTATAAGGACTTAATTTCGGCCAATCCTGGTCCCTCTCCCTCATGCCGTGATGCGGGCTGGTATCAGCGGCATGTTAAATTGATTGCTTGTGCTGATCAACGCTCAGCGGACTTGTACAAGCAGGCAGTTGATAGCCTTGGTGATATCTGTTCGGGTGCTAAGCTTTCAGTTGTACCCAAGGATCAGATTCCGAACCGTCCAATATCATCCGCACAGATCCCGGCTAATCCATCTACTCGGATGAAATTCTAAAACCTATCAAACTCAGCAACAAAGAGCTGCCTACGGGCGACTGGAAAGTCGTTAAAGTAAGCAAACCCAAGGGCCACTTCCCAGATGCCCTCATTGTCATTAACGATGAGTCCCGCGCTCCACTCAACGCCTGTAAGGGCGAGATCAACTACGGGTTCGACTCGATCTCTCTTAAGATCTATAAAGGCGACAACACGGGGAAAAGTTCTAAATCTCTTTTTGGACCTCTAGTACAGAGGCACCCGTGGGACAAACTGAACCCTCTACATGCCGTCCAGATACACAAGAAGTGTCATTTTGTCATCCTGGTTTAAGGGTGACTTTTTTCGGCGATATGTGGCAGAAAGCAAGGAGTCACTCCTGTCTAACGAGGGTGATGCCGACGCCACCCTCACGGCAAATCATCATTCCATTGCTGCTTCGGCGGTACTAGTCCGCCTGGCACACAAAGGAGAGGATTTGTTTTGGTCCAGGAACCATGATCGGTCTATGATCGGGTTTCTGGACTATCTATGGACGGTTATAAAACTCTCTACGTCACAGGTCAAGGTAAGCCCAGAGCCTGCATTATGGTAAAGTATAATATTAACGCTCTTTTTCTCCGATTCAGCGACAGGGACACCGTTACCATAGCAGTGGAGACGGGCTCTAAGGATGTCTGGGTGGTCTCCAACTATGTGGCCCACGATCATGGGAATTTGCCACCACATGACCTGTTGAATCTTCTGGTTGCAGAGGCTAACAACCGTCAAATGCTGGACTTCTTTGGGGCCGATGCCAACGCTCATCACCATATGTGGTGCAGCACGGACATTCATCCTATGACTTGAGTATTGACAATAAGAGAAGCGAGCCTACCTTCGTCACTTCGAGCAGAAGGGAGGTCCTCGATCTTACCCTGACAAACGGGGGCTTGTCTAATATTGTCAGGAATTGGAGTGTCTCTCAAGAGTGCTCCTTTCCTGACCACAGGTATTTAATTAACAATTTACATCTGGAATCAGTAGGTTTCAGAGATTCCCACTCCTACATAAATAGGAAGCAAACGGACTGGAATATATTTCGGTCTTAATTAGAGCTTGGGCTAAGGCCTGTTCCCTTTGAGATTAACGACCACGGCGATATTGATCGGGCGGTTAATTTCTTAACATTGAAGCGAAAGCGGCCTGCAATCCATCGAAGCCATGGGGTAAGCCGAAACCCCCTTGATGGAACACGGAGATCGCGGAGTTACGCTGAGAATGAAGAAAGCTCTTCAATAGGGCCAAAATGACGTTAACTGGCTGCCCTACAAGGACAAACAAAGGGAATTTAAGTATGCCAAGAAGATCCAAAAGAGCCTCATGGAAAAATTTCTTCTATGACATTGCTATCGCGGTCTCGGGAAAATAACTAACTACACTTACAGAACGGATGAAGTATTCACTCAATCTTCTGTCTCAATGGTGCCGTGAATTTGATCTCGATGGTTATCCTGGCAAAACGGATGTAATGCTTTTCTCACGGAAATACAAAGTTCAAATTTTTACTGCACCTAAGCTGAACGGCACTGTGTTCAGTGTAAGTAAAAGTGCGAAATACCTCAGCTGTGTTTAGACGGCGTGTACAAGTCATATGGAATGTCAGATTTTCCATATGTAAATCAATACACACCGTGTAAACCTCACGAAAAATAATAAAGCATACATATAAAGCATATGTTATTTTCTATGTGTTATAACATGTGTTAGTTTTTTATTTAGAGCACGCTCTAATTTGATATGTAAAATTATATGACAACAGATGTTTTCAGTAAAGCTAACTTCCATTTTTAAATTACCGCTCAACATATTTTTACGATAAAAGTGAGATTTATGAAAATAAAATTTTTATTGTATTTTGTAGGGAATGTATATAAATTGATCGTATGCTAAAAAAAATAATATTTGGGCATTATTATAAACATGTCAACCACGACAGAAAAAACAAAAAGCCTTAAACCTTTTTTTAATATGTTTGTCAAAACCAATTATTAATAGTTTTGTTTAAAAAACAATTAACAATACTTTTATTTTAAAAACTGACCTAGTGCTTGAAATATTAGAAAAGAAAATGATACATAATAATTTATTATTTGAATATTATTTTCGCTTATTGCATTTTTACAATTAAACTCAGCACAAATTATTTTATGGTAAAAAATATATAGATATTTGACTATTGCTCGTATTACCATCTAATAATTCATATTTTTTCTTAGTGGAAATGTACTCCAAACATCATGTCATGAGTTAAATTTCTTCTAGCGGGCTAGGATTTCTTAAGATAAAGACGTGTGCGCCCATTACAGGTAGCGAAAAGTTGAAAAACACGGCAAAAACGAATTTACTTGCAAAAATTTTTATTAAATGTACATTTTTAAAATGTTTGCGTATACAATAAATAAGACTTTTAGTTTATTGCTTTATTAGGGCAACTAACAACTTCAAATGTACAAATAAACAACAACAAATTTGCCGAGTACCTGTATTGAACGTGCAGTTTTAGGCTTGTGACCAGGCCAGCCATATTTGCCGATTTTAATTTTGTTCTAGAATATTTTATTAATTTTGGGCTACACTAATGTACTGTTTCTGTATTACAGGCGCTCAACTCGTCTGAAAAATTTATATGAAAAGCACTCAGTTTTTTGAGTTATTTCCATATAAATTTTTCAAACGAGTTGATCGCATTTAAAACATTAGAAAGATACAACTGTTAATAAGTCAGAACTTCTACTAAGAGCCAGTTTACATTAAGGGCATTGTATCAGTTACAAAAGTCATAATGCAGAAGTTTCAAGGCAAGAGGTAAAGAGAAACTTACGGGGTAGCAAAAGTAGCACGAAATGAATATTCATGACTCTTTTCAGTTTTTATTTTCTCATTTTTCTCACATTCCTGTTTCTCTCTTTCGTTTTTTGCAGTTCTATGCTTGAACGGTGTTACCAAAATGGCTGTTTTTTCTATATTGTTGAAAAATTAATGCGTTTAGTTAATAGCATTACTTAAAAAACTGGTTGATAAAACATCATAAAATTCTCTCACTTGCTACAAAAGAGTAATAATGTAAACGCTTGATGAATTACGGAGATACTCCAAAAGAGAAAACCAAAAAAAGCAGCTACAATGCCTTTAATGTAAACTGGCTCTAAGGAGAGTGTTAAGCTTATTTGCTATTATAAAAAACGTCGTTGAAAAAACCGTTCTTAACCGTATGTGAGCTAATTAAAAATAAAAAGTTTTCGCTGACGTAAATGAATAAACCGATCAGTGCAACACCAAGTCATAGTGTTTGGTTGTACGTATAAGTATGTACAAAATTTGAAATACAACACTATTTCTTCCGATTGATAAAAGTAGATTAATGCTATGCCAAAGGTTTGTACAAATTTTACAAAAAATTATGAAAACTACAAGTCCGATTTGATAGGATTCGGTGCTACCGTTAGTACAGGCTTAAATTACTTAGTTGTGAAAGTTTAAAAAAAGATATTCTAACTTTATTTATTATGAAATGTGTGGCCCTCACTTGCGTTACGTGCATTGTATGCTTATCTTTTATTAACTTCCGAATTTAAAACTCTACTTAAAGGTTGTCCAAACTAAGGTTTGAACACAAAACTTAAATACTTAAAAAAAAGAAAAGAAAAAAAGGCTAAAACATTTATATGAATTAAATCTTACTGAATTTTATTATATGCTTTGAAAATGTATATGTATTCGTATTATTACTGAATTATACTTACCTAAATTATACTTACCTTATATTATACTTACCTTATGTTATACTTACCTTATATTATACTTACCTTATATTATACTTACCATAGATATCGTAACAAACTGTAAAGTTGTTCATCTGGTTAACAATGAAATACATAATTCCAGTTGTCAAATTTGCTAACTTATTGTCACCTTAAAGAAAATAGTAAAACGCGCAAAAATATTTGGCACTTTTTGATCATTATTTCACAAGGCCACATCGTTGTTAAAACCCTAAGCGAAAATTCTTAAACCTAGTTGTTACTTACTCTTAAATTTAATTAAATAAAATTGAAATGTTGTTATAATTTTCGGTAATAACCGTCGTCACTGGCTGTGTACTTTGGATGTTCGACGAATAAAATTGAAATTATTGAAATCAGCGAATATTTAATGAAAGTGGCATTTTGTGAAGTTTAAAAGGTGAGAAATTTTGTTACCCTAATATTCTCAATCAAAGGCAGATTACTAATAAACCCTTTTTTTACGTTACCAAAATTATAATTATCTCGAAACGAGGAATTATAATTCATAATTCTCTTTCAGAGTAATCAATTGATTTTCCTCTGAACTCCAAATCAAATATTAAACAATCAACAAATTGTTCATGGTCTTCATCGAAGCCGTCAAAGAACAGAAGTAAATAATCAAATTCTCTTAATTAAAGCAAAAAACAGAGAAAGCAGCATAGCAGAACCACAACTAAAAAGAAGAAAAAACAGCATGAGGTAAAATTCACAGTTTTAATAATTTCAAAGTGAGTAGACATCTAAGTGCATTTAATTGAAGTAAAATTATTACAAAACTTACCCTGAAAAGCTACATATAAGTGTATGAAAATAATAAAAATTCTTAAATATACAAATATAATACTTACCCATTTAAATGATTGTGTAAAGGACAAATCCTTAAATAAAATAAAAAATGGTGAAAAAATTATATGAAAGTTAAATTACAGAGCTTAATATACTTACTTATACTTATAAACGTTGAGCTGTGTTATATACATACAAAAAAAAACCTAACCCTAAAATTCAATCGTGCTTCAAATCTCAAGACAGTAGAAAAGTTGAAAAAATCGCTAATTCATTTAAATAACAAAAGTATGTACTTATATATACACTATGTAGGTAGATATACGCATCCCGTTAAAAAATGTATAAAATTTACAATATGTATGTACATATATAAAAGTTAAAATTTCCTTTCAACTACGTATGTTAAAATTTCCCTTTATATAAAAATTAAAATAAAATTAAAGTGCAACAACAACAACAAAAAAAAAAGTGTAAAAGCAATATTTTAAATAATCTAAAAATATTTGTGATATACTCAGCGAAAAACAAAAACAAAATAATACATGCATTTAACAAGAAAGAAAACAATCACCAAAATTGCATTTCTGCGTTGGGGCTCTCTTACGTTCTTACACAAGTAAGTTAACATTTAATTTTATAAAAAAAGAAAAAAGGAAAAATAATAATAAGGGGAAATTGTATTAATAAAATATGTGAGGAATCTGTAAAGTTTTTCTTTAAAAGTTCTCTTGATCATAAAAAAAGGCATTTAATACTTTGTTAGCTTCTTTTATATTTGTTTAATAAGTTGATCTCGTGGTTGTTAAAAAAAAATTTTTTCTTAAACGTTTGTGCTGAATTCTCTTCGGTTAGATTATTCCCTGTTAATAATCATACAACTCAAGAGGCTTAAACAAAAAAAAAACTGGCCATACAGAGATTAAGTTTATTTGATGCAGAGAAATCTGAAAATCTCTTAATTTCCCATACAGTCCGCTTAATAAATCAACAAAAATTTTAAAACTTTTATTGAGACTCACCCTCAGAGATGTTAGATGTTTTTTTTTTTGAATTATCGTCAAAATAAAAAAAAAAAAAAAAAAACGTCAAAAAATCGTCATATAAAAACATTGTTTTTTTATCAACACGGATAAATTGCTTTGTTAAAACCTAAACAGACATTAAGTATAAAATAATATAAAACAAAAAAAATATATATAGAATTTTTAATAATTATACATCCAAATGTAATACATATTAATATTTAAAGTAAACTTTACGTACATACATATGTATTTCACGAACTCTATAAATATATATTAGAATTATGGTTTCTTACAATATTATTGGAAATGTTAACATTGTAACATTCTGAAGAGTTATTTTATAAAAAAAAATCATTTGATTGCAAAATTCCTACCAGAGTTTTTGTTTCTAACCAATTTCTAATCCTAGTTTTGTTAAGATTAATTTGGCTAAATATTCTTTCAACGTTAGGTGATGAATTGGGTTGGGCCATGTAATTATTCACTAGCTCACATATATTGGGAAATTACATTAACTTTTTTCCAAAACATGTTTATATTAAAGGAGCTTTCATCAAAATCAACAAACCTTAGTTCTCTTAATTCAATTTCTATGACTTGATATTTATCTTTGGACACCAACTTGGGAAAGCTTTTCAATAAGGAAAATATTAACATTTTATTTAAAATCATCGAGGGTGAAATTAATTTCATATTTTGCAATACCGTGTCATCAAAATCAAATCTTTTTCTTACTTGATAACATAATTTAACATAAAAAGATAAAATCGTCAAAACTTAAGTAACTATTCCTTAAAAATCGTCAATCGTCATTTTGGTCAGATCAGATCTAACATCCCTGCTCACCCTTAAAATAAAAAATACACTAAAAAGGAAGAGAAACGTTGAAGATACATCAGAGACGGAAAAGTTATTTGCCCTATTCACAAGCCCCCTAGTACGTGCTAAGTGCTAACAAAATACAACGGTGCTAGCTGTGTTGTTGGTAATTTTCATGCAAACATGCGATACAACACTTAGTACTTTTTTCATATGTTTTTCAAACGTTGTATTTGTTTAAATGTTTTATGTTTTAATGAATTATTATTTTTGTGTTCATGTGTGAATTATATTAAATTAAATTGAATTAAAAGATATTTTTATTAGTTTTATTTGTTTAATTTATTGATTTGACTGATTTATTAGAAAGTTGAAGTTAAAAGTTGCCAATATAAAAACTGTTCTTTAAGATTTAATATTGCTTTAATGACTCGATTTCTAATATCTTGTATGGTACCGCCATCACCTATACCAAAAAGAGATGCTACCTTCCGAACACAAGCAATATTTCAAGCACCATTCCCAAGCAGTAAAGTACAATTTTAAGCTGCAAGTCAATGCGTAGTTGGAGCCTTTCGCCAATTGTGCAAAAAACATCGTAATTTTTTATAAGGTTGAATATAAAGGCAAATTCCTCTGGCCGTAGTCGTATCATATGAAGAAATCTGTTTTCATCAAAATATCTTAAAACTCGATTATGCCATAATGATGATTTTGGTAGCCCTAAATGTATACTTCTGCGACTGGAGAGCAGGTACATTAGGTTCATCCTAAATATGTCTTGAATTTCATCCTCATCTTCTTCATCACCTGTATTAATTTTTTTCATTTAAAATATGAAAACAAAATAAGGAAAACGGTTATAACTTACTTGAGTCAACCATTATTATATCGAAACTATATTTTTCACACAAAAAATTCATTAATTTACTTTTTTCTGTTTTCTCCCCCATTTGGCTTATAAATAACAAATGATGAATAGCACTTTTCTTATTCTTATTTAGTTTTTGACGTATGAAGTACAATGTACAATGGCACATTGATACAATGGTTGTTCACAAAGAAGTAAACAAAAGGTAGTATGCAATACTACCTACACCTTAGCAGAGCTTGTGAATACGGCAATTATGTTGCTTCAAATATAAAATAAATATTTACGCAAATTCATACCCAATTACCTTATAAATTTTAAACATCTTTATATATTTAAAAATATTTTAATATAAAAAACTAAATATTAAGTTGCTTAAATAAAATTTACTCAGAAAAAAAAATACATTTTTTTAAACTCATAAGGCTGGAATATCAGTAAATAAGTAATTCTCTCAATCAGGGTTACCGTTGGGAAAAAAAGGAAAAGAGTATATATACCAATAGTTAAAATTTTTTCTAAGCAATAACAAAAACACTTTTAAATAAATATAAAATTTTAATTAAAAAAAAATTTTAAAGCACAATAAAAATCAATCAATAACTCTCCTTTATTATCTCTAAGATTAGTATTAAAACTATCATAAATTCAAAAGTTATTTATAAAAATTATCTATATAAAATAAATCAACACTTTGGTAGCTCTGCAGATAATAAGCTGTATTTATTTGTGCTTTTAATTTTGAAAGTTGTTGCTACGAGAAAATAACTATTTTACCCGTGAATCAAATTTTATTATAACTTTTTGTAATAAAATTTACCCATTTTAATTTAATTCTTTCGACCGAGATAAAAAATATATATTCTTACCAGTTACTCAGTTTAGCTTTTCTGCTTACTTTACTTTTAAACTAGAATAAAATTCTAGTGCTTTAACCCAAAAGCCCCTTATCATACGAAGTCGTAGAAAAGAAAAACAAAGTTTCGTAAAAATTACTAGAAATTTTAACTAATTATTTAGTGCTCATTTCATCTCTCCGGCTAGCTCAACATATCGCTACCCTATAACCCCTAAACTTTTCTTTCAAAGAAAGATAAAATACCAATCCTCTTTTCCGAAAGTGATTTTTAATTTACTCTAGAAAAAATTTCCCTTAATTTCAATATGCCTAATAATTCCCACGATGACTATAACCCTTCTTCAAAAGATCATTTTGAATTTGATTCTGAGCATTTGTTGAAATTCTGTGAGAAATTCGATCCCACTTCAGTAGAAAATCAAAATGAGTTTATTTTGGAGGTAAAGCTAAAAGACTTAGAGCAAAGGTGGAATAGAGTAGATGCTTCCTATGAAGGTGTTATATTGTCCAAAGCCAAGGATATTACACCGGAATTTAGACAGGAAGTCACAGGAAATTCGAGGTATGCGCAGAAACATATTACCAATGTACCTCTCAAATCTTAGAATTAATGAGAGTTGTGAGATTGGACAACCCAAGTAACCCCAGATTCCACTCAACGACCCGATATTATACCCAAAATCAAAACCCCTCTCAAACGTTTGTGCAAAACGACACGAATAACTGCATAAAACTTCCTCCCTGTGACACAGAAGTTTTTAAAGGCAGTTACGAACAATGGCCCTCATTTCGTGACATGTTCACGGCCGTGTATATAAATCATCCAAAACTCTCACCAGTTACGAAGTTATACCACCTCAGGAATAAAACAAGAGATGAAGCAGGTGCGATAGTAAATCGATATCCACTTTCTCACGATAACTTTGAGCTTGCATGGAATGCACTTAAGGTTCGTCATGAAAATAAACGAGTTCTGGTTGATAACCAGATCAAAATTCTCTTTGACATTCCACCGGCAACCAAAGAAGATAGCGAATTAATTCGGAAAATGCAGTCATCAGTAAGTGATTCTTTAGCGACCCTTAGAACCCTAGGCGTTGAAGTAGTAAGCTGAGACCCTATTCTGATTCGTTTGATATCCACAAAACTTCCCGAAATTACACTTTCACTTTGGGAACAGTCATTAACGTCTCCGCGAGAACTTCCGAAGTGGTCTCAAATGTCACGATTCCTTATTGACAGGTATGAAGCAGTGGAACGGCTTACAAATATTAAAACCTCAAAAGATTGTTTCAGTCTCGCAAGGTCAAATCAACCCAAAGTTCAAACATATGTATCCCAAAATAATCTTAACGAATATTTATGTAAGCTGTGCAATGAAAATCACTCTTTGAGAGCATGTCCCAAGTTTCGAAACTTTTCAGTACAACAAAGAGTAGATTTCGTGTATAAGAATAAATATTGCAATAACTGCTTAGCTCTTTCCCACCTCAAAGCAAATTGCGGAAGCAAACACACCTGTCTCCATTGCAAAAAATCCCACCATACTTTGCTTCATATGAAACAAAAATTCCCAAACCCTGCTCAAAGAGAAGAAAACCAACAAAATAAAGAAGTGGAAGATGAAACACAAAGAGTAGCTCAAAACACTTTCTCTAACACGACTCAAGCTATAATGAATAGAAATCGAGAAGAACTTCCACAAACATCAAAGCAATTTCAAGCAAATTGTGTGACAAGTAATGAAAACGTTCTCTTACGAACTGCTTTGATGCAAATTGATCATAGAAATCAATTATTCACAATAAGGGCTCTCATTGACCCAGGTTATCAGCGTACCTTTTTGTCAGAAAGAATCAGAAGTCGCCTTCAGTTACCTTACCAAAAATCGCACTTTGAAATTATCGGAATTGGTGGACAGAACTTGTTTTGTATGCAAAAAGATACAATCTCAGAATCCCAATCAAAGCAATTGTATTGCCCAGGGTAACCAAGCATCTTCCTGCTTGCACTTTTGAAATCCCTTATTCAACCGAACTGAAAGAATTGGACTTGGCAGATCCTACCTTCAATAAATCGTCCCAAATCGATCTCATACTAGGCAATGATTATGAAAATTTCCTCAATATTGAAGGTATAAAAAAGAGCATTTGTGGTCAAACTTCAGCCTACAACACTGTATTTGGATGGGTTCTCAGTGGCCCCATGAAAACAAGAACTGTTAACAGTTTTACTACCTCAGTAAAAGTATCGGACACTTCAGAGTTAAATAATTTGCTAAAAAAAGTTTTGGGAACAAGAAGAGATATCTGTTACCCGCCCAAGCTCAGCAGAAGAAGAAATTTGTCAGTATTATTATTCTCAAACCACTACACGTGATGATAACGGCAGATATGTCGTAAGATTACCTTTCAAACCCGAATTTCCTGAAAAGTTATTTCTTGGCTCATCGCGATTTGTCGCTCTGGCACAGTATGCTCGAATGGAAAAAACTCTAAATAAAGATCCCTACCTTCAGTCACAATATCAAGAAGTTCTGAAAGAATACACATCTCTTGATTATATGGAAGAGGCTTTTGGTCATGAAATTATATCACAAGGCAAGTATTACTCATACTATTTGCCACATCACGCAGTCGTTAGACCAGAGCACAAGACCACTAAAGTCAGAGTTGTATTTAATGCCTCGAGGAAAACAAAATCACAAGTTTCCCTTAATGATATTCTGTACACAGGGCCAACGTTGCAAAATGACTTAATAATAACAATACTTAACTGGAGAAAGTACAGATTTGTGTTTAGTGGCGATATACAAAAAATGTACCGCCAAATATTGGTCCACCCCGATGACCGACCTTTCCAGCGAATTTTATTTCAACCTCTACCCAACGGCCCTATTAAAGATTACCAGTTGAAAACCGTTACTTTCGGTGTAAACTGTGCGCCTTATTTAGCAATTCGGACCCTTCATCAACTCGCATTAGACTCCGAATCTGCATTTCCAAAAGCAGCGTCAATTTGCGTACTGAAAGTTATGTCGACGACATTCTCTCTGGCGGTTATACGATAGAGGAAACCCTCGTTACACAAGCCCAACTCTTAGAAGTTCTAAGTTCAGCAGGTTTCCCTTTAAAAAAGATAACCGCAAACAACCCTCAACTACTCGCGAAGTTACCCAAGGAGGATCTTTATGATTCAGACTTCCTTCGCTTTAATGAAACAAGCTCGACTAAGACCCTAGGCATTAAGTGGAATGCACTCAATGACTCATTCTCTTACAATTTTACACCCATTGAACAAGCCACAAAAATTACGAAACGGAAAATTCTTTCTGCTGTTTCAAAACTATTTGATCCCGCTGGATGGCTTGCACCCTTAATTACACGGGCAAAAATTCTGATGCAGCAATTGTGGCTAGAAGGGCTACAGTGGCATAAAGATATTTCATTAGGTTCTCTTGAAAAATGGAATAGTTTAGTCCAGGATGTCTCGAAAGTTGAAACTATTTCTATACCTCGCTGGTTAGAATATACCCCGTCATACTCTATTCAAATTCACGGATTTTCAGATGCCTCAAAATCAGCTTACTGTGCCGCAGTGTATATTAGATGTGAAACTCCTACCCGAACAATTTTTTCAAATTTATTAATGGCAAAATGTAAAGTTGCTCCTATTCAGACAGTATGCCTACCACGTTTAGAGCTCAATGGTGCGGTTTTACTGGCAAAACTTGTTAGCTATGTTAAATCATCCCTGAATCTAAATTTTAATGAAATATACTTATGGACTGACTCGTCCATAGTATTAGGGTGGCTTTCTAAACCTCCTTCATCATGGGAGACATACGTTGCTAATCGAATTGCTCAGATTCATCTATTAACATCAAATGCAACCTGGCGGCATGTCCCAACTCACGACAACCCTGCGGATCTTGGAACCCGAGGCTGTAAGCCCCAAGATCTTGTGCATAATACTCTTTGGTGGCAAGGACCATCATGGTTGTTTAAGCCATCCTCAGACTGACCAAAAAGAAATCCTCTTAAACTAGTTAGCAAATCAAAAAATTATTGCCACTCACTACACTCAGAAGTCAAGGAAGATGTTCTTAACAGGTTCTCATCGCATAGCAGAGCCCTACGCGTAATAGGCTATATTTTCCGATTTTACAATAAAAGTTTGAAAAGTATGGGACCGGATAATAATCGCTCTAAGTCAGATGAGTTGACTCAAGAGGAAATAAAACAAGTGAAAGTGAAACTCCTTGTTATAGCTCAAAAAACGTTCTATCCTGAGGAATATCAAAATCTACTTAACTCTCGGATAATGTCTGGTAAAAGCGCACTTAAATCTCTAAATTCAATTCTCGACTTAAAATTTATTATGCGCGTAAATGGAAGATTATCTCAATCATCTCTTCCTTATAACGAACGTTATCCGATTATTTTGCCTAGCAACTCCCATCTATATCTCACGCATTTGCACGAGCTGTTATGCCACGCAGAATGCAGTTAAATAATCCGAATAGTGCAAACAGAATTTTTCATATTCAGACTTAAACCTTATATAAGAAACATAATACGTCATTGCAAAACGTGCCTTATTTACAAGCAGCAAGCATCTTCGCAGATAATGGCTCCCCTACCTCCAGAGAGATGCAACTTGTCTCATCCCTTCCAGATAACAGGGATTGATTTTGCCGGGCCCTTTGAAATTAAGACATCCCCTCTCAGAAAATCTCCTATGGTGAAAGCAAAGGCTATACACTTAGAACTCTGTTCGGACTTATCCTCGGCTGCGTTCCAGGCGGCATTTGTTCGCTTCGTTGGGAGATTTATACCGCCATAGGCGGCAGTTAAAAGTTTCAAGTTTCATTTAAAACGAACGGCTGGTGGTCAAAGATTCACTTTTGAAGAATTTTCTACTATCCTAGCCAGAATTGAAGGTGTTCTCAACTCCCGACCGATATCTGCATTATCTGAAGACCCAACAGATTTAGCTGCTCTTACTCCCGGTCATTTTTTAAAAGGAGCTCCTCTAATGGCTTTCCCTGAACAGTCCGTTGATAACATGTCTCTTATTAATAGGTGGGAAAAGTTAAAGGTCATTCATCACCAATTTTCTATTCGATGGAAGGAAGACTATCTCAAGTCCTTGCATAAAAGACATAAATGGAAGAGCTCGGTTCCAAATATGCAAGTTGGCGATTTAGTGGCTATCATTGACGACTTACTACCTGCATACGAATGGCGGTTGGGTAGAATAGAAAAGACTTACCCTGGTACGGACACCAATGTACGTATTGCTGATATCCGCACAGCATCAGGAACAATAACTCGACCTGCAGTTAAATTGTGCTATCTTCCATTCCTGAACGATTAAAAATTGTACTTACCTCTTTCATATTTATCTCAATTAGTTCTTAACTATATTATCCTCATATGTTTACACTCTGTTTCATCTAAAATTTCAGCTAGAAAATGACTTCAAACTCTAATGTATTCTCTTTTTCCTATAGAACCAACAGAAGATTAGCCACAACTCGACCAATTGCAAGCCGTACAACACAACGTCGTTTGCAATCTCGCGATCCTGACGTTTATAGATGCATATTGTGCAATCGCTTCCATGCCTTGCGGTTTTGCAGAAAATTTCTAAAAATGACAGCTCAAGAAAGAGAAGACGTGGTTGAAGACAACCGGTACTGCATAAACTGCCTGGCCAGAAGCCATAACTTACGAGGTTGCACATCCATGGATACGTGCAGAAAATGTGATAAGTTTCATCACACACTGCTACATCAATATTTTACTAAAATATCAAAACGTAATCGGCAACCTAAAAAAGCAAAGATACCACAGCCAGCCAAAAAAAAAGGAATTTCAGCAGTCGTCAACACCTGTTACAGCAGACACCAAAATCCTCGCAGAAGCCATAAAGTCGCTGGCAAATGTACTTTGTGCTACGGATAAATCGGCATCTGTTGCCTAACGGCAAGGCCGGCGCCATGTCCAAACTAAGGTTTGAACACAAAACTTAAATACTTAAAAAAAAAAAGAAAAAAAAGGCTAAAACATTTATATGAATTAAATCTTACTGAATTTTATTATATGCTTTGAAAATGTATATGTATTCGTATTATTACTGAATTATACTTACCTAAATTATACTTACCTTATATTATACTTACCTTATGTTATACTTACCTTATATTATACTTATTTCACACTTTTTGATCATTATTTCACAAGGCCACATCGTTGTTAAAACCCTTAGCGAAAATTCTTAAACCTAGTTGATACTTACTCTAAAATTTAATTAAATAAAATTTAAATTATTGAAATCAGCGAATATTTAATGAAAGTGGCATTTTGTGAAGTTTAAAAGGTGAGAAATTTTATTACCCTAATATTCTCAATCAAAGGCAGATTACTAATAAACCCTTTTTTTATGTTACCAAAATTATAATTATCTCGAAACGAGGAATTATAATTCATAATTCTCTTTTAGAGTAATTAATTGATTTTCCTCTGAACTCCAAATCAAATATTAAACAATCAACAAATTGTTCAGAGATATTTACAGATAAGTATCAAGTACTCCAGAAAGACTTCATCAATTTCAATAATATTTAAAAACTACTAGAAATACAACCAAAAAATGACTTCATTAAAGTTTGTGAAAAATGTAGCCTGAATTTAAGTCTACTATGACCAACCTTAATTATGCAATAGTATTCTTACTCTTACTCTCTCTACGTAATGAAGTTATTATACATACCTTATTATTAACTTTGAAGTATTTTGTATCATAAAATGGTATTTTTCCCTTTGATTAGTTAGTTATAAATAAACTTCCGCAGAAACTGTTCATGAATCGGAGTGATTTTCTTAAATTTTCTTAACTTTTTTTACATGGTGCCGAAACCCGGGAACAGATTTTTCTTTAATAATATTATATAAAAGCGATTAAAGAAATTAGTAGCGGGTGGTTGTTAATAATAGCGAGAATGGATAATGTGTATAGAGCCACATGGCGAACCCAACTGACGAAGTTGTGTAATGCCGCTACAGACTTCCTGAAATCCCATGAAGAGGCACAGGTTGCAGATGTAGAAAGCCCTGAAAGGTTGGAAGCTGATATTAACCTCTATGTTCAGCGAATAAAGAATGCCCACATGAATTTGCAAAAGGCTGATCAGGCTATTAGTGTATCAATAAAACCTGAAGATTATCAGAAGGAGTGTGATGCAATCATAGAGTATGATGATAAGGCAATTTGCACTATTGCAAAATTAGAACATGTTCTTAGCACGAAGTTTACACCCAGAACCTCTAACGTTGAAGCAAATAATACAACCAGGGTCACCAGCGTTGATACAATTAACATAAGCGAATTTAGTGGTGTTAAATTAAAATCCTTTGAACTCAAAAAGTTCGATGGAAATTTTGAAAACTGGCTTCCATTTTGGGAACAATTTAAGAGTGCAGTTCATGATAATCGTAAATTATCAAAAGCTGCAAAATTTAACTTTCTTTCTGAATCTTTGGAGGGTAAGGCGGCAGCATCAATAGCTGGGTTTACACCTACAGAAGCATGTTACGATGAAGCCATTGACTTGCTTTTGGAGGAATATGGAAGTCAAGAAAAAATTATAGAACGGTTTGTACAAAAGCTTATGTGCCTAAATAAAGTGCATTCCAATAGCGATGTTAATGGTCTTCGTCGTCTTTACAATGAAGTTAGCTCAACAATTCGATCGTTAACGGCTTTAAAAGTTTCACCTTCACAATATGACCTTATGGTAAAATCAATTGTATTAAGTGCAATACCAGCACAGCTTCGTACAGTGTATCATAAAACATCAAGTACAGCTGCTTATTCAAGTACAATAGTAAGTGACGAAGAAGGAGATAATAGAGATAAAAGTTTAAAGAATTTACTAAATTTTATCAAAATAGAGGTAGAAGCGCTAGAAAAAGCAGAAATGTCTGAGAGGCGTACGTCGAAGAGAGATGTCCAAACGAATTATGGCACAGCAACTGGTCTATTTATTAGCGACGATACAACAAACAACAATTGTATTTTTTGTAAAAGAAATAATCACGCCACCAAAAATTGCAAAGCACAGTTATCTATTGAAGAGAAAAAAAGAATTTTGATGAAAGAAGCAAGATGTTTTCGATGTACAAGAAAAAACCACAACTCTAGATTTTGTAAAGCTAACTGGATTAAATGTGACTCTTGCAAGGGTATGAATATAACTTCTATGTGTGAGAAAGCAACAAGTTATGTTAAAACTAATAACGTCAACGATGGTCGAAGCAGCGAAAAAAGACAGCAGAAGTCACAGGACAGTCCAAAAGATGAGTGCAGCAGCGCAGCAGCGTTGAATACATTGGAGGCAGACCAAAACGTCGTATATCTGCAAACAGCGAGGGGTATAATCATAAACACTAACAACAACAAAAGCGTTTTGTCTAGAATCGTAATGGATAACGGTAGCCAGAGAACTTACATCAGTGAACATTTGATGAGCGAGTTAAACTTAAAATATTGTGGAACAGCGAAAATTAAAATAATTCCCTTTGGTGAAAAACAAGAGCATATTAAAACTAACATATTTAAGCGTGTTGAAATAATAATAAAAAATCAATATGATAATAAAATGATTACATTAAATGCGACGGTCGTGCCAAAAATTTGTGATGATGTTTTGCCTGAGCCTAATACTAAAAACAAAAGACTAAATAAGATATTTAATAATCTGGCCGATGCTGTCAACTGTAATGTGCGAATTATCGATGGCATTAATATATTGATTGGCCAGGATTATTACTGGCAATTTTATAAACAAGGCTGTGAAGTAATTTCAAAGAATCTTTTTGCCATTAATACTTTTTTTGGTTGGACATTACAAGGTGCTAACAATAATAGCGATAAAGCTCATTGTGTTTTTCAAATTCGAGAAGATCCAGAAGATTTCAAAATAGAAAAATTCTGGGACTTAGAGTCAATTGGCATAACAAGATTTGCAGCAGATAGCGAAAGAGAAATTATTAATGAAACAATTAATAAAATAATTTTGAAGAACAATCGTTATGAAGTGTCGTTGCCGTGGCGTGATAATAATACTAAGCTAAATGATAATAAACGAATTGCGATGGCTCGGTTACGTAGTTTAACGTTAAAATTAATGAATAATACCAAAAAATTTACTGAGTATGATGCTGGTATTCGCGACCTATTAGAGATTGGCATTGCTGAGAAAATTCCATCTTCAAATGATAATCGTGTTTATTACATGCCGCATAGACCTGTATACAGAGAAGATAAGGCGACAACAAAAATGCGAATAGTTTTCGATGCATCGTCCAGCGAACCAGGCACAGCGTCGTTAAATGATCTTTTAAGTATTGGTGAAAATATGGTAGCAGACTTGTTATCAATGTTGTTAAGTTTCCGTTCCAATAAAATTGTTATTACATCAGATATTGAAAAAGCTTTCTTACAGATTTCCTTATCAGAAAACGACCGAGATGTCCACAGATTCCTTTGGTTTGACGATACACCAAAAAATTTAGATCAACTGCCACCAATTATAGAATATAGGATGACAAGAGTAACCTTTGGAGTAGCAAGCAGTCCTTTCCTTTTGACAGCGACAATTCAAAAACACTTATTAAACTGTGAAGCACAATACGGAAATATTTGCAACAAATTAAAAAGGTCTTTTTATGTGGACGATATGGTCATCAGCGAAACTTCAGTTGAATCGGCAATAACTACAATGAAAACTGCAACTGAAATTATGGCAAAGGCGAATTTTAAGTTACGTAAATGGAATTCAAATGATTCAGAAGTAAGAAAGCATTTTCAGTCTGATGGGATAGAGAGACCATTGTCGCAAAAAATACTTGGTATAAGTTGGTGCACAGTAAGCGACTCTATTAATGTCGACTTAAAGAATTTAATCGAGGAGAAGATACCACGAGCAACAAAACGAAATGTATTACAAACAATGGCAAGGATTTATGATCCTCTTGGTATGCTTGGCCCGTTTACTGTAAGAATCAAAATATTATTACAAAAGATTTGGAAAGAACGTATTAACTGGGATCTGAATTTAAATGGCGATTTATTGAATGAATTTCAAATCTGGCATGAGGAGTTGTCCATTTTAAAAGAATATTCAATACAGCGGTGTCTATCAGCGAATGCCATATATTTGCAGACGCAAGTCCTTTAGCCTACGGAGCAGTTGCTTATTCACGGCAGACAACAGGTAACGGCGAATTTTTTACAAATTTTATTTGTTCCAAAAATCGAGTCCGACCTATTGATAAAACAACAAAAAGTGATGAATTATCACTGCCAAAATTGGAGCTCACAGCGGCATTGGTGGCTGCCCGATTAAAGAAATTTCTAAAATGTTCACTAGATTTCGCCATAAGCGCATTTTGGCTCTGGACAGACTCTACCATAGCGCTTAACTGGATAAATGGTAATGGTAAACGTATTCCATATGTCAAAGCTAGAGTTAACGAAATAAATCAGCTAACCAATATATACGAATGGCGACATTGTGATGGTAAATCGAACCCAGCAGATTTTTTAACGAGAGGTCTAACAGCTAAGCAACTGTCAGAAAGTAGCGTGTGGAAAACCGGTCCAATGTGGTTAGCAAATAGTAACGAATATTGGCCAAGGCAACACGATATAAAATCTTCAATGGGTTTACTTACATCGGTTGAGAACGAGGTGACCATTAAAAAAACAGAACCCATTTTAAATGTTGAAAAATTCAGCAAGTTAAAAAGGTTGCTACGCGTCACAGCGTATGTACTACGTTTTATCAAAAATTGCAGAAATAAATTGTTAGAAAAGTGCGACAATTTAACTGCAGTCAACAATATTGGAGAGTTATCTTACAATGAAATTCAACAAGCGGAATGTTATTGGATCAAATACTTTCAAAAAACACACTACGAAACAGAATATTCAGATCTAGAAAAACATAAGAAAGTCTCAGCACAGTCTAAGTTATTTTGTTTAAACCCAATTTTAATCAGCGGTATTATGCGGCTTCAAGGGCGTTTATCAAACTTAGCTTATAGCGATTACTCCTGTAACCCCATAATTTTACCAAAGAAATGTCATCTTAGCGTAATGTTAATAAATGAGGCGCATCATGCGGCAATGCACGGTGGTGTTAATGCTGTTTTGGCACTCTTGCGAAAACGTTTTTGGATTGTAAAAGGACGACAATTAATAAAAAGTATACTTAGCCGGTGTGTGATATGCAAGCGACTTCACGGCAAAAGCGCCTCAGAGCCATGGACAACCTTACCAGTAGAACGTATCAAAACAACAAGGCCATTCGAAACAACAGGCATTGACTTCGCAGGTCCTCTTTACATAAAAAGTGATGGTGAAGTAACTGAGAGAAAGAGTTACATTATGTTGTTTACCTGTGCTGCAATTCGTGCTGTACATTTAGAGTTGGTTAAAGATATGACGGTTGAAAGTTTCATAAACGCTTTGCGACGTTTTATCTCAAGGTTTGGACCTCCAGAAACAATAATATCAGATAACGCAAAAACATTTAAACGAGCTGACCTAGAGCTTAAAAAGCTGGAGCAGTTGTTAAAGAATTTTAAGATTCAACAAACAACTGCAAATAGAGGAATCACCTGGAAATATATACCCGAAAGGGCAGCATGGTGGGGCGGTTTTTGGGAGCGATTAGTGCGTAGCGTCAAGGATTGTTTGAAGGCAGCAATTGGTAAAAGTATTTTGACTTTTGACGAAATACGAACTTTTTTAGCAGAAGCCGAAAGTGTTATAAACGCTAGGCCACTAACCTACATTACGAACGATCATAACGATCTAGAGCCATTGACTCCAGCTCATTTTTTAACTAATCAAAAAGCTATTTTTATTCCAACAGATTTTCAAACCGATCAATCATCGATGGCTAAGTCTTGGGACTTAAGGCAAGTAATAATTAGGCGATTTTACAAAAGATGGCAATCTGAGTATTTGCAACAATTGGGCACAATTCATCACAATAAGAGCGGCCCTATTCGAAGAATCGAAGTTGGAGATGTTGTCCTGGTCCACGAAGATTTGAAACCAAGGCTTCTTTGGAAATTAGCGGTAGTTGATTCTGTATTCCATGGTAGAGATGGTCACGTTCGAGCTTGTAACGTACGATTAGGGAATAATGTAATACTAAAGAGACCTATTCAGTTTCTGTATCCATTGGAACTATCATCCTGCATGGCCGGGCCGAGGATGTGAAAAATGTAGCCTGAATTTAAGTCTACTATGACCAACCTTAATTATGCAATAGTTTTCTTACTCTTACTCTCTCTATGTAATGAAGTTATTATACATACCTTATTATTAACTTTGAAGTATTTTGTATCATAAAATGGTATTTTTCCCTTTGATTAGTTAGTTATAAATAAACTTCCGCAGAAACTGTTCATGAATCGGAGTGATTTTCTTAACTTTTTTTACAAAGTTAAACCAGATAACTGGCGTGTGGAGCAGTAGTTGTTTGAACACTAGATTTGTATAAGGCGTTAAAAATTTACTTTTCATTTGCTGCTTATGTTAATCAAATCGATACAGCGAATACAATTATAAAAATTTTAAACCAACCAAATCAAATATACATATTTTTCCTTTTTAAATATATTCTTGAAATCGTTAATAATATAAGAAGAACATTTTAAAGCGAGTCAACTGAATTACATAACATAAACATCCAAATGACAAACGCTTGCAAATTGGACAGAATGTCCACGATAGTAACAATTATAAATACTCAAAATTGTAAATTAGGGGTGCCCCAATATTTCATTTAATTTGAAATATTGGGGCACCGTTGCTTGAAAATTAGAAAAAATGTCCACTACATCGTCTGGTATAAGAAGTATAAATATTTAAAATTATAAAATACATTAGTTGATATAATTTGATGTACACTGACGGACAAAACTATTGACACAGCAGGTATGAATATTTTCTATTCACCACAGTTCTTAAATGAAATTACATAGACAGGTAATGTTTTCAACAAAATTATTTATTCACTTCTGAAGTATTAGAATATATAGTAAAAGTAATAATAAATGTAATATGTTGTGAGGAAAATATAAATGTTCAACTAAAACTAAAATTCTCAAGGGACAAAAGTTTTCACACAGTGTTTTATATACATGTAATTGATCAAAATTTTATTATTTTAATATTTGGTAGAGTAACCTTTTTTATCCAGGACTTCTTTTAATCTCCTTGGCATTGAATGTACTAAAGTTTTTGTAACATCTGCACCAATACTTTGCCATTCTTCTTGCAGCACCTGCTTGAGTTGTATTTTGCTAATAATATGCCGTTTTTCTACTCGCCTGCCCAACTCATCCCAAAGATGCTCAATGGGATTCATGTCTGGCGATTGCGGTGGAGTTGGGAGGATATGGGGAACATGATAAACAATCCACATTCGAACATCATTCGCTGTATGCTTGGGGTCGTTATCCTGTTGAAAATAGAAACTGTCCCCAAGACCCAGCTTATCGGCGCTTTGCAGAAGATTTTCTTTTAATATATTTAGATATATCTTCTTGTCCATATTGCCGTCGATGAAAACTAAGTTCCCCACTCCCGATGAACCCATACATCCCCAAACCATAACTCCTCCACCACCGTGTTTGACTGTACTCACGACGTTATTTTTATCAAGTTCGGTATTCGGCTTTCTCCAAACACGTGTTCTTCCATCCGATTGAAAAATATTAAATTTGCTTTCATCGGAAAACAGCACGCCGTCCCAGAAGTCTACAGGTTTATTTACATACGCTTTGGCAAAATCCAAACGCTTCTTTTTGTTGATTTTGCTGATTAGTGGTTTCTTTCTAGAAATTCTTGAGTTAAAACCAGCTCGATGTAGAGTTCTTCTGATAGTTTTTGGGTGAATTTCTTTTCCCATGACTTCTAAACATTCAGCAGCTAGTTCAGTGGAGGTAGTTTTTGGATTCTTTTTTATTTTTCTTATAATTTGAGTCTCTTCTCTTGGGCTAAGTTTTCGTGGTCGGCCAGTTCGAAGGGAACTAGTTAAATCTGAAGTCTCTTTTAATCTTTTAACAATACTAGCGATAGTATATCGGCTTCTTTTTCTTATTTCCCTAATTTTAGAGTATGATTTATTTTGTTTGTAAAGCTCTAAAATAATTTTTCTTTCAGCTTCAGACGTTTCTTTTTGTTTTCGGCCCATTTTGCAAAATTTAACTTCTAATTACCACTTTTAAACACAAAAATGAAAATGTAAACAATTTTATAAAGTAACTCCTAATCTTACAACGAATTGTGTTGCCATACCCCAAAAAATTTTACAAGTTTGTACTTTAAAGACTGAAAATTGCCACTGTGTGAAAAGTTTTGTCCCTTGAGAATTTTAGTTTAAGTTGAACATTTATATTTTCCTCACAACATATTACATTTATTATTACTTTTACTATATATTCTAATACTTCAGAAGTGAATAAATAATTTTGTTGAAAACATTACTTGTCTATGTCATTTCATTTAAGAACTGTGGTGAATAGAAAAAATTCATACCTGCTGTGTCAATAGTTTTGTCCGTCAGTGTATATGGCTAAACTGTTGAACAATTGTGGACAGACGGTTGAAATTTAAAAAAAAAAAAAAAAAAAAAAAAAAAAAAACTATATTGCTATGTTAAATTTGTGTTTGTTCTCTTTCAATACTTCTCTGTAATGCGTAGTGCGATGCACTGGCCAATCGACCAAAAGGGGATGCGTTCTTGATGCAAAGCGCGTTGCACATCCGAAATTACGGTTTTGTGTAGGCAGAGTTCCAATTCCGATTTTTGTAAAATGAGGTTAGTTTGTTAAAAAGACAGATGTATACCAGAAAAATTAGACGCTAGCAGAATGTAATGTTAATATTCATTCATGTTATAATTTCAATTCATTTATAATATTCACAGTTCAAAAATTATAATTTAATAAAAATTAAATTTTAAGCATGCACGACACAGCGCGCATTCTTGCTTACCTCATAACAATAAACATGACACTGAAGCAGCATCTATAATGTTGTGAGCAAACAAGTAAGAATGATTAACACATATCTGCCACGTGTACCGAAAACGGTGCACACGAAGCCTCATTTATACGCCAAGCTGTATTCTTAATTTAAAATGTTTTCATCGAAAATTTAATATATTTCAATTATCCAATGCGAAATAAATTTACTTTTTTATTGTTATTTACCGCATTTTGTCCTTTTAATATCTAAAATTATGAAAATAATATTCGTGCTTTCAAAAACATGAAAAATTTTAAAGTGGTTACCGTGCGCCGAAAATGCTACACGTGGCCTAGAAATGACACATTCACATTTACAACTTGGCAGGGAACGTGTTAAAAATAAAATTTGCATTCGTCTTCAATTGATGATTGGAACAAAAGCAAGAAAAAATGTCCAAGATGAAATACAGAGAGAACAGTGAAGAAATACTTTGGTTTGTGTGTATATTTCGTCTAACCAAATTAATATTGATATGAATATATCTCTTATACTTAATAACAAAGTTAGTTGGTTAAATAGATAATGTTTATAATTACACAACTAAGGTAAATAGATGCGAAGAATGCTGATGAAGGACGTCGCGGTCCAGAAAGTGCAGCATTACATTCTGCTAGCGTCTAATTTTTCTTGTTTTCTGTGGAAATTACATTTGTAAAATAAATTTTCTCTCTAAAAAGATTTTTAGAAATTAAAAATGAACTAAAGCCAAAATAATTTAAATTCATTTAAAATATTCACAGTTGAAAAATTCTAATTTAATAAAAATTAAATTATAAGCACACACGGCACAGGGCGCATTCATGCTTACATCATAACAATCAACATGATACCATTGAGTATACAGAGATGTCACGAGACTATAGTCATCTCGTTTTTTTCTATGCATCTCTTTCTTGACATCCTATCGACTTCAATTTTGTTTTGATTTGTGTTTCTGGCGCAAGAAAAAATTAAAGTTTTATTATAGGCAAAAATAAGGGTGGGTTTTATGAAAATTTATAAAATTAAAAAAAAAAACAAGATATTTATATGTTTTTATTTGATCAAGTTATATTTATATTAATCATTTGACGAAAAAGTCATAGTTTTTAGTTTTAACACGTCCACAAAAAATAACACTGCATTTCTGCCACAGATCACAATTTCTGCATTCAAAATTGAAGTCGATAGGATGTCAAGAAAGAGATGCATAGAAAAAACGAGACGACTATAGCCTCGTGACACCTCTGTATACTCCGTGGATGATACTGAAGCAGCATCTATAATGTTGTGAGTAAACAAGAAGAATGATTAAAAACAAAATTTGCATTCGTCTTCAATCGATGATTGGAACAAAAGCAAGAAAAAATGTACAAGACGAAATACAGAGAGAACAGTGAAGAAATACGTTGGTTTGTGTGTATATTTCGTCGAATCAAATTAATATAAATATATCTCTTGATGTTTATAATTACACAACTAAGGTAAATAGATGCAAAGAATGCTGATGAAGGACGTCGCGGTCCAGAAAGTGCAGCATTACATTCTGCTAGCGTCTAATTTTTCTTGTTTTCTTAGAAAACGGCAGCATATATTTGTAAAATAAATTTTCTTCCTAAAAAGATTTTTAGAAATTAAAAATGAACTAAAGCCAAAATAATTTAAATTCATTTATATATTCACAGTTCAAAAATTCTAATTTAATAAAAAAAAGGAAGTTAATTTTTATAAATTTACAATTTAACGACTAAACGGTATTCAAATACGTTATGAACTTAACTAATATTTACATTTTCCTTGTTTACCTTTAATTTGACTCGTAAAATGACAATAATAATTTGTTTTTATAAATATGGGAACTTGGATATAGATCGGACATCTCATCCTGATTATGCTCAGCAAACAGGTCATCTTGTTTACGGGGAAAACCGTAAATCTAATGTAAAATCATTTTTCGTATCTACATTAACACAATTTTTTTTAATATTTTTTACTAATTTCAGATGCGAATCCGAAAATCTTTCCAACTTTCCATATTCCTTACTGGAAATAACTTATTTCTTGTTTGTAAAAAAACATTCTATTTTTATACTTATTTCTTTTGAGATAAAGAAAATATTCATTTATAAAACTTTCTAAGTTTAAGAAATATTTTTTAATTACAGTTTTTATTTTGAACAATTTTTCAAATGTTCAACTACTTTTTATATTTAAATTATTTAAAACAAATTAATTTGCTTGTGATTTTACATATTTAAAAGCAATTGATCGCACTATAAGGCGCGGATATTGGGAATTAATTTTCAAAATTATGTTATCAATTAATTACCGTGAATTTTATAATGAGAGAATACTTTCATTTCACTGTTTGCCCTTTTCATTTATTTTTTAAATAAACCTTTTTCTACTTCCTGAAAAAGTCATATGTGAGGTTGATTTTTTCTTGTTTTTAACTTTTTTTAATTCTATTAATTTATTTTAATCATATTGATTTTTTTAATTCTATGAATTGTAAATCTTATATTTTAAAATTACGATTTCCGCGAAGCAGGGTTTAATATGGTAGCAAAAATATTTTAATATAATTACAAAAATAAATGATTCTTACCATAGTATATCTAATTTCTCCTAGCCGTTGATGAATCAGGTGACTGTGAGGATTGTGCAATAGAACTTCTTCCATACAAAAGGCAGCTTTTACATAATCACCCTCAGCTAAATATAAACTGCATAACTCATGCCAAGCCTCTTGGTCAGACATAAATCTGTTTTTAAGCACATTTACATTTATTATTTTAAATAACATCTATTAACCGCTTTAGAATTTACTTTTTTAAATATTCATTTAGTTCCTTGATGGAATCTACCCGTCGTCCCTTCGCCTTTAGTATAGCTATTTTACGTTTCCTAGGAGCTGCATTAGTATCATCTTTGGCAATAATAGCATCTAAAACTTCAATAGCCTCAGTATAACGTTCCATTGCTTCAAGGCGCATAGCTTTAAATTTCATTACACGCATACTTCCTGGAAACTCCGAACTCAATTCCTTAACACATTTGCCAGCTATATCGAAACGAGCTGTATCTAAAGCCGCAAGTATAACTTGTTCCAGAATAAGATGTCTTTCGTTTCCAGCTTTCGTCACTTTGTCATCTAGTACTGCTTCCCACAGCTGAATAACATCATCACTGCGACGTTCGTTAACTTCTCTCCAAATCCGGAAATAGTCACGCACATCTGCAAGCGACCGTAGAAAATGATTTCAGGTCAATAAATTAATTAATAAAATGTATCTTGTTATTTGTCATTGACACGCATTATCGCATTAAAATTATATTTGCAATGTTGTTTTCTTACCTCTCCAATTCATTTCATCATAATTTAAGGCCATATTATTTTTCAAAGCTGATTTGCAACTTAACTATAATTAAAATTTTTTTCTAACTTCTCACAAGTAATAAAAATTAGATACAAAAACACTAGAAAGATATTTCACGACTCAATTGAACTATATGGAGCGCTCTGTTTACTGAGCTCTGTGCTAAGTTACTGAGTGCATTTTATAGTTCATCATTGTTTATATGAAAACATATATAAAATAACAACTTAAGTGTAACCTTAAAACTTATTTTGGTACAAATTAATTAAAAACATCCTTTTTTATTCAGAAAATATATTATTATGAACCAATATTCTTTTTGGTTTTAAAGATTTACAAAAATAAAGTCAGAAAAAAGTTCACACTTGCATACAGTTAATCTTTAAATTTTTTCAGTTGCACAGTTTTTCATTAGTATGTGTGAATATTTTTTTAATTTCTGATAAATTTATCAAGGACACATAAAATTGTGTTAGCTAATCGGCGAGAAGAAAACAAACTATTTGGCAAATTTTTTCTTTGTTTTGGCAAACTTTTTTAGAGTTGCATGGAGCGTACTTTTTTATGAACAACACAGAAATTTGTTAATGTTTTTTAAAATAAAAAATTGAATTAGATGCGTCTAAAGTGGCAAAATCAAATTTGAAGGTTGTCACTTAATTGATTTTAATCATATATAAGCTATATGGTAGACAAATTATTACTTTGTTAAAATCTCCTAATACACTTTTTTGCTAATAACTCCAAAACTATTTCGCGCGCACATATCCCACTACCCGGAATCAATAGAGGACAAAAATACGAACAAAACGTGATATAACTTATTTTCTAAAAGACTTTCTGAAAAAAAGTTATTAAACAGCTAACTTTCGAAAATTAGAAAAAATCGTTAAAATATATTAAACTAGTATTTTGTTCATTACGCCAAAACGGGTTCGCGCGCACATATCCTACTACCCGGAATCAATAGAGGACAAAAATACGAACAAAACGTGATATAACTTGTTTTCTAAAAAAATTTCTGAAAAAAGTTATTAAACAGCAAACTTTCAAAAATTACTTAAAATCGTTAAAATATATTAAACTAGTATTTTGTTCATTACTCCAAAACGGGTTCGCGCGCACATATCGCGCTACCTGCAATCGATAGAGGACAAAAATATTAATCGAAGGTGGTCTTGGGTGTTTTCTAAAAAAACTTTCTGAAAAAAGTTGTAGGGTAGCAAACTTTGGAAAATTTAAAAAACACGTTTATATATATTGAATTAGAATTTTGCTCATTACTCCAAAACGAATTTGCGAGCACATATCGCACTACCTGAGGACAAAAATACGAATAAAGCTTAGTACAAGTTATTTTCCGGAAAACTTTCTGAAAAAATTATTAAATACCAAACTTTTGAAAATTACGAAAAAATGTCAGAATATATGAAATTAGTATTATATTCATTACTCCAAAACGGTTTTTCGCGCACTTATCCAACTTCCCAGAGTGGATAAGGGATAAAAATTCGAATAAAACATGGTACAAGTTATTTTCCGAAAAACTTTCTAAATAAAGTTGCAAACTGAAAAATTAGAAATATATTAAATTAGATTTTCATACATTTTATACCACAGATAACTAACCAGATAAGACACGAAAAATTCAGTATGCCCAGATTCTAGCTTTCGTTAGAGAGGGATTATTCATCTGTGTTTTATAGATTCAAACAAAATATTTACCAAATTGCTGTTTAAATGTTCGTATTAATAAAAATATCAATGCATTGGAAGTGAAAATATATAAAAGGAAAAAGAAGTATTGCTTCCCATATGAAATATCCTAAGGTATGCATATAATTAATGCTTTAAATCTTTACTTTGATTTAAGCATTAAAAAGTAATAATTTTATATGCCATTCATTAATTCCATTTAGGTCTGGCAACAAATCTGATGCATAGCAAACAACAGAAGAAAACTCATTTTATTTCTTTATCTCGAAATGGGAACTACAGATTATTTATCTGTGATGGGAACATCTGCTCGCAGATCTTTCTTTAAAAAGTGGGGTTATAATCAAAGACGCAACGCCCACGTTTTTTTTTTCAACTGTGTTCCAAAAATGCCATCATGTTAACAAATAAATTAAAAAAGCAATAACAGCAACAAAAAAAAAAACAATAAATATTAACCTGATGAAAAGTCAACACCTGTACCTCGTTTCTGTATTTCTCGCATCGTATAAGTTTTCGCATGAAACAAGTAAATTTTTAGAAAAACGATGTAAATTGAAACAAATAATGGGTTTTCTCACACAAGTGTTTCTGTATCTTTAAAATGCGAGAACTATATGTCATTTAAGTTATTTTCCAACAGTTATTGGAAGTATGCGAGAAAAAGTGTTTCTGTATCAATATTTTGTGAAAAGTTTTACGCAAGAACTGTCGGTAATAACCGTCGTCACTGGCTGTGTACTTTGGATGTTCGGCGAGCGCTTTCGATGTGATAACATCATTTTCAAGCCGCGTTTTTATTAAAACTGAAGAGATAGTGTTAAAAATAGATAGTGTTAAGAATAAAAGGTGGTGGGTTTAGGTAATTTTTGTCCGTTTAAATAGTATTATGCAGGTAGATTCCCTGATATCTGTCTTGTTTATTGGGGTAAATAGTTAATATTTGGGTCTTTTATTATTGGATAGGTAAGTGTGACCGTCTGTGGGTGTTTTTCGTTTGTAAGAGTGTTTTAGTAATTTTAGTGGTGTAAAAATCGTATCAGAGGTTGTGTTTACCTGTTCGTTAATAATGTCTCTGTTAAACGTTCGTGTTTTGTAAATTTCCATGTTTTCAAGAATGTCTAGTCTTCGTCCTTTTTTACTTGGGTGTAATACTGTCATACATTCATCTATTTCCTTTGGTTCGTGTCCATGTGTGTTAAGGTGTTTTGCGAAATTGGAGTTTTCCTTTTGTATGATCGTATGTGTTCTGTAAACCTTGTTTTTAATGTTCGTCCAGTTTGTCCGGTGTATGTATGGTTGCAAGTACAAGTAAGTCTGTATACTCCGCTGGTGCTAAATTTATCCGTTGTTTCTATTGATGTCTTGAGATTGTTACGTAGAGTGTTGCTCGTTTTTAATGTTGTGTGTAAACCTTCTTTTCGGAAAAGGTTCGTTAATCTATATATTTCTGGTCTGGTCGCGCACTTATCCAACTTCCCAGAGTGGATAAGGGATAAAAATTCGAATAAAACATGGTACAAGTTATTTTCCGAAAAACTTTCTAAATAAAGTTGCAAACTGAAAAATTAGAAATATATTAAATTAGATTTTCATACATTTTATACCACAGATAACTAACCAGATAAGACACGAAAAATTCAGTATGCCCAGATTCTAGCTTTCGTTAGAGAGGGATTATTCATCTGTGTTTTATAGATTCAAACAAAATATTTACCAAATTGCTGTTTAAATGTTCGTATTAATAAAAATATCAATGCATTGGAAGTGAAAATATATAAAAGGAAAAAGAAGTATTGCTTCCCATATGAAATATCCTAAGGTATGCATATAATTAATGTTTTAAATCTTTACTTTGATTTAAGCATTAAAAAGTAATAATTTTATATGCCATTCATTAATTCCATTTAGGTCTGGCAACAAATCTGATGCATAGCAAACAACAGAAGAAAACTCATTTTATTTCTTTATCTCGAAATGGGAACTACAGATTATTTATCTGTGATGGGAACATCTGCTCGCAGATCTTTCTTTAAAAAGTGGGGTTATAATCAAAGACGCAACGCCCACGTTTTTTTTTTCAACTGTGTTCCAAAAATGCCATCATGTTAACAAATAAATTAAAAAAGCAATAACAGCAACAAAAAAAAAAAACAATAAATATTAACCTGATGAAAAGTCAACACCTGTACCTCGTTTCTGTATTTCTCGCATCGTATAAGTTTTCGCATGAAACAAGTAAATTTTTAGAAAAACGATGTAAATTGAAACAAATAATGGGTTTTCTCACACAAGTGTTTCTGTATCTTTAAAATGCGAGAACTATATGTCATTTAAGTTATTTTCCAACAGTTATTGGAAGTATGCGAGAAAAAGTGTTTCTGTATCAATATTTTGTGAAAAGTTTTACGCAAGAACTGTCAATATAACTCACATTTCAAAACAGCGCGAGAACAAGTAAGATTTAAAATATATTTTTAAATTTGTGTAAACATGGAGTCTAAATCAGCCGAAAAGGTAAAAAGCAATTTAACTTAATAATAAAAAAGTTTTATCAATAAGTGTTTATGCATTTATTTATGTTTTATATCTTTTTATTTAAAAAATAAAAAGAATTTCCAAACATGTCCTCCGCGCTGTACTATACATTTTTTCGCTATATTATTTAAAACTAATTTTATTTGTTGTTATAATTTTCGGTAATAACCGTCGTCACTGGCTGTGTACTTTGGATGTTCGGCGAGCGCTTTCGATGTGATAACATCATTTTCAAGCCGCGTTTTTATTAAAACTGAAGAGATAGTGTTAAAAATAGATAGTGTTAAGAATAAAAGGTGGTGGGTTTAGGTAATTTTTGTCCGTTTAAATAGTATTATGCAGGTAGATTCCCTGATATCTGTCTTGTTTATTGGGGTAAATAGTTAATATTTGGGTCTTTTATTATTGGATAGGTAAGTGTGACCGTCTGTGGGTGTTTTTCGTTTGTAAGAGTGTTTTAGTAATTTTAGTGGTGTAAAAATCGTATCAGAGGTTGTGTTTACCTGTTCGTTAATAATGTCTCTGTTAAACGTTCGTGTTTTGTAAATTTCCATGTTTTCAAGAATGTCTAGTCTTCGTCCTTTTTTACTTGGGTGTAATACTGTCATACATTCATCTATTTCCTTTGGTTCGTGTCCATGTGTGTTAAGGTGTTTTGCGAAATTGGAGTTTTCCTTTTGTATGATCGTATGTGTTCTGTAAACCTTGTTTTTAATGTTCGTCCAGTTTGTCCGGTGTATGTATGGTTGCAAGTACAAGTAAGTCTGTATACTCCGCTGGTGCTAAATTTATCCGTTGTTTCTATTGATGTCTTGAGATTGTTACGTAGAGTGTTGCTCGTTTTTAATGTTGTGTGTAAACCTTCTTTTCGGAAAAGGTTCGTTAATCTATATATTTCTGGTCCTGTGTAAGTAAAGATGTGTCGTCGTGTTGTGTCGATTGTTTCCTTGTCTTCTTTCTTCTTGTTTTTGTTGTTGTATTGTCTGAGTAGTTTGTCGATGGTTGTAACCGTTATTTTTAGCTATAGTGTAAATTGTGTCGAGTTCTTTGTTGTATTTATCTGGAGCGAGTGGGACTATTTTAAGTCTGTGAATCATGTGTCTAAACGCTGCGAGTTTATGTTGAGTAGGATGGTTTGAGGAGCTGTGGATAGTTGTGTCTGTCATGGTTGGTTTTCTATAAATGTCAAAGTTTAAGGTATCAATTCCTCGTATTATTGATATGTCAAGATAATGTAAAGTTCTGTTTTGCTCTTTTTCCATTGTGTATGTGATTTTGTTGTGTATTATGTTTAAGTCTATAAGAATTTGTTCGGCGTTGTCTCTTTCTAGGATGCATATAATGTCGTCTACGTATCTGTAGTAATGGGTTATTTTATGTTTTTCCATCAGTTTTTTGATGTGTAGTTGTTCTAAGTGTTGCATGAAAATCTCTGTGAAGATTGCGGATGTTGGGTTTCCCATGCCGAGTCCATCAGGTAGTTTATAGAAGTTATTGTTGAATCTAAAGTAGTTTTGTTTTAATATCGTCTTTGCAACATCCATTATTTCGTTGATATATTGATTGTCGTATATGTTGGAAAGTATGTTACGTAGGATAGTCAAAGTTTCGTGTGTGGGTATTGATGTATATTAAAGGGCTGCACAAGCATAAGAAAAATGTCTTATAAGCAATCACGTAAATTTCAAGTAGTGTGTGTATAAAACACTCTCATTTTCAAACACATACTTCCAAACACAAATGTTTTGCTTTGCTATCAAAATATAGAATAAGAGAACAAAAGTGTTTTAGAACAACATTGAAGCAAAACAAAACTGAACTAGAACAAAAATGAAATAGAATATCAAAACTGAAGTAGAACATTCAAAACACGCTTGAAGTTTTTGATAGCAGAATTAGGCTAAAGAGAAACTACAATCATTTTCGTTTTTCTCAATATGAGTGTTGTCAACTTTAAGATTTGAAAACGCATAAAAATGGAGAAAAAAAACATTATAATATCTGTTTTATTTAAAATGTTAATTGAATTACTTTTTCAAAACAAATTCAATAGTTTTATATTAAAAATATAATAGTAAAATTGTCTTTTACATTTCGGGGTTTTCAGAAAAACGAATAGTAATGAAACTTAACAAAAATAAAAATACAACAAATTTGCATGTATTCGATCATACCAGATAAATTTTTTTCACAAGTTCTATACAAAAGTTTTTAAAAAGAGTTCAGCGATTGATAGTAAGGATTTAAAATTAATAATACGTGGCAGTATTTATCTTTTTATGAAAATATGTTTTAAAAATCTATTTTTTATCAGAAGTATCATATTTTCGTATTAAAAAACAACCTGTAATGAAAAAACAAATTTGTGTGTTTACATATCATTTTTGCACATTTTTTTAAAAAATTCTGTTTAAAACTTTTTAAAATGAGACCAAAAATTTTTTTCTATGATAGTTGTTAACTTTAAAATTTTAAAGCACTAAAATTTAATCGCAAAAAACCGATTGTTTTTTTTTTTTGGTTAATTGAGTTGGTTTACGCTTCAAATAGCATTTTATTTAATTTCGAGCTAAGCCGAGTTAACAATTTTATTATTATTTATTAGCACAGAATTATAAAAGGAGCATTTCAAAATGTTACTATTATATAAAAACTTAACTAATTCAAATAGCTTAAATATATAAATAGCATATGCGTACAAAAATTGCTTGTATAAAAGTATTTTCTTTCAACAGCCTTAAATCGCATTATTTAACAACACTGCTTTATTATCGTGAGCATTTTTGTATATGTTCTAGTGCACTCGATGTTTCTACTATGATTTACCGTTTTTTTACTTCATTTTCGCCTTTTGTTTTGATGTTCTACTCTGTTTTAAAACACAAGCACTAACAAAGCTGTAAAGAGAAATTTTTCGAATGGTGCTTGTTTTCTTTTAGTGAGAGCCATGTTTTGTTATGCTTGTTTTGATATTTATATTTACACTGAAATTCTGTGTTTGGAAGTAGTGTACACTAGAACATAGAACTTTCAAAACATTTTGTGCAGCTCTTTAATGTATATAGATCCTTTATGTCGAAGGAAACGAGTCTCGTATTATCAGTGATTTTGATGTCCTTAATTCTGTTTATGAGGTCTTGTGTATTTCGTAACATGTATGTGTTTTGCAAATTTATTTTCTCTTTAAAGAATGTGGCAAGGTGTTTGGCCAAGTTATATGCAGGCGCAGGTTTGTAATTTACTACAGGTCTGATTGGAATATTTTCTTTATGAATTTTGGGTTGTGCTCTGAGTGTAGGGGGTCCTGGGTTCATGTTCATGAATATGTATAACTTTCCGTCAGTGAACGTTTTGCAGCGTTTTAGTAGGCTTCGTATTTCCTTTTGGAATGAATCGGTTGGGTCATTCTTGAATTTTGTGCATTTTACTTGCTGAATGAATTGTTGTGTTTTCTCTATATAGTCTTTCTTGTGCATTATTACAGTTGTGTTCCCCTTGTCTGCTTTAGTAAGTAATAGATTATTATTCCGAAGTTTTGCTTTTATCTGTCTAGTAGTTTTTTGTTCGTCAGGATTAGTTTTAGATGAAGTGTGTTCTCTTATTGTTTTTTCAAGTACATCGGCTATCTTGTGTCTCATGTGTTCTTGTCGGTCAGTTGGTAAGTGTGTAATAGTAGCTTCGGCGTCTACGATTTGGGTTTCAATTGTTTTTTCTATTTTGTCAAAAGGTAGATTATGTTTTAGTCCCTTCTCTATTAGTTTTGTTTCATTGTCGGTGAATTCTATGTTTGTCAGGTTTTTCACTCGTGGGTAAAATTCTGAGTTTGTACGTTGTTCAGTCTGTTTTGTGAGTTTTGTAAATTTTCTTTCCATCCGCTTGTATTTGTCAGTCATCTGATTTAGTATCCTTTCATGTAAGTTGTGTATTTTACTCGCAAATCGAGAAACGATGAAATTTTTTGTTTCACTCTTGATGTGAAGACTTTTACGATGCGAGAAATACAGAAACGAGGTACAGTACCTAATGGACTGAATTGCCGCAAACGTCATGAAGTATTCTTTTGGCGCAGAAAACTATACGAACATTATAAGATGCACAATGCCGAAAAAGCTGCTCTCAAACAAGAAAAATAACAAATTTTGAAACATTCAAAACAGGCAAACTACTTCGAATCATCAAAACAAGACTAAAGCTACAAAAAAGTACAATCGAAAACAACAAGCATTGTAAAAACTCAATTGGGCACATCAAACACATCAACTTACTCTAGCCTACGTTGGCCTTAAATATCAATTTAGTAGCTCCTTGCCTTCGGATGCAATACGCAAATTGTGGAAACCGATCAAACCATAGAAAATGTTATGGATTTTTATTTTAATTTTGATTATGATGCTTTATTTGGAAATTTTGATGATGTCGATATAGAGAATGATATCGAATTTCGTAATATCTTGCTTACGTTCGATGACTTTCGAAGATATGTTGCAGGATTAAAAAATGATACTTGTGCTGGGGCAGACACAACTGAATCGTATTGTGCTCACTGTTAGAAATCCTTCATAAGGCAGTATTAATTTGAAAATCAGGTTTGTTCATAGAGGTTAGTACGAACTTATTTTTTTTTACATTTTTTAATAATTGTAAAGCTTTCTTTAAAGGGCTAGCACCGTATCGCTGTGAACTGTGTACAAATCTGTACTAATACCAAGCGTTGTTTGATACGTCACTACAGAGCAGTACACAAAAATGTACCTACTCGAGATACGATTCAAGCTAAGGGCGACAAAGGTCTGTATTTTGTTTTTAACATTTATTTTGTTAACAATATTTTGATGTCTGTATTTCTTTATTAGTTTGTGGCGACAAAATTCCCATTGAACTTTTGAAAATAGAAACCAAAACTTGAAAGTTTTTGAATGTCCGCGGTGCGGATTAAGCATTTAGAGCTTAAACATAGTTTAACACCAATTAATCAATATCAAGCTCGTTACAATAGTGTAGCGAAAATATCCGCAATATCAACAAGTACTCCAGTAACATCAAACACGACAGCCTCAAATATCTATATAAATACGACGATAAAAGCAGAAACAAGCGAACTAAACGCAAGTTGCTATAAGATATACCAGGTCAATACTAGCGCTTCTACCACAGAATTTCTAACGAAAAGGTAAACACAGACTGCAAACGAAAACCAGTATAACAACAATAATATTCTGTAAATACAAGTTAGTTACTCGCGGAAATGAATTTAACAAATTTATATTAAAATTAATAAACACTACATTCTAAAGATTTGTTATAAAAATAATAAATTGAAAAACAACAGCTAAAAAACTGAAATTCATAAAATCTTTTTTTTTCTGGTTAAATTATTTTGAGATGATGTTGATGTTGCCGGTTAGTTTGTCGTCGCCATTTTTGATGTTGAGTTGTGTGCAAAGCAAATTTTTAAAAACATGAAAAAGTATAGAGCAATATTAAAATAACAAGAAATATACAAAATAACAAAAAAGAAATGGAAAAAACTAAAATTACCAATTTCTGCCAATTTGGAAAATTAGTGAATTAGTGAAAAAAGGCAGTTAAAGGCAGGATTTTGTTGCTTCGATAAATGGATTTGCATTATAAAAACTTCACTTATTATTTTTTATCCATTAAATATTATAATAATAATAATTATTAATACAAATATATACAATAATACAAATATATATTTTTATTTAATAATACAAAGCTATTTATCAGGCAGACAATATCCCACCTTTAACTAAAGGCAAGTTGTAATAATGGCCCTTATACTGTTTATTTTAATTGTTTGTAATAGTTTTGCTTATTTTATTGTTTATAGGTATTTTTTTTAAATTTGCATTTCCCACAACACTTAACACAATAGAATCAACTGACTCGAATATTAGATATGTGTGTTTTATTTTTTATATTACCGATATGTGCTTCGAATTCGTTTTGGAGTAATGAACAAAATACTAATTCAATATATATAAACGTGTTTTTTTTTAAATTTTCCAAAGTTTGCTACCCTACAACTTTTTCCAGAAAGTTTTTTAAAAACACCCAAGACCACGTTTGATTCATATTTTTGTCCTCTATCGATTTCAGGTAGCGCGATATATGCCCGCGAATTTGTTTTGGAGTAACGAACAATATACTAATTTAATATATATAAACATGTTTTTTATAATTTTCCAAAGCTTGCTACCCTACAACGTTTTCCAGAAAGTTTTTTAGAAAACACCTAAGACCACGTTTGATTCGTATTTTTGTCCTCTATCGATTGCAGGTAGCGCGATATGTGCGCGCGAATTCATTTTGGAGTAATGAACAAAATACTTATTCAATATATATAAACGTGTTTTTTTAAATTTTCCAAAGATTTTTACCCTACAACTTTTTCCGGAAAGTTTTTTAGAAACACCCAAAACCACGCTTGATTCATATTTTTGTCCTCTATCGATTTCAGGTAGCGCGCGAATTCGTTTTGGACTAATGAACAAAATACTAATTCAATATATATAAACGTGTTTTTTATAATTTTTAAAGTTTGCTACCCTACAACGTTTTCCAGAAAGTTTTTTAGAAAACACCCAAAACCACGTTTGATTCGTATTTTTGTTCTCTATCGGTTGCAGGTAGCGCGATATGTGCGCGCGAATTCGTTTTGGAGTAATGAACAAAATACTCATTCAATATATATTTTTTATAATTTTCCAAGGTTTGCTACCCTACAACTTTTTCCAGAAAGTTTTTTAGAAAACACCCAGGAATACGTTTGATTCATATTTTTGTCCTCTATTAATTGCTGGTAGCGCGATATGTGCGCGCGAAATGATTTTCGAGAAATGAATGAAAAACTAGTTTTACAATTTTTTCTTCTAATTTTGCAAACTTGTTTTCCCTATAATGTTTTCAAAAAGTTTTTTAGAAAAAAAATGGAACCGTGTTTGATGCGTACTTTTAGGCTTTATCGATTGGCATTAGTCGTTTCGATGTACGGATCTTAGTTTGAATTTTATAACTAAAAATCCATTCCATTTAATGACTAAATGTCTTAAGCGTAGCTCATTTATTTCTCAAATGGAGAAAGTGACAACCGGAAAATCAGATTCTACTAGCTTTAAGCTTCATAATTCAATTTTTTATTTTACAATGCATTAAAATTAGAGGAATTGTGACCGCATTTAATTACGCTTATTTTTTTGTCAAATTTTGTTACATTTTAGTTAAGAATAACAAAAATACTCCGTTTTTTGCAACTCTGTGAAAAAAGTTTTCCGTTCTCAGAGGTCGAGGAGAAGATAACAAACTTTTTGACAATTTTTTTTTTGTTTTAGCAAACTTTTTTCAGAGTTGCATGGAAGGTACTTTTTCCTATGCGTGTGAAAATGTTGTTTTTTTTTGTAGGTGGATTAAGGGCGGTTTACATGATCACAGAAGTCTTACGACATGTCAAATTTTTGTGCAGAATAGTACCAGTGGGATCGTCTAAACTGAATAAGTAATGAATCTGCACAAATTGAGAGAAAATACGGATGAAAATTTGACAGTCGTATGGCTCTCTTTGTTTTTTGGAAATTTTCAAAAGACAAGTACGAATCATTAGATCAGGGATGTATTTTCTGCAAAACGCTATTTTAGTTTTGGTGTGTTTTAACCATACCAATTGTGTAAACTCAAAAATAATCTGTCGTAAGATTTTTACTCTCAGTTTTAAAATACGGATGGAATTTGATAATATTTTCTCTTGGATTTTACGTACGTAAAGTCGTACCGTCTAAACCCCCCTTTAGTGCCACGTGCTTTAATGGTATACATAAAAAAATGTTAACAAACTAAGACGAAAAATAGCATTTTTCAACTCGATAACAATTCGTTAATTTATTATTAATTTAAATACAAAAAAACAAAAATAAAAGCCTACAGATCATAGAATCAAATTTTGCAACTGTCACTTTTGATTATTAAGAAATAAAGTTGCTGCACATCACTCATAACTCGAAAACTGTTCCGCGTGCACATATACCACTATATACAATCGATAGAGGAATGAAATAGGAATCGATCGAAGTATAGGTTATTTTCTGAAAGACTGTACGAAAAAAGTTATAAAGCGGCAAACTTTTCAAATTTAAAAAAAACGCTCAAAAATATAAGGTTAGTTTTTCGCTTATATCTCGAAAACTATTCCGCGTGCACATATACCGCTATATACAATCGATAGAGGATAAAGGTACGAATCGATCGTAGTATAGTTTGTTTTCCGAAAGACTACGAAAAAAATTATTAAGCAGCAAACTTTTCAGAATGAAAATAATCGCTGAAATTAAGAGGTTTAGTTTATTGCTTATATCTCGAAAACTATTCCGCGTGCACATATACGGCTAAATACAATCGATAGAGGATAAAGGTAAGAATCGATCTTGGTATAGTTTGTTTTCTGAAAGACTGTACGAAAAAAGTTTTTAAACGGAAAACTTTTCAAATTTAAAAAAATCGCTCAAAAATATATGTTTAGTTTTTCGCTTATATATCGAAAACTATTCCGCGTGCACATCTACCGCTATATACAATCGATAGAGGATAAAAGTACGTATCGATCGTGGTATAGCCTGTTTTCTGAAAGACTGTACGAAAAAAGTTTTTAAACGGAAAACTTTTCAAATTTAAAAAAGTCGCTAAAAAATATAAGTTTAGTTTTTCGTTTACATCTCGAAAACTATTCTGCGTGCACATATACAGCTATATACAATCGATAGAGGATAAAGGTACGAATCGATCGTGGTATATTTTGTTTTCTGAAAGACTGTACGAAAAAAGTTATTAAACTGCAAACTTTTTAAATTAAAAAAAATCGCTGAAATTATTAAGTTTAGTTTTTCGCTTATATCTCGCAAACTATTCCGCGTGCGCATATACCGCTATATACGATCGATAGAGGATAAAAATATGAATCGATCATGGTATAGTTTGTTTTCCGAAAGACTGTACGAAAAAAGTTATTAAGCGGCAAACTTTTCAAAAAAATATCGCTGAAATTAATAAGTTTAGTTTTTTGCTTACATCTCGCAAACTATTTTGCGTGCACATATACCGCTACATACGATCGATAGAGATTAAAAGTACTAATCGATCGTGGTATAGTTCGTTTTCTGAAAGACTGTACGAAAAAAGTTATTAAGCGGCAAACTTTTCAAAATTAAAAAAATCGTTAAAATTAACAAGTTTATTTTTTTCCTTATATCTCGGAACTATTCCGCGTGCACATATACTGCTTTATACGATCGATAGAGGATTGAAATAGGAATCGATCATGGTATAGATTGCTTTCCGAAAGACTGTACGAAAAAAGTTATTAAGCGGCAAACTTTTCAATTTAAAAAGAATCGCTGAAATTAATAAGTTTAGTTTTTTGCTTATATCTCGCAAACTATTTCGCGTGCACATATACCGCTATATACGATCGATAGAGATTAAAAGTACTAATCGATCGTGGTATAGTTTGCTTTCTGGAAGACTGTACGAAAAAAGTTATTAAGCAGCAGACTTTCAAAAATCGAAAAAATCTCAAAAAATTGGTGAAAATTTTTGAACTAATTAAAGTTTACTTCTACTTAGTATTAAATAGTTGATAATACTAATCAATAGAGATCGAAAATACCTTTCAGAATATGTGTGATTAAGTTTCTGAAACACTTGCATTTATAATATGTACCGCAGCAAACTTTAGCTAATTAAAAAAAACACAAAGCCTTAAAATAACAGCGATGTCGGTAATAGTGTTTATACAAACACACATGGAAAAATGTAAACAAACTTTTGAAAAAATATTGCGTTTTTAAATGTTGTAAGAATTCATCAATTTGTCATACATTTAAAAACAGAAGATGGTTTTTAGAAGCTGAAAGGCTGTAATATCAGATTTTCTGGTTGTCACTTTTGCCATTATAGAAATAAAGATGCTGCACATAAGATACTTTGTCCTTGATCGAGATAGTTATTGAGTTATAAAATCTTAATTAAAAGCTATACCACACAGCAACTTGTATCATTTGGTATAGAACAAAAATACGATTCCATATTGATATAGATTATTTTCGAAAATACTTACGTTTAGAAGTCATAACTCGAAAAATTTGACGAATGGCTTAAAATTATACAAATAGTTTGTTAAATATTACAGCTAAGCTATTAGTGATATCACAAACCTACTAGTACGAGTTAATAAAGGACAATATTACCTTTTTAAATTGGTATACATTTGGTTTTAACTCCGCTTATGGGCGTACTTTATTTGGATTTTGTATGCGTTGTCCTTCCAGTTATCATACTACAGTGGTTGCACAGCATTATCAAAGATTTGCTTAATTTTTTATGCACTGTTTTACCCAATCTGATACTAGAGCCTTGTAGCTTCTAAAAACCATATTTTGTTTTTAAATGTATGACAAATTGATGGATTCTTGCAACATTTAAAAACGCAATATTTTTTCAAAAGTTTGTTTACATTTTTCCATGTGTGTTTGTATAAACACTATTACCGACATCGCTCTTATTTTAAGGCTTTGTGTTTTTTTAGTAGCTAAAGTTTGCTGCGGTATATATTATGAATGCAAGTGTTTCAGAAACTTATTCATACATATTCTGGAAGGTATTTTCGATCTCTATTGATTAGTATTACCAACTATTTAATACTAAGTAGAGGTAAACTTTAATTAGTTCAAAACTTTGCACCAATTTTTTGAGATTTTTTCGATTTTTGAAAGTTTGCTGCTTAATAACTTTTTTCGTACAGTCTTTCGGAAAACAAACTATACCATGATCGATTCCTATTTCAATCCTCTATCGATCATATATAGGGGTATATGTGCATGCGAAATAGTTTGCGAGATATAAGCGAAAAACTAAACTTATTAATTTCAGCGATTTTTTTAAATTTGAAAAGTTTGCCACTTAATAACTTTTTTCGTACAGTCTTTCGGAAAACAAGCTATACCATGATAGATTCGTATTTTTATCCTCTATCGATCGTATATGTGCATGCGAAATAGTTTGCGAGATATAAGCAAGAAAATTAATTAATATTTTTGATCGGAATTTTTTTTACAATTTAAAAGTTTGCTGGCTTATAACTTTTTTCGATATACCACGATCGATTCATATTTTAAGCCTCTATCGATTGGCGTTAGTCGCTATGATGCGCGGCCTTTAGTTTTGTTTTTATAACTAAAAAACCATCACAATTAATGACTACATGTTTTGGGTGCAGCTCCTTCATTTTTAAAATGGCGAAAGTGACAACCAGAAAATCTGATTCTGCAAGCTTAGAGCTTTTTATTTATTTTAAAATCTATTAAAAATTGACCAATTGTGACCGTTTCTAAAAGGTCTTATTTTTTGTAAAATTTTGTTTAAATTTTTGTTATGAACAACAATAATTCTCCTTTTTTTACAACTCTATAAAAAAAGTTTTCGTTTTTTCTCAGTTTGTTATCTTCTCCTACGTTTCTCAGAGTTTGATTTCTTCTCATGCGTTTGCTTTTGACAGGTGAAAACTATTTGTACAAAAACAAAATGTATGTGTTTCTATGGCAGTGTTGTATTTATTTTCGCATTGAGTGTACATGCTATGAATTCGCCTTACATTTATATAAGCTGTTCAGATAAACTTGCGATATATAATCTACAGAAAAGATACTGTTATACTTTATTTGTTTACATTTATGTATAGTTAGTTCAGATAAACTAGCGATAAAATTTAGGGAAGACAGAGATTTTTCGAGCTTTGCTAGTAGATCCAACCTGAATCGTCTTAAAATAACTTGCTTCGCTCTCAAGATGTAATATAGCGAAGCACGTTGACACTAAGCATACAGAGGCACCGAGTATACAGAGGTGTCACGAGACTATAGTCGTCTCGTTTTTTCTATGCATCTCTTTCTTGACATCCTATCGACGTCAATTTGTTTTGATTTGTTTTTCTGGCGCAAGAAAAAATTAAATTAATTGGGTTGATTCCGCCAGTATATAATAATCTGTTGTTATAATTTTCGGTAATAACCGTCGTCACTGGCTGTGTACTTTGGATGTTCGGCGAGCGCTTTCGATGTGATAACATCATTTTCAAGCCGCGTTTTTATTAAAACTGAAGAGTGTTAAAAATAGATAGTGTTAAGAATAAAAGGTGGTGGGTTTAGGTAATTTTTTGTCCATTTAAATAGTATTATGCAGGTAGATTCCTTGATATCCGTCTTGTTTATTGGGGTAAAAAGTTAATATTTGGGTCTTTTATTATTGTATAAGTAAGTGTGACCGTCTGTGGGTGTTTTTCGTTTGTAAGAGTGTTTTAGTAATTTTAGTGGTGTAAAAATCGTGTCAGAGGTTGTGTTTACCTGTTCGTTAATAATGTCTCTGTTAAACGTTCGTGTTTTGCAAATTTCCATGTTTTCAAGAATGTCTAGTCTTCGTCCTTTTTTACTTGGGTGTAATACTGTCATACATTCATCTATTTCCTTTGGTTCGTGTCCATGTGTGTTAAGGTGTTTTGCAAATTGGAGTCTTCCCTTTTTCTTTTGTATGATCGTATGTGTTCTGTAAACCTTGTTTTTAATGTTCGTCCAGTTTGTCCGATGTATGTATGGTTGCAAGTACAAGTAAGTCTGTATACTCCGCTGGTGCTAAATTTATCCGTTGTTTCTATTGATGTCTTGAGATTGTTACGTAGAGTGTTGCTCGTTTCTAATGTTGTGTGTAAACCTTCTTTTCGGAAAAGGTTGGTTAATCTATATATTTCTGGTCCTGTGTAAGTAAAGATGTGTCGTCGTGTTGTGTCGATTGTTTCCTTGTCTTCTTTCTTTTTGTTTTTGTTGTTGTATTGTCTGAGTAGTTTGTCGATGGTTGTGTAGTTGTAACCGTTATTTTTAGCTATATTGTAAATTGTATCGAGTTCTTTGTTGTATTTATCTGGAGCGAGTGGGACTATTTTAAGTCTGTGAATCATGTGTCTAAACGCTGCGAGTTTATGTTGGGTAGGATGGTTTGAGGAGCTGTGGATAGTTGTGTCTGTCATGGTTGGTTTTCTATAAATGTCAAAGTTTAAGGTATCAATTCCTCGTATTATTGATATATCAAGATAATGTAAAGTTCTGTTTTGCTCTTTTTCCATTGTGTATGTGATTTTGTTGTGTATTATGTTTAAGTCTATAAGAATTTCTTCGGCGTTGTCTCTTTCTAGGATGCATATAATGTCGTCTACGTATCTGCAGTAATTCCATCAGTTTTTTGATGTGTATTTGTTCTAAGTGTTGCATGAAAATCTCTGTGAAGATTGCGGATGTTGGGTTTCCCATGCCGAGTCCATCAGGTAGTTTATAGAAGTTATTGTTGAATCTAAAGTAGTTTTGTTTTAATATCATCTTTGCAATATCCATTATTTCGTTGATATATTGATTTTCGTATATGTTGGAAAGTATGTTACGTAGGATAGTCAAAGTTTCGTGTGTGGGTATTGATGTATATAGATCCTTTATGTCGAAGGAAACAAGTCTCGTATTATCAGTGATTTTGATGCCCTTAATTTTGTTTATGAGGTCTTGTGTATTTCGTAACATGTATTTGTTCTGCAAATTTATTTTCTCTTTTAAGAATGCGGCAAGGTGTTCGGCCAAGTTATATGCAGGCGCAGGTTTATAATTTACTCCAGGTCTGATTGGAATATTTTCTTTATGAATTTTGGGTTGTGCTCTGAGTGTAGGGGGTCCTGGGTTCATGTTCATGAATATGTATAACTTTCCGTCAGTGAACGTTTTGCAACGTTTTAGTAGGCTTCGTATTTCCTTTTGGAATGAATCGGTTGGGTCATTCTTGAATTTTGTGCATTTTACTTGCTGAATGAATTGTTGTGTTTTCTCTATATAGTCTTTCTTGTGCATTATTACAGTTGTGTTCCCCTTGTCTGCTTTAGTAAGTAATAGATTATTATTCCAAAGTTTTGCTTTTATCTGTCTAGTAGTTTTTTGTTCGTCAGGATTAGTTTTAGATGAAGTGTGTTCTCTTATTGTTTTTTCAAGTACATCGGCTATCTTGTGTCTCATGTGTTCTTGTCGGTCAGTTGGTAAGTGTGTAATAGTAGCTTCGGCGTCTACGATTTGGGTTTCAATTGTTTTTTCTATTTTGTCAAAAGGTAGATTATGTTTTAGTCCCTTCTCTATTAGTTTTGTTTCATTGTCGCTGAATTCTATGTTTGTCAGGTTTTTCACTCGTGGGTAAAATTCTGAGTTTGTACGTTTTTCAGTCTGTTTTGTGAGTTTTGTAAATTTTCTTTCCATCCGCTTGTATTTGTCAGTCATCTGATTTTGTATCCTTTCATGTAAGTTGTGTAAAAATGTGGGAAATAAATGGTAAAGATTATGTCTTGTTAATAAGTCTGTTACTTTTAAGTGAAGATGATAAGTTTCCTTATTGAGTTTGTCTTTTTTAATATAAAGTGAGCGTATTTCAGTCTTTATCCACGTCAGTTGGGCTACACGCTTTGCGCGTTGGGAAGCGTACGTTTGGTTCGTAATATTAATAGTTATGTATCGTGGAGTAATGTTGTTTTTAAGACATTGTTTGTTTGTTGTTGTAGTGTCTTGTTGGTGAGTCTAGTTAATAGTACCTTAGCTTGACTAGCTGTGTCCGGTATTAAATTAATTGGGTTGATTCCGCCAGTATATAATAAACTGTTGTTATAATTTTCGGTAATAACCGTCGTCACTGGCTGTGTACTTTTGTACACCCACAGACGGTCACACTTACCTATCCAATAATAAAAGACCCAAATATTAACTATTTACCCCAATAAACAAGACAGATATCAAGGAATCTACCTGCATAATACTATTTAAATGGACAAAAAATTACCTAAACCCACCACCTTTTATTCTTAACACTATCTATTTTTAACACTATCTCTTCAGTTTTAATAAAAACGCGGCTTGAAAATGATGTTATCACATCGAAAGCGCTCGCCGAACATCCAAAGTACACAGCCAGTGACGACGGTTATTACCGAAAATTATAGCAACAAAAAATTAAATGTTTAATTATAGGCAAAAATAAGGGTGGGTTTTATGAAAATTTATAAAAATAAAAAAAAGATATTTATATGTGTTTATTTGATCAAGTTATATTTATATTAATCATTTGACGAAAAAGTCATAGTTTTTAGTTTTAACACGTCCACAAAAAATAACACTGCATTTCTGCCACAGATCACAATTTCTGCATTCAAAAAACACCAAAGATTTAAAGACTTTCACTTGTTTTATCTTGTAAGACCACAACATATCACATTTTTTACAAATTTAAAATACTTCGTAAATGATTTCTTTATTTACGCGAATAAACAATTTTTTTTTTGTGGCAAAAACTTTTTATGCTGTATGTTTTCTTGTAATATATCTAGTTTTTGTCACTAAGCATACAGAGGCGACACGAGAATATAGTCATCTCTTTTTTTCTATGCATCTCTTTCTTGACATGCTGTCGACTTCAATTTTGTTTTGATTTGTGTTTCTCGCGCAAGAAAAATTTAAACGTTTTATTATAGGCAAAAATAAGGGTGGGTTTTATGAAAATCATAAAATTAAGAAAAAAATAAGTGAAGTTTATATTTTCTTATTTACAGCAGAGTACAATTGTGTTTATATTTAAGAGAAGTACGTTTAATTTTTTCTTGGGCCAGAAACACAATTAAAAACAAAACTGTAGTCGATAGGATGTCAAGAAAGAGATGCATAGAAAAAACGAGATGACTATATTCTCGTGTCGCCTCTGTGTACTCGGTGGTTTTTTTTTTTGTTTATTATGCCTTGTTCATAACAATATAGCACTATATTTGTCTCTTTCTTGAGAACCTGCAGGAAACCTGATTATATTATTTTCATATGCCAAGGGTTTCACCTCTGTATGCTTAGTGACAGAGGTGACACGAGAATATAGTCATCTCGTTTTTTCTATGCATCTCTTTCTTGACATCCTATCGACTTCAATTTTGTTTTGATTTGTGTTTCTCGCACAAGAAAAAAATTAAACTTTTTATTATAGGCAAAAATAAGAGTAGGTTTTATGAAAATCATAAAATTAAGAAAAAAAAAAATAAAAGAAATTTATATATTTTTATTTACAGCAGAGTACAATTGTGTTTATATTTAAGGGAAGTACGTTTAAATTTTTCTTGCGCGAGAAACACAGATCAAAACAAAATTGAAGTCGATAGGATGTCAAGAAAGAGATGCATAAAAAAACGAGATGACTATATTCTAATGTCACCTCTGTATCACAGATATAATCTAATCTATGTCTGTATACTCGGTGACGTTGATTCGCTTATGGTTGAGCTGTGAATCATGGAAGAGAGAGGCAAGAACAATGTGCTCCGTGGAAAGATAGTATATCTATATCAAGTGAAAAAATTGATGCTCTGCGATATTTTGCGAGTTACGGGGCTCTGAAATTTTGAAATTTTTTAAAATTTCAATATGGATATCATTTTAAAGCTATTGAAAAGATTTTTAAAGAAATACTAAAAATTAAAAAAAATGCCGATGTATTTTTCCTGAAAGAGATGCTTTTGAAAATCAGCATATTTGGTCCATGTCCTTCGAGGCAGTGGGAAAAACACCATTTGGAGCAATAAAGTATCTCTAATCAAGAAAATGTATATGTATATGGGGCGATAGAGTATTTAAAAATAAAAAAACAAGTAAAAAAAATTTCGCTCGCCCATATTTTTCGAGTTACGGGACTCTGAAATTTAAAAATTATTTAAAATATCAATATGTATATAACTTTAAGGCTTTTGAACAGATCTTTAAGAAAATACTATTTTTTTAATTCTTCTTTAATTCTATTAAAAGCCTATGGCATTTTTTTTAATTCTTAACCCATTAAAAGCTTATGACATTTTTATGTATATTTATATATATGCAGTACCAATTTTTTTTTTATTTTTAATTCTCTTTTTTGATTGGAGTTACTCACTAAACCAGATTTACACAGATGCTGAAGGGTATATAAGATTCGGCAAGGGCGAATATAGCACTCTTATTTTTTAGACTATCTGTCACCCAAATCAAGGCGAATTAAATACAAGGTGATAGCGGTGGCGAATTCAATTCTTTTCCCTGCTATTCTAACTATCAAACTCCATATATTAAAAATCTGTATAACAGTTAGATAAATTTTTTATGTATGGAGTTTGACAGTTAGAATACATGGTAAAAGAATTGAATTCGCCACCGCTATCACCTTCTATTTAATTCGCCTTGACCCAAATATTTACATTTTTAATTGAGTTACTTCACTAAACTAGATTTACATAGATGATGATGGATATATAATATTCGGCATTGCCGAATATAGCACTGTTACTTTTTAATTTTAGTTTGGTTTACTTTCACTAAATGCATTTGTTGCTTTGATATTTTCCCTGAAATATGGAATAAAACTTTTTTTAAATTACATTAAGTTACTACTAATTATTTAAGGAAAATTTTAAATTGCAACTTTTAATGAAAATATGTTACATATTTGAAGGAAACTTTTTCCTAGCTTTTACTGGCAACACTGATGGCGAAGCACGGCGAAACGTTCAGGATTGGGCTACGAATCATGAATGATTCCATGGAAACATGGAATTATAGGGTGTATTAGGTGAGTATAATGACCAAAAATAAATGGAATAATTGGATTATTTTCACCATATACACTAATAGAACAATAAGCGAAATATTTTATTTTAAAACGGTTATTTTTCTTTATTTTCTGTTTTTTATATGATTTAACCTTATTTAATCAAAATATTTTTATAAAAATCTTTTTTTCGTGCTATTTTCCCGAGTAATTACTAAAATAACCGAAATTGATTATTGAGGGTCAAAGCACGTCTCGATGGCCATTTCGTTATCGCTTACTTAACTCTTCAGGAAACTTCTGACAAACATTTTAAATAAACTAAAGATTTTTGTCCAAACAATAAAGCAAAGACAAAAATCAAAGTTTAAGCAAAAACAACAATAACCACAGTAATTCTATTTTTCTTTCTCCGCTGTATAAGCTGAATTTTTTTCGGCTCTTTTATACAGTTGAAAGAGGATGAAAAATAAAATATCACAAAACACTACGATAATTTATTTATATGCACGGGCACTTTGCAAATATTAAATTATTTTATACAACGGGAATTTCTTTTTAATTATATTAATTAATTCTATAAAAAATCTTTTTTTTCGTGCTATTTTCCCGATTAATTATTTAAATCACCGATATTGATTATTGAGGGTCAAAGCACGTCTCGATGGCCATTTCGTTATCGCTTACTTAACTCTTCAGGATACTTCTGACAAACATTTTAAATAAACTAAAGATTTTTGTCCAAACAATAAAGCAAAGAAAAAAATCAAAGTTTAAGCAAAAAAACAATAATGTTAATATTTTTAATTGTATTTATGTTTAATTTTGATTCAGCGATATTTTTAACTTTTATGACCAGTTTTGGACTTCATATTTAAATACGCATTTAGTTAATTTGCATTTAAATTTAAGTTGTATTTAAATACAGTTTCAGTTTTTCAGTTATATTTGATAGCTCTAATTTTACTATAATAAAAATATGTGGCATTACAAAATATAAAAATAATTATGAATAGTTTATGAAAAACAGCTGCTAAAGGCCAGGATTCACTATCATACTCAGTCGTACGATCTGTCAAAAATTGCATGTGTGCTCAAAAAGTATGATAGTGTGAAATAAAATTGTATGTGTTTGACCGAGTTTTTGACAGATCTGTACGATTTCATAATCTTTTGAAATAATTCATAAAATATTTTTCTTTATGCGATCAGGGTTGATTTTTTTAAGAAGATAAGGAGAAAAAACAACAAAATATTAAAACCATATGTTTTAGCATCTTTTTTGTATAATAGTGTGGCACATACGACTCCATTTTGGAGCGATTTCTAAAGTAGGACAGAATTCTATCAGATTTTTGTGTGATTAAATCGTACGATTGTGTATGATAGTGAATCCTGGCCTTAACAAACACAATGAATTGCAAATTTCGTTAAAAATATTTGGAATATACATTTAAATGCATGCATTCACCACACAAAGTTATTTTATTTATTAATTTAACTTTTTAATTACCATTTACATTAGGAAATGTGTGAAAACATAAAATATTATTCTATCAATGGCTAAAATGTTTGTTTACCTTTGTTTAGTTTTGCGAAAAAACAACAAAAAATGCCATAACCATAAAGTAAAACTGTATTATTTAAATGGACTTTAAATGCACAAGATTGGTCATTTAAGTTTCATTTAACAGCGCATTGAAAAACTGAATTCTGTGCTTAAATAGAACTTAAATATAAATCACTAATATATAATATAAATCACTACTCGGTGATATACCAGGTCTGCAAGTTTAAAATGTCGTTTTAATTCCAATAGAATGCGCTCTTAGCCTATTGAAGGATTTGCTTATCTCTAAACGCTATTTTGTTTGTTAGTCATTTGTTTACAAAAGTCAGTTGTTTTTAAGTCGTTTACGTGGACGTATCATACCTTTCTTTGGTGTTAAAAATGTCTAATTTTAAGCCAAATAAAGAGCATTTGCGGCATGTCTGCGAAATACTGCTTTTACGCCACGAAAGAAAGGGTTTTTTGCATCGAGTTGTAACTGGCGATGAAAAATGGATTTATTTTCAGAATCCCAAACGAATAAAATCATGGGTAACGCCAGGACAACCATCCATATCGAGTGCAAGACCGGATCGTTTTGGGAAGAAGACAATGCTGTGTGTGTGGTGGGATCAAAAGGGAGTAGTCTACTTAGGCTTGCCAGATCCAATTTGCCAAAAAGCTTGACATTGCCCAAAAAAAAACTTGATTTTGAAAAAAAAAAACTTGACAAATAAAAACACTCATACTATTAGTTTTTATTTAATTTTTTTTATTATTTTCTTCATAAAAATTATTAGAATAAAAACAAAAATATCGTTAAAAGTAAAAATAACAGAAACAATGTGAAAGAAACAAAAAACAATATAAGAATAAAAATTCAGTCGTTATATATTTTAGAGAAAACTTAGGCGTTATTTAAAAAAAATATAGGTACTATCTTAAGAAATATAGATAGTAAAAATATGCTCTATCGATGTGTTTTTTTAGAAATATAAACTTACTTTTTTAAGTATTATTACATATGTAGCTAAAATAAATTTGAGAAAAAAAAATTAACTTACAAAAAACATTGACAAATCACTTTTTCACTTGACACTTGACGCGCATTAAAAAACTTGACAATCAGGCCAAATCAGGCCCGTCTGGCAACCCTAAGTCTACTACAAACCCGGCGAAACAGTCAATACCGACCGCTACCGACAACAAATGATCAATTTGAGTCACGCATTGATCGAAAAACGCCCAGAATGGTCTCACAGGCACGCCAAAGTCATTCTTCAGCATGATAATGCTCCTGCACATTCAGCCAGATTGACTAAGGAAACAATTTTTTCGCTTGGTTGGGAACTCCTACCCCACCCGCCGTATTCACCTGACCTGGCGCCTTCTGATTATCACCTCTTCTCATCGATGGGACACTCATTGGCTGAGCAACACTTTAAGAATGTAAGAAAATGGCTCGATGAATGGATTTCAAATAAAGATGAAGCATTCTTTTGCAATGGTATCCACAAATTGCCAGAGAGATGGACAAAATGTGTACAAAGCGAGGGCCAGTACTTTGAATAAAATATATTATAATTTTTTTTTAATTACTGTATATATATTTTAAGAAATAAACGACATTTTAAACTTGCAGACCTGGTAAATGACATTTAAAAACGAAGTCAAAAACTAGTCTTGAAATTGTTGATAATTAGAGCTGTGTCGTTCGCGAACGAATGTGTTAAATTGACCGAATTAATCAAATGAACGAAATGATCCGATCATTTAAATCCGGTCTTTTCGTTCAATAGTGTACGGGTTAAATTGAACGGATGACTTAATTGAGCCCAATAAGCCAGATTTTTAACCGGCTCCTTTCGTTCAAACTGACCGATTAAACGAATTGAACGAACGAATCAATCTTTGATAATTGACCGAAAAAGACCGGTCACTGAAACGAACGACCGCGCACTTGTCTACTGATAATGCTGGGTCGAGGAGAAGATAACAAACTTTATGGAAATTTTTTTCAGAGTTGCATGGAAGGTACTTTTTCCTATTCGTGTGAACATTTTGTTGGGTTTTTTTTGTAGGTGTATTAGTACCACGTGCTTTCATGTTATACATAAAAAAATGTAAACAAACTAAGACAAAAAATAGCATTTTTCAACTCGATCGCAATTCGTTAATTTATTATTAATTTTAATACAAAAAAAAAAAACAAAACTAAAAGCCTACAGATCATAAAATCAAATTTTGCAAGTGTCACTTATGATAATTAAGAAATAAAGTTGCTACACATCCAGCTATTTAGAGTAGCTTTTCATTCCTAACTTGAAAACTGTGCCGCGTGCACATAACCACTATATACAATCGATAGAGGATTGAAATAGGAATCGATCGTAGTATAGTTTGTTTTCTGAAAGACTGTACGAAAAAAGTTATAAAGCAGCAAACTTTTTAAATTTGAAAAAATCGCTCAAAAATATAAGTTTAGTTTTTCGCTTATATCTCGAAAACTATTCCGCGTGCACACATACCGCTATATACGATCGAAAGAGGATAAAAATACGAATCGATCGTGGTATAGTTTGTTTTCTCAAAGGCTGTACAAAAAAAGTTATAAAATATAAGTTTAGTATTTCGCTTATATCTCGAAAACTATTCCGCGTGCACACATACCGCTATATACGATCGAAAGAGGATAAATATACGAATCGATCGTGGTATAGTTTGTTTCCTGAAAGACTGTACGAAAAAAGCTATAAAGCGGCAAACTTTTTAAATTTGAAAAAATCGCTCAAAAATATAAGTTTAGTTTTTCGCTTATATCTCGAAATCTATTCCGCGTGCACATATACCACTATAAACGATCGGTAGGGGATAAAAGTACGAATCGATCGTGGTATAGTTTGTTTTCTGAAAGACTGTACGAAAAAAGTTATAAAGCGGCAAACTTTTTAAATTTGAGAAAATCGTTCAAAAATATAAGTTTAGTATTTCGCTTATATCTCGAAAACTATTCCGCGTGCACACATACCGCTATATACGATCGAAAGAGGATAAATATACGAATCGATCGTGGTATAGCTTGTTTTCTGAAAGACTGTACAAAAAAAGTTATAAAGCGGCAAACTTTTTAAATTTGAAAAAATCGCTCAAAAATATAAGTTTAGTTTTTCGCTTATATATCGAAAACTATTCCGCGTGCACATATACTGCTGTATACGATCGATAGAGGATAAAAGTACGAATCGATCGTGGTACAGTTTGTTTTCTGAAAGACTGTACGAAAAAAGTAATAAAGCGGCAAACTTTTTAACTTTAAAAAAATCGCTCAAAAATATAAGTTTAGTTTTTTGCTTATATCTCGAAAACTATTCCGCGTGCACACATACCGCTGTATACGATCGAAAGAGGATAAATATACGAATCGATCGTGATATAGTTTGTTTTCTGAAAGACTGTACGAAAAAAGTTATAAAGCGGCAAACTTTTTAAATTTGAAAAAATCGATCGTGGTATAGTTTGTTTTCTCAAAGACTGTACGAAAAAAGTTATAAAGCGGCAAACTTATTAAATTTGAAAAAATCGCTCAAAAATATAAGTTTAGTTTTTCGCTTATATCTCGAAATCTATTCCGCGTGCACATATACCACTATATACGATCGGTAGAGGATAAAAGTACGAATCGATCGTGGTATAGTTTGTTTTCTGAAAGACTGTACGAAAAAAGTTATAAAGCGGCAAACTTTTTAAATTTGAAAAAATCGTTCAAAAATATAAGTTTAGTATTTCGCTTATATCTCGAAAACTATTCCGCGTGCACATATACCGCTATATACGATCGATAAAGGATAAAAGTACGAATCGATTGTGGTATAGTTTGTCTTCTGAAAGACTGTACGAAAAACGTTATAAAGCGGCAAACTTTTTAAATTTGAAAAAATCGCTCAAAAATATAAGTTTAGTTTTTCGCTTATATCTCGAAAACTATTCCAGTGCACATATACCGCTATATACGATCGATAGAGGATAAAAGTACGAATCGATCGTGGTATAGTTTGTTTTCTGAAAGACTGTACGAAAAAAGTTATAAAGCGGCAAACTTTTTAAATTTGAAAAAATCGCTCAAAAATATAAGTTTAGCTTTTCGCTTATATCTCGAAAACTATTCCACGTGCACACATACTGCTATATACGATCGAAAGAGGATAAATATACGAATCGATCGTGGTATAGTTTGTTTTCTGAAAGACTGTACGAAAAAAGTTATAAAGCGGCAAACTTTTTAAATTTGAAAAAATCGTTCAAAAATAAAAGTTTAGTTTTTCGCTTATATCTCGAAAACTATTCCGCGTGCACACATACCGCTATATACGATCGAAAGAGGATAAATATACGAATCGATCGTGGTATAGTTTGTTTTCTGAAAGACTGTACGAACAAAGTTATAAAGCGGCAAACTTTTTAAATTTGAAAAAATCGCTCAAAAATATAAGTTTAGTTTTTCGCTTATATCTCGACAACTATTCCGCGTGTACATATACCGCTATATACGATCGATAGAGGATAAAATTACGAATCGATTGTGGTATTTTGTCTTCTGAAAGACTGTACGAAAAAAGTTATAAAGCGGCAAACTTTTCAAAATTAAAAAAATCGCTGAAATTAATAAGTTTAGTTCTTTGCTTATATCTCGGAAACTAATCCGCGTGCACATATACTGCTATATACGATCGATAGAGGATAAAAATACGAATCGATCGCGCTATAGTTTGTTTTCTGAAAGACTGTACGAAAAAAGTTATCAAACGCAAACTTTTCAAATTTAAAAAAATCGCTCAAAAATATAAGTTTAGTTTTTCGCTTATATCTCGAAAACTGTTCCGCGTGCACACATACCGCTATATACGATCGAAAGAGGATAAATATACGAATCGATCGTGGTATAGTTTGTTTTCTGAAAGACTGTACGAAAAAAGTTATAAAGTGGCAAACTTTTTAAATTTGTAAAAATCGCTCAAAAATATAAGTTTAGTTTTTCGCTTATATATCGAAAACTATTCCGCGTGCACATATACTGCTGTATACGATCGATAGAGGATAAAAGTATGAATCGATCGTGGTACAGTTTGTTTTCTGAAAGACTGTACGAAAAAAGTTATAAAGCGGCAAACTTTTTAAATTTGAAAAAATCGCTCAAAAATATAAGTTTAGTTTTTCGCTTATATCTCGAAAACTGTTCCGCGTGCACACATACCGCTATATACGATCGAAAGAGGATAAATATACGAATCGATCGTGATATAGTTTGTTTTCTGAAAGACTGTACGAAAAAAGTTATAAAGCGGAAAACTTTTTAAATTTGAAAAAATCGCTCAAAAATATAAGTTTAGTTTTTCGCTTATATCTCGAAAACTATTCCGCGTGCACATATACCGCTATATACGATCGATAAAGGATAAAAGTACGAATCGATTGTGGTATAGTTTGTCTTCTGAAAGACTGTACGAAAAAAGTTATGAAGCGGCAAACTTTTTAAATTTGAAAAAATCGCTCAAAAATATAAGTTTAGTTTTTCGCTTATATCTCAAAAACTATTCCGCATGCACATATACCACTATATACGAGCCATAGAAGATAAAAGTACGAATCGATCGTGGTATAGTTTGTTTTCTGAAAGACTCTACGAAAAAAATTATAAAGCGGCAAAATTAAAAAATCGCAGATATTAATAAGTTTAGTTTTTTGCTTATATTGAGGAAACTATTCCGCGTGCACATATACTGCTATATACGATCGATAGAGGATTGAAGTAGGAATCGATCATGGTATAGCTTGTTTTCCGAAAGACTGTACGAAAAAAGTTATTAAGCAGCAAACTTTCAAAAGTCGAAAAAATCTCAAAAAATTAGTGAAAAGTTTTGAACTAATTAAAGTTTACTTCTACTTAGTATTAAATAGTTGGTAATACTAATCAATAGAGATCGAATATACCTTCCAGAATATGTGTGATTAAGTTTCTGAAACACTTGTATTCATAAAATATACCGCAGCACACTTTAGGTAATTAACAAAACACAAAGCTTTAAAATAACAGCGATGTCGGTAATACCGTTTATAGAAACACACATGGAAAAATGTAAACAAACTTTTGAAAAAATATTGCGTTTTTAAATGTTGCAAGAATTCATCAATTTGTCATACATTTAAAAACAAAATATTGTTTTTAGAAGCTGCAAGGCTGTAGTATCAGATTTTCTGGTTGTCACTATCGCCTTTATAGAAATAAAGATGCTGCACGTAAGATACTTTGTCCTTGATCGATATTTGTTTTTAAATGTATGACAAATTGATGAATTCTTGCAGTGCAGCTCCTTCATTTTTAAAATGGCGAAAGTGACAACCAGAAAATCTGATTCTGCAAGCTTAGGGCTTTTTATTTCTAATTTTAATTTTAAAATATATTAAAAATTGACGAATTGTGACCGTTTCTTAAAGGTCTTATTTTTTATCAAATTTTGTTTACATTTTTGTTATGAACAACAATAATACTCCTTTTTTTATAACTCTGTAAACAAAAGTTTTATATCTTTTTCAGTTTGTTATCTTCTCCTACGTTAATGCTGGTTTTGTTTTATTGCAAATATGACGATTTCTTAAAAAAAAAAATAGTCTGGCACCCCTGCCAACAATATTTGTTTTCCCGCCAAATTGTATATCGTTTTATTGTGGTGATTGTGTTCAGGGTTTTACTATTGTGGTTAATGTTTTTATAAAATACAATTTACTTAAAGCTCTAGGCATAAAAACTGTTCCAGAAAATTCTTTTGTTTACAATTTGTTAAGAAGCGTAGTGAAGTTTATTTCCAAATGGTTGACGCGGAACAATTTATTAAAGACATACAAAGGGAATATGTTGATTTCTTAGACGATGAAGAGGATCAGGGCATATATTCAGGACATGTCAAAGATATGATAGCGGAGAAAGGAAGGCGTCTAATCGTTAATATTAATGATTTGAAACGAAAAAACCCACAACGAGCCTTAGGGCTGTTGGGAAACGCCTCCGACGAGCAACTTGCATTTGGAAGGGCTTTAAAAGAATATGTTTCCACAGTTGATCCATCATATGCTAAGCAAAATGAAGACTTTTTTGTTGGATTTGAAGGATGTTTTGGCAATCGACATGTGACGCCACGCTCCCTTACCTCCATGTAAGATACCATCGAAAGTTTTAATGTAGAATAAATTAATTATTGCTTAATAAATATTTAGATACCTAGGTAATATGGTATGTGTTGAAGGAATTGTCACCAAAGTATCACTTGTACATCCTAAAATTGTACGTTCAGTACACTTTTGTCCGGCTACACGAAAGGTCATGGAACGTAAATACACGGATTTGACATCGTTTGAGGCCATTCCTTCAACTGCTGTGTATCCTACTAAAGATGATGATGGGAATTTGTTAGAAACTGAATTTGGGCTGTCTGTATATAAAGATCATCAATCATTGACCATACAAGAAATGCCGGAAAAAGCTCCGGCTGGTCAATTACCACGTTCGGTAGATATCGTGTGCGATGACGATTTAGTTGACCGCTGCAAACCAGGAGATCGTGTTCAAATAGTGGGAAACTACCGTTGTTTGCCAAGCAAGCATGGTGGATACACAAGTGGCATATTTCGTACTGTACTTTTAGCAAATAACATATCCCTATTGAGCAAAGAGAGCAATATGGACATTAGCAGAGAAGACATCATCTTATGTAAAAAACTGGCCAAAAATAATGATATATTTGAATTACTTTCAAAGAGTTTAGCACCATCTATACATGGACATGCTTTTGTAAAGCGTGCCATTCTCTGCCTTCTTTTAGGAGGTGTGGAGAAACTTCTGCCAAATGGAACACGATTGCGGGGCGACATAAATATTTTGCTTATAGGTGATCCAAGTGTCGCAAAATCTCAGCTCTTGCGATACGTTTTAAATACAGCACCTCGTGCTATACCGACAACAGGTCGTGGCTCAAGTGGTGTTGGTCTAACAGCAGCAGTAACCACCGACCAAGAAACCGGAGAGCGACGTTTAGAGGCAGGTGCCATGGTGTTGGCCGATCGTGGTGTAGTGTGCATAGATGAGTTTGACAAGATGAGTGACATTGACAGGACTGCAATTCACGAGGTGATGGAGCAGGGTCGCGTCACAATTTCCAAGGCTGGCATACATGCTTCTTTAAATGCTCGTTGTTCAGTGCTAGCGGCAGCCAATCCTGTCTACGGACGGTATGATCAATACAAAACTCCTATGGAGAACATTGGTCTTCAGGATTCATTGCTGTCACGTTTTGATTTGCTATTCGTTATGTTAGATGTCATTGACAGCGATATCGACCAAATGATTTCAGATCATGTCGTTCGAATGCATCGTTACCGTAATCCCAATGAAGCTGACGGCGAACCTCTTTCTATGGGAAGCACATATGCAGATTCGCTTTCATTCTCTTCCAATAGCGACGAAAAGAAAGAGACTGAGGTATATGAAAAGTACGACGCTTTGCTGCATGGTAAATCTCGTAAGCGACATGAAAAAATCCTATCTGTTGATTTTATGAGAAAATATATCCACATTGCGAAGTGCATGAAACCGAAATTAAGTGAACAAGCTTGCGAAGCAATATCCAATGAATATTCTCGTCTTCGGTCACAAGAAAGCGTCCAAAATGATGTTGCTCGTACTCAGCCTGTTACAGCTCGTACTTTGGAAACTTTAATTCGTTTGGCTACAGCACATGCAAGGGCTCGCATGTCTAAGATAGTAACTGTTGATGATGCACTGTCTGCAATTGAATTGGTGCAATTTGCTTATTTTAAAAAGGTGTTGGAAAAGGAAAAGGTTCAGAAACGCCGTAGAGATTTCGGGTCTTCTGACGAAGAGGCTCCTGCAGGTGAAAATGGAACCGAAGCGTTTACATCACGCCGAAGCAAGCGAACCCGTACGGGTACTAAAGAAGACTCGACTAACATAGGAGAAGACAGCGATGATGAAATTGAGACTCCAGAACCTGATACCGGCGATTTAACTCTTCGCGATACTCGGCGTTTATTACCGGCTGAAAATACTACTTCTCAATCATTGTTGCAAGGCTCTTTAGGCACAAATTCAAATGGTGCTTCTTCTTCAGCCTTTATATCTGAAGCTCGTTTGAGTGCTTTCAAAAATAATCTTCAACGTTTGTTCCGAGAAGCTAGAGAACAAAGCTTGTCTTTGGCTCGCATTACATCTTCCATTAATGAAGACAATGCCGAAAAGTTCACAGACAACGAAATCGAAGCAGCGGTCAATCGCATGACCGACGACAATCAAATTATGGTAGCAGATGAAATAGTTTTCCTAATATAAAGTGAATATAATTTTATTACTAATAAATTAAATTTTTTAAGTTACTTTTTGCTTTTATTTGTTATTTATAGCAATAAAGCCTTATCTAAATTGTATTCCTTCAGGAAAAAATGCAGAAATAAAAATAACGAGGGTATTAATTTAAAGTTTTCAGTAGAGGTGAAAAACTGTTTGTAGTTACATTTTAAGACAATTTAAAAATCCGAATACATCATAGTAAGCAAATTCCATTTGAAAATATATTTACGCTGTTTTTCGTTTAAATCTGTGCAAGTATTGACAAAAAATAATAGTTATTGAGCCAATACCATTTTTCTGAAATTTACCGAACATTATTAAAACTTATTTTATTAACAAAACAGTATTAACTCAAAATAAAATCAATTTTAAAGTGCTGTTTCTATATTACAGGCGATCAACTCGTCTGTTTCTGTATTACAGGCGATCAACTCGTCACTCAATATTTTGAGTTATTTCCATATAAATTTTTCAGACGAGTTGATCGCCTGTAATATAGAAACAGCACATTAAAAAATTGAGTGCTTTTCATATAAATTTTTTAGACGAGTTGATCGCCTGTAATACAGAAACAGCACATAAATAAAACAATTTGATATTTTTATTTTCAAAAAAGGCTAAAGTGCTGTTTCTGTATTACAGGCGATCAAGCCGACTGGAAAATTTTTATGGAAATAACTCAAAAAACTGAGTGCTTTTCATAAAAATTTTTCAGACGAGTTGATCGCCTGTAATATAGAAACAGCACATAAATTTTATACCTTTTTATGAAAATGTATGATGCATTTGTATGTTAACTTTTGTATTAACTCAAAATAATACCTTTTTGTTGATATAAAGGTAGTCGCTGCATAATCATAAAAATGGAGATGAAAGAGTTATCAGAATGTGTTGAGATTATTACAGTAGATGGATCTTGAAGTTAGAAGATTTCTTTTTTTATATCATGCTTTTATTTACTTTATAACAGTTATGATTTCATTTCAGTTTTTATACCCTTTAGCATAGCTTATATGTATACCCCTGGTATACATATAAGCTTGTCATTCCGCGTGTAATTTTTATAATATCAAATTCCGACCTGATAAAGTATATATATTCTGACTTCTCATGCACAGCGAAGTCGATTGAGTGGTGTCGGTCTGTGTTAGTGCTGAAATCAGGGACGTAACTTTTATAAGATAAACGATAAAAAACAATAAACTTATCACTCATTTCTATAGAACATTTATTTTTCTGTTTTTAATTGAAGTAACCATCTTAGTTTAGTGCAAGTTTTTATTAACCTAAAAAATTTTTTAAAAGTGGAAAGAAAAGCAAGTAAGTGTTGTGAGTTCAAGTTAAGTTAATTTTTTTGAGGCTTGTTTAAACAATATTTATGTGCTGTTTCTGTATTACAAGCGATCAACTCGTCTGAAAAATTTATATGAAAAGCACTCAGTTTTTGAGTTATTTCCATATAAACTTTTCAGACGAGTTGATCGCGTGTAATATAGAAACAGCACATAAGATGCAAAAAAAAAATATATATAGAAAAAACTAACAAATTTGAACGTTTAAGATTGTAACGTATTGTTCTAAGAACGATGTAAACAGTATCAAACTTAACAATATTAAGTGAACAACATTTTTAATAATATAGATAAAAGGTAACGCCTTTGCTTCAGAGACTAACCGTTTTGAGTCTGTAATACTTCTCTACTAAAAATGCATAAATTTAATACTAAAACTTAAAAACAATAACAAAAAAATTAAATTTTATCGAGCCTTTTTTGTTAATCTTATTAAACTACAATTAAATAATTTACTTGAAAGAAATTAATCAAAGTACTTTTGTTTTTATTGATATGGAAAGAAAATACTTTTCTTTATAACTATAGAATTTTTTATTTTTCACTCGTTTGAAGTTCGTTAAAGAATACACACATATTTAATTTTTATAATAAATAAAGATTCTTTTATAAAATCTTTTTCTCAATATTTAATTGGTTATGGGCCCACACATGACTGAAGAAATTTTTGCTGTACAATTGTTTGATGGTCGCAATTTCGACAACTGGTTTCGCTTGGAAATCGTTTTGGACGAACATGGTTTGCAAAAATTTATTGAAGAAGATGTGGAGAATCTGGTGTCGAACGAGTCAAATTTAGTGAATGCTGCTGATGTTCGAATGAAGGATAAAAAGGCTAAATCAATTATAATACGAAGAATTGCAGATGCATATTTTTAATACATTAATTATTGTAAAAGTGCATTTGCTGTCTTGAATTCTTTGGGTAAGATATTTGTAAATAAAAGTGTTTCAAGCCAATTGTTTTCGTGGAAGAAGCTTTTTACAATGAAATGCAGTGAAGAAGAAGAGTTAGAAGCGTATTTTTTGAAATTCGATGGTTTGGTGAGACAGTTGGTTGCTTCAGAAGCAAAATTAGAAAAGTTTGATATTATATGTCATTTGTTGTTAACCATGCCAGAATCATTTAATACAGTTATTACAGCTATTGAAATCCTAAATCCTGAAACATTAGAAATGGAATTTATAAAAAATAGGCTTAGAAGAAGACAGGAAAAGACGAAATAATGTAATCAAAATTCTTTGATGGAAAATGTTGCTATGAAAGCTACATTTAAATGAAAATGTCATTATTGTGGTAAGAAGGGACATAAGAAGAAAAACTGTTTTAAATTGAAGCGTGATCAATCTTAACACAGTAGTAATGCAGCGCAAACAGGAAAGGGGAATCATATTGGATTTCTTGCAGGAAACGTAGGGTTATGCTCATCTGTGAATACTGCTATGAAGTGGGACCATATGGCCTAAGAGAAACATCTCTTCGAAAATGTACAAAAGCTCGAAACCCCTATATCCATAAATGTAGCATAGAATATTGTTTGCATATAAGCATCAATAGTGGGCAATATCACTGAAAAAATTAAGTTGGTGGAAAATTAATTAGTTGTCAAATAAAGAATGTTCTAATTTGTGAGGATCTTAAGTGCAATTTGTTTTCAATGCGTCGATTGGAAGAAGCTGGTTTTAAAACAATATTTGAAAAAGGTGAAGTAAAAATCTACAAAAAAGGTATCTTGTGGTTACGAGGTATAACAAGTGGAAGTTTATATGAATTTAATTTATATTGTTCTGGTGATTCAAACTCATTTTTAATAGCTCAGGAAAATAAGCTATATTAATGGCATCTTAGAATTGGTCATTTAAATTATTCAGATGTAAAAAAATTGTCATATATAGTAGATGGTATACATCCACTTAAATTAGAGGACGAGTTGTTTTGTGAATCTTGAGTTTTGGGAAAGCAGCCTAGAAAATCTTTTAAGTCCAAGTCTTTACCAAAGTCACACCGTTGTTCACAGCTTATTCATAGTGATGTTTGTGGTCCAATTATCCCATCTTCTTGGAATAAAAAGAGATATATTTTAACATTTATTGATGATTTTTCACATTTTACAGTTGTATACATATTGTCAAAGAAGTCTGAAGTTTCCTAATATTTTAAAGAATATAAGTCCATGGCAGAAAATATGCATAACTGCAAGATTTTTAATTTAAGATGTGATAATGGTGGAGAATATTCGTCATCAGAATTTAAATCACTTTGCAGAGATGCTGGAATATGAATACAGTATACAGTTGCCTATACACCAGAGCAAAATGGCACTGCAGAACGCATGAATAGGACACTAATGAAAAAGCACGTTCTCTGATTGCGTTTTCTAATTTAGATAAAAATATGTGGTCAGAAGCAATTCTGTGTGCAAATTATCTTACCAACAGAAGTCAAACTAGTGCAGTTTGTGATAGGAAAACTCCAGCTGAAATTTGGTATGGTGTGAAGCTGAATATAGGTAATATAAAGATATTTGGATGTAATGCATATTCCCACATACCAAAAGTACATCGAGGTAAAATAGATAAAAATCAAGGAAATTGACTATGGTAGGTTATTCTGGAAATGGTTATCGTCTTTGGGATAGCCAAAATCGTACAATTTTAGTTCCACGAGATGTTTGTTTTGATGAAAAGTCTTATATTACCAAAAATGAAAATAAACTAATTTCTACTAAACTAGTTTCTACAGGAATTGAAATAGAAAAATTAGAACGTTTTGGAAATACCGTTAAAGAAGGAACTAATATTTTTATAAATAGCGAAGTCAGAAGCGGAAATACTAGTAGAGAAAGTAGCGAATATGAAGAACAAACTACTAACGAAAATTTAGTAGGAAAAGAACAAAATATAAAAGGTAGCAAGACTTTTCAAATCTCTGGTGATGGGAAAAGTTAAATAATATTTACAAGAAGCAATAGAAAGAAAAATCAACCAGAAAACTTAATGTTTATGTTATAGCTCTCAATGTGGAGAATTTTTTATCAGATGTTCCTCATACATTTGATGATAAAAACGGTAGGTCTAAATCAAAGAATTGGTATGAGGCTGTTGAATGCGAATTAAATGCTCTTGAGAATACAAGGGATATCGTAAGTCTTCCTCCTAAAAACACGATTGTTAATTGCAAGTGGATTTTTAAACTTAAATTAGATATATAAAGCTCGTGTTGTTGCAAGAAGTTTTTCACAATGAAAAGGTTTTGATTTTGAAGAGACCTACTCTCCTGTTGCAAGAATTGGAGTTTTAGAGTTTTGCTAGCTGTTGCTAATAAAAAAGCTTATCATATTCACGAAATGGATGTTAAAGCGGCTTTTCTAAATGGAAGTTTAAAAGAAAATACTTTCATGAAAATGCCACAAGGCCTGAACAATGAGGAAAACAAGGTGTGCAAACTTAACAAAGCTTTGTATGGCCTCCAAGAATGTGGAACGAAAGGTTTAATGATTATATACAAAAACTAAATTTTAAGAGATCGGAAAATGATTACTGTTTATATTCCAGGAAAAGCAGTGGTAACGTTGTTTATTTACTTTTTTATGTTGATGACTTATTACTTGTAGGAAATAATATTGAGGAAATAAAAGTTGTTAAGTCGTTATTAATGAAAGAATTTGAAATGAAGGACCCGGAAGAAGCAAACGTTTATTTGGGTGTTAAAATAAGTAGAAGTTTGGACAAATCTCAACTGAGGATAAGTCAGAAATCTTTTGTTAAAAATCTATTATTCCGTTTTGAAGTGGAAAATTGCAAGGGAGTTGATACTCCCATGGAAACAAAACTTTCACTTTCAAATAATTCGTTAGACTTAAATACACAACATCGTTATAGAGAATTAATTGGTTGTCTTATGTATTTAATGATCACTTCAAGGCCTGATTTAAGTTTCTCTGTAAATTATCTCAGCCGATTTCAAAACTGTGCTACCGATTCTCATTGGCAACATTTAAAGTCAATTCTTAGATATTTAAAGAAGACAGCTGAAATCGAACTTGTATACGATTCAACATCAGAAAATATTATTATTGGTTATTCAGATACCGACTGGGGAGGTGATGAAGAAGATCACAAGTCTGTTAGTGGAAGCTTATTCCAAGTTTATGGATGTACTGTTTCCTGGACTACTAAAAAGTAACCAACCGTCGCACTATCGTCAACCGAAGCAGAGTATGTTGCACTTTCTGTTGCAAGCTGTGAAGCTGTTTATCTCAAGAAGCTTTTGTTAGACTTGGAAATAGAAATCGATTTTACATTTTTAATATATGAAGATAATATGTCATGTATTAAAATAGTAGAAGAGCATAAAGAGCATCAACGAATTAAACATATTGATATAAAATACAATTTTGTTCGAAGCTCAATTCAAGATAAAATAATTCAAATTAAATATAAACCAACAAACGAGCAAGTTGCTGATTTATTTACAAAGTCTTTACCAAAGGTTAAATTTTATAAATTTAGAGAACGTATTGGATTTATTGAATTGGGCGTGGGTGTTAATAATCATATTAAACTACAATTAAATAATTTACTTGAAAGAAATTAATCAAAGTACTTTTGTTTTTATTGATATTGAAAGAAAATAGTTTTCTTTATAACTATAGAAGTTTTTCTTTTTCACTCGTTTGAAGTTCGTTCAAGAATACACACATATTTAATTTTTATAATATATATTTTATAATAAATAAAGATTCTTTTATAAAATCTTTGTCTCAATATTTATTTTTTTTTTCATTTCTTTATATGAACAAAAATTAGAAGAACAACTAAACTTAAAGTAATATTTTATTTAACAGAAATGAAAAAATCACCAAGCTTTCCGGAAAGTTATTTTTTTAAATTAATAGTTTTGTTTTAAAAAATAATTTTCGTTTGATCCCGAAGCTTTCACAAACGAAAGAAGTTTTATATATCATTTCAAAATATTCCTAAACAGCTATGCCAAATTTTATATACCCTTAGTGAAGTAACTCAAATAAAAAAAAAAAAAACAAATATTGGGGAGACAGAGAATCAAAAAATAAAAAAAATTTGGCACGCATATATATTGGGTTAATACTTAAAAAAATTTGTGTTTCCTCAAAGATCTCTTCGGAAAATATGGGCAAGCGCCAATTTTTTCACTGGATGTTTTTTTTCTTATTTTTTAATTCTCTATCGCCCCAAATGACATTAAAAAATAAGAGGTAGGCGTGGTGTTTTGCTTGCTGCCTCGAAGGGCATGGACCGCTCGTGCTGATTTCCAATAGAACGTCTTTTGACACTATATCTGATCGATTGACAGACGGACATCGCTCAATCGACTTCGCTATGCATAAGAAGTCAGAATATATCTATATACTTTTTGGGGTCGAAATGGATATTTTAAAAATTACACACGGAATGACAAACTAAGATATACCATTTTCCACTTTTTGTCGTGAAGGATATACAAACAAAACTATAGTCAAGGACTAAAGTCTTCATACATACCCAAAATTTCATATATTCGCCAAACAAAAGGTGCAAAAAAAATTTTGTGTACCAGACATATTTAATTCCATTTTAATTATGAAACAAAAACAAACATTTTCATTAAATTCAAAAAATAACGATAAATACAGAAAAAACAAATTATAAAGATGGACAAAAGTGTTCATACAATGTAGTGTCTTCTGTTGTAATCATAACTTGCAACCTGTAATTATTCAAATACGGTTAGTTTCTTGCAATCGAAGTGGGCCCCCGTATTTGTTGAACTATCTTTTTTGGTATTTTTGTATTGAAATAGTTTTCAATTGTCAAGATAAGTAAGCGTAAAGAAATTGGCATCGATGTAAAAGATCTTATTGTTTAAGAGCGTAAAGCAGGAAAATCTTATCGCGAAATTAGCAAAAAAATTAAGAACCTTTTGCCACTGTCCAATGCAAATCAGAAAGTACCAAAAAATTGGTTCCGTAAAGATTAAGCCAAGGTCTGGATGACCGAAAAAGCTCTCTAGGCGAGTTGTCAGTTTTATTTTCAGAGAAGTGGCAATACATCCGAGAATATCAAGGCCTAAACTAGAAAAAAAGATCGAAAATATTACGGATAAGAAAGTTCATCCAAAAACGGTTCAAAGAGCGTTACGAGCAAAAGGGTATGTAAGCAGAGTTCCCCGCAGAAAGCCTTTGATATCTGAAAATAATCTAAGAGTTTGCCTTGAATTTGCAAAAACACACATTAAAAAAGGCGCAGATTTTTGGAAAAAGGTATTTACGGATGAGAGCAAGATTAACTTGTTTGGAAATGTCGGGCGTGAAAAAGTTTGGCGTAAAAATACAGCACTTGAGCGAGAGAATATTGTGCCCACAGTGAAACCTAATGGTGGCAACGTAATGGATTGGAGCTCCATTGCTGCATCTGGAGTTGGTGTTTATTGATGGTATTATGGACCGATACTATTATAAACAGCTTTTAGAATGCAATTTGCAGCCATCAGTTGATATGTTGGGTCTTGCCCAGGATTGGATCTTCCAAAAAGACAATGATCCCAAACATACAGCGAACGTTGTGAGAGATTGGCTGATTTATCATGCACCAAGGCAGTTGTTATTATTCAGTATGGTATAAAACACGGTGAGAGGAGTTAGTTAGGTTCAAAATTTGAAAATAATTATGAATGACAAATCTTTTCTTACTGTAAATGACGATACCCTGGGGGGTTACTCCCTATTGCGATGCGAAAGAAAAATGGCACGTAATCAAACAATTGGTATCCTCTATTGCGTTTTCGTATTTTCTTTCGCATCTAATTTTATTCCCTTTCGCAAATATGGTATCACTGAACTCAGTAATACGAAAGCTTATGTCAAAATCGTTCGTTATACACAAATATCTTGCGCTAACAACATATCAAACGCAAAGGTAACAAATCATGTAAGTAAGCATAAATAAAATTATATATATATATCTAAATTTTAATTTTTTTTTAAGGAAATGCCAAAAAGGTTACAGACTTGTCAGCGGCAGTTCGAAATTTGATTTTATAATGCAGCACAGCGGTTTGGCCAAAGGACAATTGCAGTGCGGGAATGCCAAACAACGCGTCAAAAAACTGACGGACGGCCTTAATTACAATGGACTTCCTATGAGAGATGAAGAGGGTAGGAAACAAGTAATGCATTTTGATAAATATGAAACGTACGCAGCATAAATATTTATTTATGCGGAAGAATAAGGTAAGCATTTCTAGTAAGGCTAGTTGGATTCACAATATTGCATTGCACGATGAAGTAGTAGATAATCAAACTTCTGCATATAAAAAAAAAACCAACAACGGGATGGTAACATGAAAATGCTTTGGCGCAAGTATAAATGCTACCCAACATGTTATAGCAAACAAAAAGCCTGCAGAAGAAGTTTTGCTATATTCGCAAAATGAAAATTACATTTTAAATGGTATGTTCATTTTCCGTCTCCATCCATAATGCCACTAAATCCATAACTATTTTTTATTTTTAATAAAAAAAAAACACACAAAATTATATTTATAAGATTTTGTTCGTCAAAGATCTTTTTGTAGTCTACATCAAATGTTTGTAATTAATAATATTTTGCATTGGACGCGAAGCTTTGTGTATTATTTAATAAAATAAATGTTTTTGTTTAAAAATTTTGACATTTCATTTTGTGATTCTTCTCTATTGTTTATTTTGTTGTGCCAGAGTTGCTTCTTTTTTAAATTATTTTGCGAAAGCGTTTGCGTAAACCTTACAGAGTATCAAATTGTACTCTTATCGCATCGAACTTGCTTTCGCATCGCAATAGAGAGTAACCCCTTTTTGCACGTCTCGTCGTAAATAAATATTTTTGTTCGATTTAACTAAAACACTTTGTCAATTTTCATAAAATTTCTTTATAGGATTTTCCTATTTTAATTTAAAGAATTGTTGTTGTTATTTAAATCAATGATTTTACCATTTTGAATAAAACTAACAAAATGTTATTCAAACAAAACTAATACAATATATATATATTTCACTCAAAGTCAGCCAATTTCAATAAAAGTAAATTTATAAATAAGAAGAATTTCGTTTAGTGTGGAGTACCGATTATGACAGCAAATCGGCAACTTGCTACCTAATTGGTCTGTATAATATATCAAGCCTAGGCTAGGTATGAAGGATACATACATATCAAAAGATATCGAATACTCCGGTCTCAAGTGGACAGTTTACCGGGTAATTAAAATCATGCAGACCTACCTCGTCTACAAGCCGGACTTCTTCCTTTCGTGAAAGCAGAACTATTTTATTTTAAACGAAATGGTAGCCAATATACTTTATGGAATAACATTACTTTTGCGGCACCATATAGTTAGTGTATGTATTAAAAATAAAGGGTGTACATGTGTCCCTAACACAAGCCAATTAGAAAGGCTGTCTTAATCGTAAATAAGTTATAAACAGTATAATTATGAATTTAACTAAAAAGAACAAAACGGAAGTTACTTCAAGTTTGATGGCTCAACGAGGTTGAATAATTTGTTATAATTTTGTTTTCTTAAGGATATGTATCATCTATTTACTTCAAACTCACTAGGTATAGTTGCCATTTTTGTAGAAGCTCTGCTGCTGTCTTAATCAGCGGTCCTAGAATGAAGATTTTACCTTAATGTTAAAGATTTGTTTTTTATAAAAATAAGATTTGAAAATAATTTTCCCAAAATGAACTTTTTTTATTTCTTTGCTTGACAACTAATATTGAAACTTTTGGTTAAAATTTATTAAATAGGTATATTAACCTAAGTATAAAAAAAATTGATTGTAAACTTTATTGTAAAACGTTATTAAAAAAAAAGTTTCTTCAGGTCTAATAAAACTTTTTAAAAATTTAAATGAAGAAAGTGAGATACAAAATTTGTATAAACAATTTAGTAAGCTCCGCCACATAGACTTTAATAAATATTTTAAAAATGTAGAAAATGTTAGACAGGATGTTGTTGAAATGTCCACTTGTTCATCTGCAAACGTTGAACAGATATTTTCAAAAGTAAACTTAACTATAGCAAAATATAAAAATAGCCAACGCTACATTAGAGGGTACTATATACAATCAAGATTATATGTTAATTAAGAAATGTTCGTGCTATAATTTAAAAATTTATGCTATAAAAAAATTAGAACCCTTCGCAATATTATAATTGAAAATGTGTGAAATATTTTCAAATTTTCAATATGAACATTTTTATCTTTTCTTGTTGGCTTCAAACCAGAAGCATAAATATGTATTTGATCTGAGAGGTCAATGTATAGTTACAACTACGTGCAATTAACCTCATTGAAAGTACCAACACGTGATAGAGAACTAAAAATATATTAAGATTTTTTATTCGCGAATAAAGTTTTCTTTTTATAAAAATGTCTGACACCACTGGTCATAATCTCTTTCTCGGGGAAACATCATTCGCCTAGCACATCTTTTGCTAAATTGTCAATATTGGCGGAATACGATTCGGATTCGTTCGGAAAGCATATCCAATTATCTGTAATTATATGTTATTGAATTTATATATAATTAAATAAAATCCAGTTTGGTTATTTTATAAAAAAAAACTCTTAATATTTATTATAATAAAAACTTTATAAGAAAAATACAAAAACAGTAAATAACATAAGTTGTCGGTCTCCTACGAGGGCTGCTATATATATTTCTGGCCTGGCAACACTGAGTGCTGCCAAGTGCAATCTGACATTTCCATTGGAAAGTTTGTCATTTTTAAGCATAATCGTACTCAAAACATTTTGACGTACGACCATTATTTGTGTTGTTTACAGTGACTTGAAAAAATTAATATAGAAAAAAATGGAATTAACTCGTGAACATTTTCGTGCCATCATTTTTCACAACTTTCGACGTGGATTATCACGACAAGAGTGCATTGGTGAACTTAAATCTTTGTATGGCGATGAAGCACCATCCTATAGCACTGTGAAAAATTGGTATAATGAATTTAATCGTGGCCGAAGACCGCTCAAAGACGAATTCCGTGAAGGTCGTCCAAAAACGGCTGTTGTGCCAGAGAACGCTGATGCCGTGCGTGAACTCATAATGCAAGATCGACATGCGACATACCGAGAGATAGAGACATCCTTGGACATTGCTTCCACCAGCAAACATTCGATACTGCATGAACACCTGGCCGTAAAAAAGGTTTGTTCTCGTTGGATCCCGCACAATATGACAGTCGCTCAAAAAAAGGCTCGTGTCGATTGGTGCAAAGAAATGTTGCAAAAATACGATTGCGGTGCTTCAAAAGACGTTTACAAGATCGTCACAGGTGATGAATCATTGATATATGCGTATGAGCCCGAAACGAAACAACAATCGACAGTGTGGCTCTTCAAAGACGAGCAAAATCCAACGAAAGTTCTTCGTGGAAGAAGCACCTCGAAGCAAATGGTCGTCTGTTTCTTCGGCAAAACTGGTCATGTGGCGACTGTTCCGCTTGAGCAACGTAGGACGCTCACTTCTGAGTGGTACACTTCAATTTGTTTGCCTGAAGTCATCGGAGAAATTCGAAAAACAAACAAGAGAAGACGAATCATTGTTCACCATGACAATGCGAGCTCTCACACATCGGCTCAAACCAGAGCGTTTTTGACCGGCCAAAACGTCGAATTAATGGGTCATCCGCCGTACGGCCCTGACTTGGCACCTAGTGACTTCATCTTGTTTCCGCACATCAAGAAAGAAATGCGTGTTCAACGATTTTCGTCGCCAGAAGAAGCTGTTGAAGTGTTCAAAAACCATGTTTTAGAGGTGTCTCAATCGGAGTGGAAAAAGTGCTTCGACAACTGGTTTGAGTGCATGCAAAAGTGTATAAATCATGCTGGAGAATACTTTGAAAAACAATAAAACCATTTTTGATTATAAATATTCGCATTTTCACTATTAGGCCAGAAATATATAGGGCAGCCCTCGTACTTTGCAAACAAATTTGTTTATTAATATTAATTAATTCTCAAATTTCCAAAAAAATTCTTTTTTTCATGCTATTCTCCCGATTTATTATTTAAATCACCGATATTGATTATTGAAGGTCAAAGCACGTCTCGATGGCCATTTCGTTATCGCTTACTTAACTCGTCAGGAGACTTCTGACAAATATTTTAAATAAACTAAAGATTTTTGTCAAAACAATAAAGCAAAGACAAAAATCAAAGTTTAAGCAAAAACAACAATAACCAAATGTAATTCTATTTTTCTTTCTCTGCTGTATAAGGCAGAGTTTTTTTCTGCTCTTTTATACAGTTGAAAGAGGATGAAAAATAAAATATCACAAAACACTACGATAATTTATTTTATGCACAGGCACTTTGCAAATATTAAACATTTTAAACAACGGGATTTTTTTAATAATATTAATTAATTCTCATGCTATTCTCCCGATTTATTATTTAAATCACCGATATTGATTATTGAAGGTCAAAGCACGTCTCGATGGCCATTTCGTTATCGCTTACTTAACTCGTCAGGAGACTTCTGACAAATATTTTAAATAAACTAAAGATTTTTGTCAAAACAATAAAGCAAAGACAAAAATCAAAGTTTAAGCAAAAACAACAATAACCAAATGTAATTCTATTTTTCTTTCTTTGCTGTATAAGGCAGAGTTTTTTTCTGCTCTTTTATACAGTTGAAAGAGGATGAAAAATGCAATTTATTTGTTGGTTGGCTTAAGCAACCGGCGAAATACGTATAGATACCTGCTTTTCCAACCAACAAATAAATTGCATTTTTATTTAAAAATGTTATGGGATATTAGCATAATATAATAAATAATATTATAAAAATTCCCAAAATAATTTTTAAAATAAAATTTATATGCAATTGCTTGTGCAAACTGTTGGCATCACTGTTGTTTTTTTCTTTCTCTTGAGAAATAAAAAAATAACTGTGTTGTTTTTATTTTTAATAAGCCTTACGTCTGCATTAAGTGTTGGCATATAACCAACCTAACGCAGAAGGGAATGTAAGCAAAAATTAAAACGTGGTTTGTTTGTTGGTAATTTTTGTTAAAGCCTTAACATTTCTGTATTGATTTCTTAAATAACTCTCATGTTGTTTTTGAAGTTTTTATACTTAAAGGAAATGTTTTTGGTTTTTCTAAAAATGTGGATAAAGGTTTCCTGATGAGCTGGCTTAAGCAACCGGCGAAATACGTATAGATACCTGCTTTTCCAACCAACAAATAAATTGCATTTTTATTTAAAAATGTTATGGGATATTAGCATAATATAATAAATAATATTATAAAAATTCCCAAAATAATTTTTAAAATAAAATTTATATGCAATTGCTTGTGCAAACTGTTGGCATCACTGTTGTTTTTTTCTTTCTCTTGAGAAATAAAAAAATAACTGTGTTGTTTTTATTTTTAATACGCCTTACGTCTGCATTAAGTGTTGGCATATAACCAACCTAACGCAGAAGGGAAATAAAAACGTGGTTTGTTTGTTGGTAATTTTTGTTAAAGCCTTAACATTTCTGTATTGACTTCTTAAATAACTCTCATGTTGTTTTTGAAGTTTTTATACTTAAAGGAAATGTTTTTGGTTTTTCTAAAAATGTGGATAAAGGTTTCCTGATGAGCTGGCTTAAGCAACCAGCGAAATACGTATAGATATCTGCTTTTCCAACCAACAAATAAATTGCATTTTTATTTAAAAATGTTATGGGATATTAGCATAATATAATAAATAATATTATAAAAATTCCCAAAACAATTTTTAAAATAAAATTTATATGCAATTGCTTGTGCAAACTGTTGGCATCACTGTTGTTTTTTTCTTTCTCTTGAGAAATAAAAAAATAACTGTGTTGTTTTTATTTTTAATAAGCCTTACGTCTGCATTAAGTGTTGGCATATAACCAACCTAACGCAGAAGGGAATGTAAGCAAAAATAAAAACGTGGTTTGTTTGTTGGTAATTTTTGTTAAAGCCTTAACATTTCTGTATTGACTTCTTAAATAACTCTCATGTTGTTTTTGAAGTTTTTATACTTAAAGGAAATGTTTTTGGTTTTTCTAAAAATGTGAATAAAGGTTTCCTGATCAGCTGGCTTAAGCAACCGGCGAAATACGTATAGATATCTGCTTTTCCAACCAACAAATAAATTGCATTTTTATTTAAAAATGTTATGGGATATTAGCATAATATAATAAATAATATTATAAATACTCCCAAAATAATTTTTAAAATAAAATTTTAAGTAATTGTTGGCATTTATCTTCGAAAAAGAAAACTCCATAAGAAATTACAGGGGGTAAATCGGCATTCGATATCGATCGAAATATCAATTATATTAAAATTTCAATCGATATCGGATGCCGTAATTTGCCCCCTGAATATAAAGCACTGCTAAAAGCTATTAGACCAGAAAATTTTGTTTATTTTTAACTGGTGAATGAAAAATTTGTTCTTAAAAAAACTAGAGACTTTTTTGTCTATTTCTAGACTAAACTGTCCAAACAATCCAAATTCTTGTTATGCAAAAGTAAAATGATTTAAAAGTTAATTGTTTTTAGCTTGCAGACGTTATTGATATTATTGCTATCCGATTTAAAGTCATAATAACTTCAGTTCTTTGCCTTCAATATGCATTCCTTGTGTGATACTTCGGATTGTCCCAAAGGGGTAAAGTGTCTTGATGCTTAAAAAATACATCTCAGTGCGGCTTTGTTTTTCGCATTTCCTAATAAGTTGAATTTACTTTAAGCTAAAATTCTTCATGTTCTTTCTGTTTTAAGTATTCGTTTATTTCAGATATAAGACTTAAGCGCCATTAGCTCATAACGACCATGTGTGTTTTTATAGTTACTAAAACAGAAACAGTAATTAGCACGCTTAAAAGTTGGCTGCTTCCTGAAAAGCTTTTGAATATGTTGTGCTGCTTCACAGTTAAAGAATTTATCTATGTACTTATATCTATGTTTAGTTCTTTACACACTTTGATTAGTTTTGCTACAATAAAGAGATACATTGAAGTAGTATGTATGTAAGTAGGGCAATCTTAATGCAACACTCTATTTGCATTTATTGTATATTTTTTTTTTTTTGGTATTCCCTTTTTAATAGGAATAAAAATTCTGTTTTTGAACAGCAATTAAAATGGAAGTTATTTTAGTATGCCCTTGGTTTGAAATAAGTAGGATGTATAGCAGCTTACATTGTAGGTCAGTAAGTTGTCAAATTATAAATAATTCTAATTGCAATTATCCACGTACGCGCAAATTTATATATGAAATTTTTTTTGTCAATTTTCTGTTAAAAACACTCACTTGTAAATCCTTAAGCCTTGCTAAGTAAAAAACGTGTGGCCTTTACAAGTGTACAAAAGAGAAGAAAAATTTTTTTTTTTTTATTCAATTAATTATATTTCCTGCACAACAAGACCAGGTCTTATATTTATAGTACAGGAACGCATTACGTAACAATATTTGAATTAACGTCATAAACTTAATACATATGTAAGTATACAATATTATCAAAAATAAAAACAAAAAATAAAACAGCATAAAAATATTATTTTTGTTCAGATTATTTATAAAAATTAAATAAAAATTTTTTGAAACTATTAGCATTGGTATTTACTTGTTGAATTGGTGGAAGATTGTTCCAAAGACGTGCGGCATGCACATAGAACTGCCATTCAGACATTAGGCATCGATGCCGAGGTATTATTATATTTCGGTTTCGACTTGATCGAGAAAAACGTATTTGTTCAAATATATACCTGGGTGTTTGACTATATATTATTTTATGCAAAAAAGTAAGAGTGCGAATTTTTAATAGATTATCACATGAGACTCCGTACAGAGTATTAGAAACAGAGGAGACATGAACAAATCTCCTCAAACCATACACATATCTTATGATGTTATTAAACAATATATTTAGTTTTCGCTTACTAACTGCGTCACAATTTCCAAATAGCTCGCACCCATAAAGAAGAGAGGGAATCAGGTATGTTTTAGCAATTAATGCCCTTATTCTAAAAGGAGTGAAATATTGTGTGTGCCAGACAGCTCTTAGTTTTACATAATTTTGACCCACCAGTGAGTTTATATGATCATTCCAAGTCAAATTGCTATTGAATGTAATACCAAGATTTTTTGCTGTTTTAACAATTTCAATTTTTTCTCCATTTAAAACAATATCTCCAGAAATGTTCGGATTTATGCGTTTTTTACATATAACTAGACATTTAGATTTCCTCGGATTCAGACAAAGACCGTTTGCACTAGCCCAAGTGTAGATTCTGTTTAAGTCATTATTCAGATCTGAGATGCCTGAAGCAATATTCTGAACTGGGCTACTTAATATAAGTTGCACGTCATCTGCGTATAAATGAATTTTACATTTGGTAAGTTGTTTTGGCAAATCATTTGCATACAATGAAAATAAAAGAGGACCTAAAATAGAACCTTGTGGCACTCCCCTACTAACGGTTATTCTATCGGACCATGCATCGTTAAAAAATACTGATTGTGTTCTGTTTAAAAGATACGATGATATAAGTCTATTTGATGTATTCGTGAATCTAAAAAAATGTTTCAGTTTTCCAACCAGTATATTATGGTCTACCGTATCGAAAGCCTTGGAGTGATCTAAAAGCACTAAAAAATTAATGTCACCATTTTCTAAGCCTTGCCGTATATTCTCACTAACTTCCACAAGAGCCGTAACGCAGCTATGATATTGACGAAAACCAGATTGCATACTAGAAAGCAAATTGTAAGAAGTGATATACGCAATCATTTGTTTATAAAGGAGTTTTTCGAAAACTTTTGATAGAAAACACAAGATGGCTATAGGTCTATACTCCCCATTCGACTTAGGTAGTGGTACAATTTTAGCATGTTTCCAGTTTAACGGGAACACACTTGACATTATGATGGTATTAAACAAATGAGTAACATACGGCAAAATAAGGGGTAATAGTAGTTTTATAAATTTAGGGTGTAAATTATCACATCCCACTGCGTGTGATTTTATTGATGAGCACGTTGAAATGACGTCATATTGAGTAACGAAAGAAAATTGAAAATGTTCCCCGATTGTCCCGTTATCTGTATTTATCCCGTCTGTAGCAAAATTAAAAAAATTGGGATTTGCTTGGATAGCAGGGGCATTAGTAAACGTTTTGTTAAGCATATTTGCATCCAAGTGACAGTCAACATTTATGTTCGCATTGCCGATTCCTATTTCACGAATAGTATTCCAAGTTTGTCGTGAATCTATTGCAGTACTAAACCGTCTAGAATAATATTGGGTTTTCGCACGTTTAATAAGCTTGTTAACATTTTTCCTGGCAGTGGAATATTGAATTTTGAGTTCGGTTGTTTTATATCGCTTCCATCTGCCATATGCTAAATCCCTTTGGTGTATTGCATTCTTAACAACATTTGAAAACCAGGGTTTTTGTTTATATGTCATATTCTTTCGTTTTAGTGGAACAGTTAAATCAAAAAGATATTGAATTTTTTGCTCCAAGAATGATGATTGGGCATCAACAGAAGATATGAAATATATATCACTCCAGGGAATGTGTGATGAAAATTCACATAAAAGACTAAAATCAAGGTGTTTAAAATCGCGATAACTGAAACTCTGTTTATTTTGTTGTACCTGAAAGTTATAAGTCAGAAAAATCAGGTCATGTTTTGAAAAACATGGAGCAGATATCTGATCATACAAAAGTACATTCTCAGTATTAGACACAAACAAAAGATCAATTAGTGTGCTTATTGTGGATGTGTGGTGAGTTGGATTTAGTGTGTTTACTGGAATAAGACCAAATGATAACATATTATCAGAAAGAGTCACTTCCATTAGGAGGTTTGAATTAAAATCACCAGAAATTACTATATCATCATACACTGAGACGAAATTTTCAAGTGTAGAATACAAGGCGGTTAAAGGTACTCTCTTATTTGGTCTATAAACACAACCGACCAACAACTTATTGCCAAATGATGAAACTTCAATAAATATAAACTCAACCGCTTGTCCAATTAAACTATTTACAAGCGATGACCTGCAGCAGATTTTACAAGAAATACTGTTTTTCACAAATATGGCTACACCCCCCCCATGGCTTCCTCTATCAGATCTATAAACTTTGTATCCATAAGGACATATAAAATTATCGGGGGTTGAAGTTACTAGCCATGTTTCCGAAACACAAATAACATCGACATCGAAATTATCAAAGATTAATTTAAATTCATCTATTTTATTATTTAAACTTTGAGCATTTATGTGTGCGAATTTAAAACCTTTTTTATGCTTAGCTAATATCCTGATCATATTCATTGTCAAGTCTTTGGATCTTCCATGGTCGTCACCGTTAAAAGTCAAAAAAACGTAAATAAAAATGTGCAATGCTAATTGAGACAAAAATTTCATAAAAGACGTCCAAATTAAGGATTACGTTTAGAAAATAAAAAAAATAGTTAATATTAACAAATTTTAAAGAAACAACATTAAAAACTAAAATTAGATTAAATGTTAGGGTCATATAATTATAAAATAACAAAACATCTAGAAGTGTAATAAATAAAAAGACAAACATACAGTAATTTAATGCATTCAAAACACAATACAATTTATTCAGCAGAGCGAAAAAACTGCTTCAGTTGGTCCGGCAAGATAATATTAATAGGTTCATCATTTTCTTTCTGCTTAACATACACAATACCCCGTAGTGTGAACACTGACTTCAAAAGCAAATCCTTTTTTAGCCTTAGTGCTGTTTTAAAAATGCCATAATTGTGTGGTGTAAGACTTTCGTTAACGTAAAAAGGAGTGTCACTTTGAAAACCAGCATCAGATAATCTTAACGGCGATTTAAATTTGCGACGATGTGCTGCGACGCTTCTTAGAAATAAGGTTTTCTCATATGGCGTATTAAATTTAATAACAATCGGTGGATCATCTACAATGCGTTGGTTTTTATGGTTTTTTACACGAAAAATTGATTTCAATGAAGGCAAAGTAACTTTTAAATTATTGCATATATTTTCAAAAACTTTATTTAAATTTTCATTATTATGCGAAGGTATACCCGTAATACGTACATCCGCTGCCACCATGGAGTTTTCTTGTCTTAGACATTTTAACTTTAAACTTTCAACATCAAATTTCAGTTTATCAATTTCCGTGTTAGCCATCTCAAGTTTAATTATTTTATCATTTAATTCATTTACTTCTCTTTTCACATCGTTAATTATTTCATCTTTCAAATCTTTAAATTTTTGCTCAATTTCAGTTATTAAACATCTCTTACTTTCCGCAATCATACTTTTTATCATTTCAGTTTGTTCTCTTATATACTCATCCTGTTTAGTAAATTTGGCATCAAGCCAATTCCATAAACGACTGCGTGAACAAGAGTCATTTGAATTTGAAAAAATAAGTTCAGCTACTGCAGGAGTATTATCAAATGAGCTAAGCTCAGCTTCATCTGCTGTTCTCTTATCACTTACAATTCTCTTAACTCTACGTGTTGACATTTTTTTCTTATTATTCTTGTGTTGGCTTTTATTTATTTATATTTATTTTCTTGTTTCGTTGTTTTTGTTTAAGATTGTGTTTATGTTTTGCTTGTTGTTTCACTTAATTAAAAGTTAATAAAGTACTTATTGTAGAAGAATTTTTGTTGATTCTCTTATGGTCTCCAATAATAAATTTTTAATTTGTTTGTCGTGTGTGTTTATTGCCCTACACTTTAGTTTAGTTTATTTGTTTGCCGGCTAACTTAGATGTTGAGAAGAAGAAATATTGTTTATGTTTATTTTACTTATGTTTTCTTGTGGTTTATTTCAAAATGTTAGAGTTTTTTTTTTGTTAATTATTGTTTGACACTTGTAAATTTAATTTTTTAAGTATTTAGACTGTGATTATTTAAATAAATTAACATAAACTGCGGAGCCCAGCAAAAACACAACCGTTCTCTTTAACTGTCATAAAATTTTATTTAAAAATGATAAAGTGTTGCCACATATTACATATAAGTTTATGTTAAAGTATATAGTTAAAAGTAGTGTCAATCTTCAATAAATTAACCTTTATTTCCTAACATCCTCACTAAAGGTTTATTTTCTTGTTACTTAGGCCCATGGAATAAATAAATTCTTTTATTTTCACGTTACCAAGTGGTTTGGTCAGAATATCTGCCACCATTTCTGCAGAGCTTGTAGTTTTCAATTCCACATTCTTAGCAAGTATGTTGTCCCTTATGAAGTGATGTCTGATGTCTATGTGTTTCGTTCTAGCATGGTATGAATGATTTTGGGCAAGTTGAATGGCACTTTGGTTGTCACAAAACTATATCGTAGGTTTTAACCAATTTTTAAATAACCCTTCTTCCAATGGTCTCATCCAAAGTAATTCCTGTACAGCCAAGCCCATGGCCATGTATTCAGCTTCACAGCTCGATAAAGCTGTAGTTTGTTATTTTTTAGAGCCCCAAGATATAGCTCCCCCTTTTTTAATAATTACGTATCCGCTTACAGATTTCCTTGACTCTGGGTCAGCTGCATAGTCTGCATCGCTAAAACATGTTGTTTCAAAACTTGCCTTTTTTTTAAACGTTAGCTTAAAATCAATGGTTCCTTTCAGGTAACGCAATATTCGTTTTGCTGCTGTCCAATGATTCATTTGGAAATTCTGGTTAAAGCGGCTGAGTAGGTTAACTGCAAAACTTATATCCGGCCTAGTAATTTGAGCCGCAAAAAGAAGACTGCCGATTAATGCTTGGTAGGGGTATTTGTCCATGGAAAAATTACTATCGATTTGATTGTTGTGTAATAATTTCATACCAGGTTCCATTGGTGTCAAAACTGGGTTACAGGACGTCATATCAAATCTTTAAAGCAACATTTGCAAGTATGCTGACTGATCAATGGCTATATTTTCACCCAAGTTGTAAGTGATTCTCATTCCGAGGAAATATTTAGCAGCACCTAGATCTTTCATTTTAAATGATTCCTTTAAACTACTTACTATTGAGTCTTTAACTTTTTCGTTCTTCCAAATCACAAGCATGTCGTCTACGTATACTGCTATAATAATTACATTCTCTGTATTTTCATTAATTATGTAAACACACTGGTCAGTCTTTAACTGCCGCATACCAAGGCCTCTTAATTTTTCGTCCAGTTTCTCATTCCACATTCTGGATGCCTGCTTCAGGCCATAGAGTGGTCTATTTAGTTTTAAAGTGTAACCTTCTGGTACTGCTATGCCTTCGGCAGTCTGAATGTAAATTTCATCCTTCAGATTCCCTTGCCAAAAGTAGTACACACATCCAAGTGATTTATTTTTAAATCAGATTGTAGAGCAATTGTCAATAAATAGCGCAATGTATCGTACCTCATTACCGATGAATAGCTTTCCGTGTAATCTATGCCATTCCTTTGTTCAAAACCTCTAGCAACTAGTCTGGCCTTATATCGCAAGCCATCTTCTTCTTTCTTTTTCTTAAACAGCCATTTCGTAGACAGCCTTTTTTTACACTTACTATCCTCAACAATGCTCCACGTGTTATTTTCCAACAAAGAATCGACTTCGCTTTGAATAGCCTGTAACCATTTCTCTTTGTCTTCACTGCTGACTGCATCTTCGTAATTTGTAGGCTCATTGCAAATAGAACTGACCATGTATGTGATGTAATCTGTCATATCTGGAGGCTTTACTTTTCTAGTTGATTTTCGTACCGTGGGATTTTCCATATTTAAATTTTCTGTTGGTTCAACTTTATTATTTTTTGTAGCATCATGTTGCATGGGCGATTCGCTCTCATCATCTGTAGAATTTTTTGCTGATTTGAATTCAATTTCATCTTCATCTGCATCGTCAATAACATCTTCATCGTCATAAGAAGTCCTCACTGATTCTTTATCTCGTACCAATGTAATATTGTTTGTGGACTTTTCAAAAAACATTTTACTCTCCAAAAATTTTACATTTCGACTTATATGTAACTTTCTATTTTCAGGGTCATACATTCTGTACGCCTTACTATTCTCGCTATATCCAAGCATAATACATTTAATTGACCTCGGGTCCCACTTTTTTCTCAGTTGTTTGGGTACTAATACCATTCCAACGCAACCAAATACGCGTAAATGGTCAAATTTTGGCGTATTGCCAGTCCATATTTCCTCTGGTGACATATTATTAAAAACTTTTCTTGGGGTAATGTTTAACAAATATGCTGCAGTACTTGTGGCTTCTGCCCAGTACATTTTACTCAAATTTGCACCAAACAGCATTGATCGAGCCTTACCAGTCAAAGTTCTGTTCATTCTCTCGGCTTTGCCGTTTTGTTGGGGGCTATATGGGGCAGAAGTTTGATGGACTATTCTACTTTCCTCACAGATTTGTTCTAGTTGCCGGTTACAATACTCCAAACCATTATCAGAACGAAGTATTTTAATCTTTTTTCCCGTCTGTTTCTCCACCAGAATTTTAAATTTACGAAATATTTTTGTAACCTCAGATTTGGCTATCATCATATAAACAAATACTTTATTAGAAAAATCATCGAGAAACAGCACATAGTAAACAGCGCCACCTATTGACTTTTGTTCCATTGGTCCACACACATCTGTGTGAATGAGTTCTAAAATTCCTTTTGTTCTTGTAGCCGATGACTTATACGTTGAACGTGACTGTTTGCCTTGCAAACATGATGTACAAACCTCTGATTCAGAAAAATCATTACTCGATGCTTCATTGCGTAGCAAATGCTTCATGTTTTCATCACAAGGGTGACCTAAACGCTTATGCCAGGTCGCCTGGGTTGCTACAAGGCAACTTTTGTATTTCGTTCCGAAATTAATAGTAAACATGCCATTGTCTAAAACAGCTCTCAAGAAAACTACATTGTCTTTCTTTACTAGACATTCATCAGCATCAAACATAAAATGATAGCCTTTTTTCGTTAGTTGAGTAACCGAAATCAAATTTGCACATATATCTGGTACATAGAAAACATCAGTGATTTTAATGTATTCCATTCTGTTGTTTAATAATTGTTTAACAAGTATGGTTCCCTTGCCAGTGACTTTAAGACTTTCGTTATTTGCAATTGTTACATACTTTGAATCTTCATACAGTTTAAGATTCACAAACAAATTTTTATCATTTACCATGTGAGCAGTTGAGCCTGAATCGATCAACCAATCATTTTCAAACTTTACCGCCAAACCTGCCGCAAGTGTCTTTTCAGTACGTACGCCATTTTGTTCTTTTTTTTCTTTGGAGCTTTGCAAAACTTTGCAATATGGCCTTCCTTCTTGCAATTGTAGCATACAATTTTCCTTGCTTTATCAAAAGATTTTTTATCTTGGACTTACCATAAAACGCTGATTCTGCTGACGAAAAATCACTATATGTGTCGAAATCCTGCAAAAATTTAGTTTTTATATTGTCAGCTGAAACCTTGATGTTACTGCTCTCAATAGCCATTATCATTGGAGCGAAATGATCTGGCAAACCGCTTAGCAGTAAACTTCCAACCCATTCATCGTTAACGTAAAAAGGAGTGTCACTTTGAAAACCAGCATCAGATAATCTTAACGGCGATTTAAATTTGCGACGATGTGCTGCGACGCTTCTTAGAAATAAGGTTTTCTCATATGGCGTATTAAATTTAATAACAATCGGTGGATCATCTACACTGCGTTGGTTTTTATGGTTTTTTACACGAAAAATTGATTTCAATGAAGGCAAAGTAACTTTTAAATTATTGCATATATTTTCAAAAACTTTATTTAAATTTTCATTATTATGCGTAATACGTACATCCGCTGCCACCATGGAGTTTTCTTGTCTTAGACATTTTAACTTTAAACTTTCAACATCAAATTTCAGTTTATCAATTTCCGTGTTAGCCATCTCAAGTTTAATTATTTTATCATTTAATTCATTTACTTCTCTTTTCACATCGTTAATTATTTCATCTTTCAAATCTTTAAATTTTTGCTCAATTTCAGTTATTAAACATCTCTTACTTTCCGCAATCATACTTTTTATCATTTCAGTTTGTTCTCTTATATACTCATCCTGTTTAGTAAATTTGGCATCAAGCCAATTCCATAAACGACTGCGTGAACAAGAGTCATTTGAATTTGAAAAAATAAGTTCAGCTACTGCAGGAGTATTATCAAATGAGCTAAGCTCAGCTTCATCTGCTGTTCTCTTATCACTTACAATTCTCTTAACTCTACGTGTTGACATTTTTTTCTTATTATTCTTGTGTTGGCTTTTATTTATTTATATTTATTTTCTTGTTTCGTTGTTTTTGTTTAAGATTGTGTTTATGTTTTGCTTGTTGTTTCACTTAATTAAAAGTTAATAAAGTACTTATTGTAGAAGAATTTTTGTTGATTCTCTTATGGTCTCCAATAATAAATTTTTAATTTGTTTGTCGTGTGTGTTTATTGCCCTACACTTTAGTTTAGTTTATTTGTTTGCCGGCTAACTTAGATGTTGAGAAGAAGAAATATTGTTTATGTTTATTTTACTTATGTTTTCTTGTGGTTTATTTCAAAATGTTAGAGTTTTTTTTTTGTTAATTATTGTTTGACACTTGTAAATTTAATTTTTTAAGTATTTAGACTGTGATTATTTAAATAAATTAACATAAACTGCGGAGCCCAGCAAAAACACAACCGTTCTCTTTAACTGTCATAAAATTTTATTTAAAAATGATAAAGTGTTGCCACATATTACATATAAGTTTATGTTAAAGTATATAGTTAAAAGTAGTGTCAATCTTCAATAAATTAACCTTTATTTCCTAACATCCTCACTAAAGGTTTATTTTCTTGTTACTTAGGCCCATGGAATAAATAAATTCTTTTATTTTCACGTTACCAAGTGGTTTGGTCAGAATATCTGCCACCATTTCTGCAGAGCTTGTAGTTTTCAATTCCACATTCTTAGCAAGTATGTTGTCCCTTATGAAGTGATGTCTGATGTCTATGTGTTTCGTTCTAGCATGGTATGAATGATTTTGGGCAAGTTGAATGGCACTTTGGTTGTCACAAAACTATATCGTAGGTTTTAACCAATTTTTAAATAACCCTTCTTCCAATGGTCTCATCCAAAGTAATTCCTGTACAGCCAAGCCCATGGCCATGTATTCAGCTTCACAGCTCGATAAAGCTGTAGTTTGTTATTTTTTAGAGCCCCAAGATATAGCTCCCCCTTTTTTAATAATTACGTATCCGCTTACAGATTTCCTTGACTCTGGGTCAGCTGCATAGTCTGCATCGCTAAAACATGTTGTTTCAAAACTTGCCTTTTTTTTAAACGTTAGCTTAAAATCAATGGTTCCTTTCAGGTAACGCAATATTCGTTTTGCTGCTGTCCAATGATTCATTTGGAAATTCTGGTTAAAGCGGCTGAGTAGGTTAACTGCAAAACTTATATCCGGCCTAGTAATTTGAGCCGCAAAAAGAAGACTGCCGATTAATGCTTGGTAGGGGTATTTGTCCATGGAAAAATTACTATCGATTTGATTGTTGTGTAATAATTTCATACCAGGTTCCATTGGTGTCAAAACTGGGTTACAGGACGTCATATCAAATCTTTCAAGCAACATTTGCAAGTATGCTGACTGATCAATGGCTATATTTTCACCCAAGTTGTAAGTGATTCTCATTCCGAGGAAATATTTAGCAGCACCTAGATCTTTCATTTTAAATGATTCCTTTAAACTACTTACTATTGAGTCTTTAACTTTTTCGTTCTTCCAAATCACAAGCATGTCGTCTACGTATACTGCTATAATAATTACATTCTCTGTATTTTCATTAATTATGTAAACACACTGGTCAGTCTTTAACTGCCGCATACCAAGGCCTCTTAATTTTTCGTCCAGTTTCTCATTCCACATTCTGGATGCCTGCTTCAGGCCATAGAGTGGTCTATTTAGTTTTAAAGTGTAACCTTCTGGTACTGCTATGCCTTCGGCAGTCTGAATGTAAATTTCATCCTTCAGATTCCCTTGCCAAAAGTAGTACACACATCCAAGTGATTTATTTTTAAATCAGATTGTAGAGCAATTGTCAATAAATAGCGCAATGTATCGTACCTCATTACCGATGAATAGCTTTCCGTGTAATCTATGCCATTCCTTTGTTCAAAACCTCTAGCAACTAGTCTGGCCTTATATCGCAAGCCATCTTCTTCTTTCTTTTTCTTAAACAGCCATTTCGTAGACAGCCTTTTTTTACACTTACTATCCTCAACAATGCTCCACGTGTTATTTTCCAACAAAGAATCGACTTCGCTTTGAATAGCCTGTAACCATTTCTCTTTGTCTTCACTGCTGACTGCATCTTCGTAATTTGTAGGCTCATTGCAAATAGAACTGACCATGTATGTGATGTAATCTGTCATATCTGGAGGCTTTACTTTTCTAGTTGATTTTCGTACCGTGGGATTTTCCATATTTAAATTTTCTGTTGGTTCAACTTTATTATTTTTTGTAGCATCATGTTGCATGGGCGATTCGCTCTCATCATCTGTAGAATTTTTTGCTGATTTGAATTCAATTTCATCTTCATCTGCATCGTCAATAACATCTTCATCGTCATAAGAAGTCCTCACTGATTCTTTATCTCGTACCAATGTAATATTGTTTGTGGACTTTTCAAAAAACATTTTACTCTCCAAAAATTTTACATTTCGACTTATATGTAACTTTCTATTTTCAGGGTCATACATTCTGTACGCCTTACTATTCTCGCTATATCCAAGCATAATACATTTAATTGACCTCGGGTCCCACTTTTTTCTCAGTTGTTTGGGTACTAATACCATTCCAACGCAACCAAATACGCGTAAATGGTCAAATTTTGGCGTATTGCCAGTCCATATTTCCTCTGGTGACATATTATTAAAAACTTTTCTTGGGGTAATGTTTAACAAATATGCTGCAGTACTTGTGGCTTCTGCCCAGTACATTTTACTCAAATTTGCACCAAACAGCATTGATCGAGCCTTACCAGTCAAAGTTCTGTTCATTCTCTCGGCTTTGCCGTTTTGTTGGGGGCTATATGGGGCAGAAGTTTGATGGACTATTCTACTTTCCTCACAGATTTGTTCTAGTTGCCGGTTACAATACTCCAAACCATTATCAGAACGAAGTATTTTAATCTTTTTTCCCGTCTGTTTCTCCACCAGAATTTTAAATTTACGAAATATTTTTGTAACCTCAGATTTGGCTATCATCATATAAACAAATACTTTATTAGAAAAATCATCGAGAAACAGCACATAGTAAACAGCGCCACCTATTGACTTTTGTTCCATTGGTCCACACACATCTGTGTGAATGAGTTCTAAAATTCCTTTTGTTCTTGTAGCCGATGACTTATACGTTGAACGTGACTGTTTGCCTTGCAAACATGATGTACAAACCTCTGATTCAGAAAAATCATTACTCGATGCTTCATTGCGTAGCAAATGCTTCATATTTTCATCACAAGGGTGACCTAAACGCTTATGCCAGGTCGCCTGGGTTGCTACAAGGCAACTTTTGTATTTCGTTCCGAAATTAATAGTAAACATGCCATTGTCTAAAACAGCTCTCAAGAAAACTACATTGTCTTTCTTTACTAGACATTCATCAGCATCAAACATAAAATGATAGCCTTTTTTCGTTAGTTGAGTAACCGAAATCAAATTTGCACATATATCTGGTACATAGAAAACATCAGTGATTTTAATGTATTCCATTCTGTTGTTTAATAATTGTTTAACAAGTATGGTTCCCTTGCCAGTGACTTTAAGACTTTCGTTATTTGCAATTGTTACATACTTTGAATCTTCATACAGTTTAAGATTCACAAACAAATTTTTATCATTTACCATGTGAGCAGTTGAGCCTGAATCGATCAACCAATCATTTTCAAACTTTACCGCCAAGCCTGCCGCAAGTGTCTTTTCAGTACGTACGCCATTTGTTCTTTTTTTTCTTTGGAGCTTTGCAAAACTTTGCAATATGGCCTTCCTTCTTGCAATTGTAGCATACAATTTTCCTTGCTTTATCAAAAGATTTTTTATCTTGGACTTACCATAAAACGCTGATTCTGCTGACGAAAAATCACTATATGTGTCGAAATCCTGCAAAAATTTAGTTTTTATATTGTCAGCTGAAACCTTGATGTTACTGCTCTCAATAGCCATTATCATTGGAGCGAAATGATCTGGCAAACCGCTTAGCAGTAAACTTCCAACCCATTCATCATCCACATTCATTCCAATTCGATTTAACTTCTGCGCTGTATCAATTATAGTATTAACGAATTCGCTTATATTTTCACAATTTATAAGCTGTGTTGTTGTTATTTTTCTTAACAGACCGTCTCTAATTTACTCTCTAATTTACTCCAAATACCTTCTGCTGTAGTCTCACTTTGTATATGCACATACAAACTTGGAGAAATATATAGCACCAATCTTGATGTGGCCTTTTCCATTATATCTTCTTTTACTTCTGTTCCAAGTACCGCCTTCCAATAGCCTTGGAGTTTCATAGCATGTTCTACAGAGAATTTCCATTTATGATAATTCTCCCTCCCAGTAAGCTTCTCAGTTTCTATAATTTTCTCCATAGCGTTTTACTGGGCCCATAACCTGTTAAAAACACTCACTTGTAAATCGTTAAGCCTTGCTAAGTAAAAAACGTGTTGCCTTTACAAGTGTACAAAAGAGAAGAAAAATTTTATTTAAAAATGATAAAGTGTTGCCACATATTACATATAAGTTTATGTTAAAGTATATAGTTAAAAGTAGTGTCAATCTTCAATAAATTAACCTTTATTTCCTAACATTTTCATTATTAAATTCTTTTTTGCATTTTTTATATCTTTTGCAATATCAATCGTAAGAACTTAACTGAAAACTTTTGATAATTTTTATAAAGTAAATACCGTTATTTTAACATGTAGTTTTCTATTGCTACAAAGTTAATAAAATCTTAGTAAGAGCGGGTTCGTTTTAGGAGACAATACGCTAAAACAATAATTTTATATTTAATAGCTGATATTGTTGTCTTTCCATAATCTAAGATCCAGCTGAGGCAATGTCTTACATTTGACTAAATTGTTTCTAAGACAAAAAAAAAAAAAATAATTTTTTAAATACTTAGCATTTGTGGCGAATAGAACATTTACTTACTGGTGATTAGAAAAGGAAAAAACATTTGGTTGCATATATTCCAATCTGTTACCGTTGGCGCACAATATACTTGCCAAACTTATTCTACGTATTTCAGCCAGTTGATCTAAATAAAGATGAGTAAAACAAATTGAGAAATAAGACTTAAGCTTCTTATAACAAACTTTTCAAAAATGTTGAATAATTAATTGAAAACTAGACTTCGACTAGCAGTAACCACAACTCAGCCCAAAATATAAAAAACCTTTTTTTTAGCCTTGCCATAAAATCTGTTACTTTTTTGCAAAACTAAGCGAATATACAAATTGTTGCTATTTTTATACCCTTCACCACAAAAAGAGGAAAAATGGCATATATAAGTTAGTCATTCCGTGTGTAATTATTACAATATCAATTTCCGACCCCATAAAGTATATATATATTTTGACTTATTATGCATAGCAAAGTCGATTGAGCGATGTCCGTCTGCAAATATATAATTTTTCATAAAAATGGCATTGGATCTTAATGGGTTAAGCATTTTTAAAAAACTTTAGTATTTCTTTATAGATCTCTTCAAAAGCTTTAAAATGATACCCATATTCACATTTTAAAAAATTTGAAAATTTTAGAGCCCCGTAACTCGGAAAATATTATCTAGTGCCAATTTTTTTACTTGATGTTTTTACTTATTTTTTTAATTCTCCATCGCCCCATATATTTGTTTTTTTTATTGGAGTTACTTCATTGTTCCAAATAATGGTATGGCTGCTGCTTCGAAGGACATGGGATCGAAAATGGATATTTTTCCACTTTTTGTGGTAAATCTTATAAAAATTAAGTAATACAATAAAGTAACTCCAATAAAAAAATAAATATATGGGGCGATAGAGAATTAAAAAATAAGAAAAAAAAACATTGAGTAAAAAAAATTGGCGCTCGCCTATAATTTCCGAGTAACGGGGCTCTGAAATTTTCAAATTTTTGTAAATATCAATATGGGTATAATTTTAAAGCTTTTGATAAGATCTTTACGGAAATACTAAATGCTTTTTTAAATCGTTATCCCATTATTATGTCTTAATTTTTGTTTTGATCACAATGTAATTAATTTTATTTTTAAACTAAAATAAACAGCTCTTAAAAAAGTCAACAAACAATCGACAAAACATCGGAAAAATTGTAATTAAAATAAATTTTTAATTACTTTGACAACTGTTGGCCTAAACAGCTTTTACATTATGTCTACATACATAAGTTAATGAGTCATTATTTTTTAGTTTTGGCTTAAGTTCGTTATTAATTGTCATAAATTTTTAAGAGAACAGTAAAATTATTGATACCAGCAGAATAAAATTTACTTTCTACTTCATAACAACCTTCATCAGCATTCTTTTTATCTACTTGAAAGTTAGTCATAAACTGCAAATTTTTTCTACTTATACACCTACTTAGAAGAAGTAGAATATGATAATTATTTTCATATTGTATTTTAAGACAATTATATCAATATTTAGTTCGTTTATCCCAATATTTGTCATTATGAAAGAATTACTATTATTTGTTTCTAATTAAAGAATGCTAACAGACTCGACACCTTACTCATCTGCAGTATTATTTTCTTTTCTCTTAAGGGACAGACGAAAATTAAAAACAAAATTAAAATTTTTATGCAACCTTCCTATGTAACTGTATTGAATGAAGTGTATAAATATTATACTTTACCTCTCGTGAATCCAGAAGTTTTATCATCATTTTCAAAGAAGAAACGATCAGCTACACGTGTTTTTAAAAACTGTTTGCCAATAATACATTGAAATGTTGGACCTAAAATGGAGTCAGGAGAGTGCTTTTCAAAAGAGCCTCCAATGTTTAACTCTACATCATTTGGTGAGTCATAAAACCTTTTAAGCATTTCGATTTTCTGAAACAAAATATTAAAATATTATTGGTTTTTATATATTTTAACCGTTATTATTGTAAAGTAATTTGAATTTTGGTTTTTTGTAATTGATTTCTTTAAAAATATTTTATTATAAAAATCAATATTTTATGATATCTAATAGAACTGCTTTTGATAGTTGCTATAATAGTTATTCATAACAAAAAAATAAAACTCATTTATATTGGTTACAGTTACAAAAAGGTTAAAAGTAAACTAAAACATATAAGGGCTATTTTTGTTAAAGTTTTCTACATCATTTTGCAACAATGCCTCTGAGTTTCTATTTTCCTCCGCTAAATTCCATTCTTTACTACCCGAGGGGTTTTAGACTTGTTAATCATAAAAAAAAGGTTCACCAAATGGTTTCTATACATAGCAATTCAACTGTTTCACGAGATTTATGGAATTTTGCATTGTCTTAGTAAAACTGAAGTTCTTGAACATCCATTTCATTCCAGTTTAGTCTAAAGTGTTTATTATTATGTCGTGATATCAGGTATATCCAATATGCGATAAAGTGTTTTAAATTTATTAAAAAAATTATTTTACAAATAGTTTTTTCTATTTTTTATTTTTTTGTATTTTAAACTCTACTTTTTGGCGCGTTCAGTTTAGCAGGAAACAATAAATTCGACTTGCATACACCTTGTTAAATGTTCCTTTGGATAAAATTTGTCGAAAGAAAATTCAAAAACAAAATGGTTCATATTGATACTTATAGACTAAAGTCGACTGTTGCTAAAGTAAACAGCTCTCCAATATAAAAATTTTATATTTAGAGCGCTAGCAAAGCGTCCATTTACTTTTTTATATTTGGGGGAATAATATTGTTAATTTCTTATTTACTCTATCGTTGCTAGTTCTTGCTAGTAAAGTTACTGAACAGTCCTAATAATGCTTTACCACATTCGCCGCAGCAGACTACACGAACACACGACAGCAAATGACGCTAGCTACATTTGCCGTCTTATGCTTTATTTTGAAGGCAACAGGTACATAATAAAAATATGATTTTATTGTATTCTAGTGATGTCACTTCAGCGATTTTTAAAGAAGCAGTTTTGATTATAATTAAAAAATATTTTACCTTGATGTCAAAATTAGCTGACTAGGCAAGAGGAAGCATTATTTAATTTATCCTTTAATCATAATTTGGTGCTGTAAATGATGTTGTACCAGGTGGTTTCTTTCGCCCACATGTGCAGCAATACCTCATATGTCATTTTTTGGTTTTGATTTAATTTAATTTTAAAAAATTTAGAATTTTTTTACTTTTTCAAATTATTTGAAAATGTTTAATTTTAAATATTACTTTAGTTTAATATATGTACATCTTAATACATTCCTATAAATTTTTTTCAATTATTCTTTGTTTAATTTCGCCATGACAGTTGTAGTATTTTTAATTTGAAAAAATTAGTTATATAAAATACCAGCAGTGCCCAATACTTCATCGGTGTGGCGTTTTTAATTTTTTTTTAAATTCATATTTGCAAAAATGTGTTTTAAGTATTTATTGAATAGTACGTAAAAAGTGTTAAAATTTTTCATTATACAAAAATAAAATGTGCTAACAACTGTTTAAGTACAGTTATACCGGTAAAATTGAGTGCTTTTACATTTGTTTCTCTATTTTTCTACGAAAAAAAAATTCCATATTTGAACAAACGTTATAATCGATCTCTTCACAAAATTTTACTGGAATCTATTCTGCAGGTTTTACGGGATGTGAACCAGATAGACAAGAATTCAAAAAGTAGGTATTTTGTATTCCAAATTAATTATTATTAATACAAGGACGTAGGTAAACTTAAAGATTTTTCTTAAGCTACTACATATATATAGATTTCTTTTGTATCTACTATATTGTTAACATTGTAATATATCAGTGAAAATGTTTAGCAAGTTAAATGCTAAAAATCATCAATTCAACATACCTCGATAGATATCTCGTCCAATAAATCCGCCCACTGATATGCTCTTTTCAGGCCACAATAAGATCTAAGGTCATTATAAGTAGGTAAACCGAAATCTCGACCACGTTGAATATCGATAGATTTTAGGTCAGTACCAAATTCGTCGAAAGACTTGCGATTGAAATGATGTTTGATCTATAATGATAATTTATTTTTCTTTTGAATTATACCCAATTGCAGGGAATCATACTTCACGGTCAACATTTTGATCAGCACGTTTCTCTAACTGGGTTACCAAGCCACGTATCATAGAATCAAAATTGTTTTCATTCATCAAAAGCTCCATGCTATCTTGACGATCAAAAAAGTCACTTAGGCGCATAGTTTGATTGGTATAACGTGTGGATGAAACCATTCTTAAAAAAGGAAAAAAATGTTTAACTTATTTTTATTTTTAATAAAGTAAGAGTGCTATATTCGGCTATACCCTTTACCATCTATGTAAATCTGGTTTAGTGAAGTAACTCCAAATAAAACGCATATATTGCGGTGACAAAGAATTAAAAAATAAAAAAATGTTGGTGGTGCATATTTATAAATTTAAATAAAAATGACATCGGCTCTTAATGAGTCAAATATTTTTTAAAAATTTAGTATTTCTTTGAAGATCTCTTCAAAAGCTTTAGAATGATACCCATACTGATATTTTTAAAAGTATGAAAATTTCAGACACCTAAAATTCGAAATTATAGACGAGCGCCAGTTTTTCACTGGTTGTTTGCTTCTTACTTTATAATTTTCTATCGCTCCATAAATTTATTTTTTTGATTGAAGTTACTTTATTGTTCCAAACGATATGAACAAATTAGAGGTAGGCGTGGTGTTTTGCCTTCTGCCTCGAAGGACATAGACCAATAATGATGATTTCCAACATCATCTCTTTCGACACTATATCTAATCGATTGACTTATGTATTTGCCGAGGCAAACTTGATTTTAAGACTAACACGGACGGACAGACGGACATTATAGAAATTACACACGGAATGACAAACTTATATATGCCCCTTTTCCACTTTTTATGGTGAAGGGTATAAAAGGAAATATCAAATTCTTACGAAAACCATCCTGGAACTGAGTGATGTAAATAACGAAATGCAGCAACGGCGTATTCGGCATAAGGTGCAGGACTCAATGTTGGCTCGTAATCATTAACGTAGTCATAAGGCGAAAGTGAATAAACTAAACGGTTAGCAAAACTGAACATGGGACTCAAAATGAGAGGCAACCAATCATAGTAGGTGATTTTTTGAAACTGAGCTATATTAATTTTTCGAGCAACCTGAAAAATTCTTTCATCGGAATATTGAGGATTTATACGACCCAAAATATTTGCTAATCTATTATGTTCTCTGAGAAATATCGTATGTAAAACAGCAACTGTTGGTGTAAATTGATTTCGATCATCAGGAATGTTAAAACATTGTTCGTTATTTGCAGGACAGCCACTGGATTTCATTGGCGGAAATGGTTTTTTATTCAATGAACTTGTTTTCAATAAACCTCCTTTGTATTGACGAATTTTTATATTTTGTTCCAATGAGTTTCCATAAATAGACGATAAATCTAAAAAGGCAGTAGTTGCTGTTATCTTCTCTTCATAGGGTAAGCCACTGGGTGTACAAGCTATATCTTTATCGGATAAGCCACGCACGAAATCAATACAAGTTTTACCGGTTGTCATTGTGATTGGTCCAAGGGGATGAAGTGATATAGGAAAGCATCTTTTATGATTTGAATTGATACAGCAATCATCTAAAAAAAAGGAAGGAAAGCGTTAAGTAAATTATTATTATCTTAAGTTTTCTAAAATAATAGAAAGCTTCATTTTGACTTCTTTTACTAATTTTTTGGCTTTGTAATGTATTTTTTACTCCACTGATTGATTATAATTTTCATTCAATACAGTTTCTAAAGAGTTTAATTCTCTATCGCCCCAAATATTTGTTTGTTTGATTGGAGTTACTTCATTGTTTCAAATAATATGGAAAAATTAGAGGTATGCGTGGTGTTTTGCCCGCTGCTTCAAAGGAGATGGACCCATCTTGCTGATTTCAAATAGCACCTCATTCGCCACTATGTCTGATTGACTGGCGTATTAAAATTTTAGTTGAAATCAAGTTTGCCTTGGCAAACGTACATATATATACATATATACTTTATGGGGCCGGAAATGGATATTGTAGAAATTACAAACGAAATGACAAACTTAGTTATATCCTTTTCCACTTTTTGTGGTGAAGAGTAAATAAATGTCAGCCATACATATATTATTAGCTAAAATCTTACTAAATAACAAATATAAGAAATCGGTTTTTTGATTTATTATATCGCATATCATGCCCCCACCAATTTTTACTCTCATATAATAAAAATTAAAAATTTTATAAGCAAAAACCGAAATTACGTAACTACATTTTTGTAACTTGGAAATAGCAACTAAAACATACTTATTTTAATTGAATTTTAAGATTTCATCGTAAGTAATAAACTTTTTATTATATATCTTATCATAGCTTTATAAACAATTAGTCTGGTGTTTTTATACCCATCACCACAAAAGTGGAAAAAGGGTATGTCTAAGTTTGTCATGCCGTTTGTAACTTCTACATTTGGAGCAATGAAGTAACTCCAGTCAAGAAAACAAGTATATTGGGCGGTAGAGAATTAAAAAATTAGTGAACAAAATTGGCGCTCGCCCATATTTGTTTAATTTCAATATGGATATCATTTAAAAGCTTATAATGAGATCTTTAAGAAAATACTAAAAAAATTTAAAAAGGCTTAACCCATCAACATCCGATAACATTTTTCTGTAAAATAATATGTATGCAGTACCAATTTTTATTTTTTAATTCTTAGTCAATCAAATATTTGCTTTTTTCATTGGAGTTACTTAACTAAACAAGATTTACATAGATGGTGAAGGGTATATAAGACTCAGCACAGCCGAATATAGCACTCTTACTTGTTTTTTTTTCTTATTTCATCAAAAAAATATATTTTTTCTACTGAAAAATAATAAAAATGTTAGTTACGTGGTTTTGGATTAAAGCGAAAGATATTTTTTTATGATAATATAAAAATTGTTAAATATTTTCCAAAAAAGAAATAGCATTTTGTACGAATTCTCTAGAAATTAATTCTATTAATCTAAGCCCTTTTATTCTAAATAAAAAGTCCTAAAATTCCAATAGGATTTGTTCGGCTGTCTCATATCTTTTGGTGCAAACTGTCGTCACTGTCGTATTATTGGGAACAGTCGGCGGCTACTGTTGATAAGTAAACATTACTATCAAGACACGTTTTGAAAGGACTATATAGTTTTTTCAAGTCAATTTGTAAAATAGGGGTATATTCTGATGATTTGTACATTAGAGTAAACATGAGCTAGCATTCAAAACATTCAATAGTGTAAAAAAATTGTCTGGCAAAAAAAAAAATCGAGAGTAGTTAATATGGAAAAATCTATTATACGAAATTAGGTGTAATAGAGATAATAAGGTACACATCTGTGCTACTAAAGGAAAGTTAAAGCATGACTTGCATCACACGATTCGGCCCAGAAGACTAAAGACAATCCAATGAAGCAAAGGAAAGTTAAAAGATGACTTGCATCACACGATTCGGCCCAGAAGACTAAAGACAATCTAATCAAGCAAGAAACTGCACAATCAACCCATTGTGCAACACCAAGCCGATTTACAGTTGGATTTGACAGTCCTTAAATTGTAAAATTTAAAATATTTTGGAAAAAATGAAGATTATATCTTTTTTGGCTCAAAAATTATACGATTTTCAATTTGAATTAAAAAAAAAAACAAATTTATTATATTTTAGCCTAAAAAGGGCGACCAATCAAATTTTTTTATGGAAATTTATGGAGAATTGATAAAAGGCGACCAACTATATATGTACGCACAGAAAATTTTATTTGATTTGCATTGTTCATAAAAATTTTATTGCATATTCAATTTTTTAACTTTTCTTAAATTGGACCGTTTTTACCATAATTTTTTTAAATTTCGGAGATCAGCAATATATGTACATCAATATTTTATTCTATTATTATAAAAATATAAGATGCAATTTCATATTAAACAAAAAAAAAAAACCGTATCATGAGAAAAGTAATAATATTAAGTATGCAATAAAATTTTGATAAATTAAGTAAATGTGCATTTCTAGTTGGTCACTTTAAATCAAATAGTAAAAAATCTAGAACATTAAGGCCTAAACGACATCAAGAAAATGCAAATAGTATTTTTATTGATTTCGGGAACCGGAACCTTCTGTACTGATGATTTTACCAAAAATTCTCCAAAACAGTCCTGCATGGCTGTATTTGGTCATAATCTTCGTCATAAACCTTTCATCACTTCTTTTAATTATTTATTATATTTTTTAATTTTTTTTGTCATTGTACACTATATTAATTATTTTATTTATTTAAAATTCTTTAAATTTACAGATTCACATTTAATAATATCTTGCGCGTTACTCGTTCAAACATTTACCAAATAACCTATGAGCAATAGCTATAGCTACAGAACACTTTCCAGAGATAGCACAACGAATATGATAAAAAAGCTCGCTAAACAAAAGAATGGTATCAAAATTTGCCACATTAACGCTCAAAGCCTAAAAGAAAAATTTATGAATTTAGATTTATGTTCGAAAACTCTTCTGTTGACTTCATTTGTGCGTCTGAGACCTGGTTTGGTTTTAGTGTTAGAGACTTAACTGCCACATTAAATACATAAAATCTACGGAGAGTAAACAGAGAGGGTAGTTATGAAGGTGTTGTCATTTATATAAGAAAGGGTACACATTTTAATATAAAATGAGCATCTAAGGACTTTCGTGAATTTGAAGATTTGGATGATGCTAATTTCTGATGAAGAATTTTCTGCCTTTGATCTAACGTTACCTAATACCACCTATCCTATCCATTTCACTTTTAGATTTATTTCTGGTAGATAGTATGTCAAATATCCTACTTTATGATCAGCTCTCTGCGCCATTTTTTTCTAAGCATGATTTAATTTTCTTGACCTATAATTTTCATTTGGTAACACTTATTTAAACGTGATTTTAAAAATATAAATTATAAACTACTTGAACAGGAATTCTTTTAAATCCAATGGAGTACTTTATATAATTTAGACTCGGCTGATGATCAAATCACATATCTCGAAAATAATCTTAATTATCTATTTGAGTTACCAATACCTCTTAAAACAAAGACCATCACAAATAGGCATTAACCTTGGTTTTCAATTGAAGTCAGAGAATCTATTAATCGTAGAAAGTTTGTGTACGGTAGATGGAAAAAGATTTAAAACCAATGAGCTAGGTAATGATTATGTAACTGCTAAACGTAGGCGTAAGCCATATAAACGAGTACAATATTGTCTCTTTGTTTAAAAGCGAATATTGACTGTAGCTGTGAGAGAAATTTTGTGCATAGTAAACATAGAGGAAAAACAAGTAAGAGTTCTATATTCGGCTATGCCGAATCTTTTATACCCTTCACCATCAATGTAAATCTAGTTTAGTGAAATAACTCCAATCAAAGTAGCAAGTATTGGGTTGACGGGGAATTAAAGTAAAAAAAAATGGTAATGCAGGTATATTATTTTGCATAAAAATGTTACCGGCTCTTAACGGGTTGAGCATTTTTAAAAAATTTTGGTATTTCCTTAAAGATCTTTTTAAAAGCTTTAAAATGATACCCATATTGATTTAAAAAATAAAAATGGAAAATTTTCGAGCCCTATAACTCAGAAAATATGTGCGAGCGCCAGTTTTTTTACTGGATGTTTTTTCTTATTTTTAAATTATCTATCGCTCCATACATTTTTTTAATTGGATTTACTTCATTGTTCCAAATAACATAAAACCATTAGAGGTAGGCGTGGTGTTTTGCTGCTGCCTCGAAGGAAATGGCCCGATCATGCTGATTTCCATTAGCACCTCCTTCGACACTATATCTGATCGATTGAAATATTTTTTTTTGTGAAATCAAGTGTGCCTCCTTTATGGGGTCGGAAATAGATATTGTACAAATTACACACGGAGTGACAAACTTATACAGTAGTGTGCGATGAAATATAGCCACCTTGACCTAGCATTGTTCAAACTAAAAATAATGTACAACAAACTTTATAATTATTTCTTTTTTAATACTTCAGCTTACTCATAAACTTAATGATACAAAAACAAGTAAGAGTGCTATATTCGGCTACAGCTAATTTTATACACCCTTTACCATCTATGTAAATCTAGTTTAGTGAAGTAAAACCATTCAAAAAAGCAAATATTAGGGTGACAGAAAATAAAAAAAATTATGCTGCATACATATAATTTTTCATAAAAATGACAACGGCTCTCAATGAAGGGTTAAGCATTTTTAAAAAATTTTAGTATTTCCTTAAAGATCTCTTCAAAAGCTTTAAAATGCTACCGATATTGATATTTAAAAGAATTTGAAAATTTCAGAGCCCCGTTACTCTGAAAATATGGGTGAGCGCCAATTTTTTCACTTAAGGTTTTTGTCTTGTTTTTTAATTCTTTATTGACCATATATTTATTTTTTTAATTGGAGTCACTTTATTATTCCAAATGACATAAAAAATTAGAGGTAGGCGTATTGTTTTGCCTGCTGCCTCGAAGAACTTGCACTGATCATGCTGATTTTCAATAGCACCTCTCTCAACACTATATCTGATCGATTGACATATAACATATATAACGGACGGGCAGACGAACATCGCTCAGTCGACTGCGCTATGTGTAAGAAGTCGGAATAAAAATACTTTATGGGGTCGGATATTGACATTACTCACGGAATGACAAACTTATATATACCCCTTTTCCTCTTTTGGTGGTGAAGAGTATAATAATGCTAATGTGGAAATTCAAGACTTAAATAAAAATTTATTCATTAAATTTTTACAAGTCACCAGGTCCTGCCTGTGCATAAAAATGGAGCCAGCAAATTTAATACCTAAAAAATTGTTTTTTGTGTACTGGCGGGATTTTTTGTTCATTAATTGTTATTTCATTACCTCAGTACTTCGTTAAATAACCCTTATTTTTTATAACGTCTGAGCATCGTTTTGGCGTTGAGTCCACAAGTTTTTGGAAAAAAAAAGTCCAAAGTTCGTCTTTATTGGATGGATTTGTTCCTCAAAGACACATCTACTATTTGCCATAAGTTCTCGATAGGATTTAAGTATATGACGTTATGTTAAAACCAATCTTTTGCCCACTTCGGTGTGTGATTCGAGTCATTGTCTTGTAGAAACACGAATCGAGGCGGCATTTCCAATTCGGCATAAGGCATCGTAGTGTTATTAAGAATATTTGTATAATAAGAGGCATCCATTTTACCATTAATTTGAAAAAAGGATCAATACCAGAACACGAAAAACATCCCGATACCATTAAGTTTCCGCCTTCATGTTTGATGATTTTTGTGGTATATTGTGGACAGAATTCGGCGTTTGGAGGTCTTATTGCAGGTCTTCGTTTTGTCAGATTATAGAATATTTCTCCATTTGCTTACAGACCACTCTACATGATTTTGGGCAAATTCTTATCTTTTTTTAGGTGCTTTTTACTTAGGTATGGGACCTTTCTACTACTTTAAGCCTTCTTATTATTTCTAATTAGAAGCCTTCTTATGGTTGAGGTAGAAACATCTGGATTATGCTCCTTTTTAAGGATGGAAAATTTTTCACTCCACTAGAGGTATAATTTTCGACGGTATCTTCCTTCACTTTCAGCTTTGCTTTCATTTAATTATTTCGGCAATTTGTCTATAAATTTTTCCTTTATCATGGAGTTTTTTTATTGTCTCCCGGATCTCAAAAGCACAATATTTTCCTCGGCCCATTGTAAATACTATTATATAAAAATGTGAGATTCCTTTCGAATTGTACTTGAAAAACATTTAGCTTACCTTTTTATGCACTTTTAATTAAAAAAAGACAAATTTAATTTCTGAAAGTTAATTATTTTTGAAAGCTGGCTCTATGTTTTTGCACAGCAGTTTTCGCATCCAAATTTATACTGATAATAAAATAAAGTTTAATGATACAGAAGCTATTTTAAACATAACGGGACTACATTTGTAAGAGATTTGTACAATTATTGAAACAACTCTCTTATTCGTACTTTTTTGTATGAGGGATTTATAAGGGGTAAAAGTATTGGGAATCAGGTGGCTCTATTTTATTGCACATCACTGTATATACCCTTTTTCCACTCCTTGAAGGGTAAAATAAACAAGCACACAAAGGTTTGTTGTGCAATAGTTGAAAAGACAATAGTCCTACGAGTGCAACGAAATGTTATACAATACTCGGTGTTACACTTGCCAATTGCGCTGGCATTTATTAAGAGAAGAAACTTTGATTTTTTAAAACGTAATGTAATTTTCATTTATTTTATTCAGCAACAAAGGTAAAAAAAACAAGTAAGAGTGCTATATATATTGATGTTATTTTCTTTTTTTGTAATTCTCTTTCGCACCATATATTTATTTTTTCGATTGGAGTTACTTTGTTGTTTAAAATGACATGAAAAAATTAGAGGTAGGCGTGGTGTTTTGCTTGCTGCCGCGAAAAAAATGGATCGATCATGCTGATTTCCAATAGCACTTCTTTCGACACTATATCTGATCGATTGTAATATTTATTTTTTTGTGAAATTATAATCTAACCCTAAGTTGTAGTCGCTGATGGACGGATTGATTTCAACACTACCACGGACGGCAAACAAACTTCGCTAAATCGAAGTCAGTATATGTATACCTTATAGGGTCGAAAATGGATATTGTAGAAATTACACACGGAATGCCAAACTAATATATACCTTTTTTCCACTTTTTGTGGTGAAGGGTATAAAAATAATGGATCTAAAATCCTGTCATGCTATGACAATAGTTGACAACAAAATATATTGTTTTAACTGGTGAAATTTGCGTTGACATAACAATAAACAGTTCCAATGTTAAAAAAAATAATAAATGGTGTCGAATGCTTTTGTTAAATAAGTAACGTACCAATATTTAAAAAGCAGCAAACGTAGAGAACAATTTAATAGTAACAGTATGCATAGAAGCAAACAAGACGTTTTGAGCTCATCTTTAGTAATTGCCTAAAGATTTACTTCTGTTCTCACCTTGAAAAAGATATAGCAAACCATTCGTGCAATTTGTTTTAGTAAAATAACACAAGAACAAGGCACAATTGATGCTGATATCATTAATAAAAAGTTTTATATATTCCTATGCTAGAAGCCCAACTTAGTTATTACAACAATACTTCTGACAGCGGCATTGATTTTATGTATTCTTTTGTGCCTGTAGATCAGTGTGACATTTTGGCAAGTTTGTTGTCCATTAAATCCAATTTGGTAGGAGCAGATAGAATTAATCTAAAGTTTTTAAAAATTCTTTTAACACAATTACTTCCTTTAATAACAGATATTTTTAATAATATACTCATCAGATGTCAATTTCCTTCAAAATGGAAAACTGCTACAATTGTATCTATTCCGAAATCAGGCACCGAGTACAGACCTATTACCATACTACCGTTTTTATCCAAAGAATTTGAAAAACCCAAATTACTTTTTTTTTCGATTCTAATAAACTGTTAAGGATAGTTAATCTAGATTTAGAAAGAGACATAGTTGCATAACAGCTCTGGCCAGTGTGACCGGATCCAAAAAATTTTTTGAGCTAAATTGGCACAAAAAAAGTGCTAAAACATAGTGCCAAAATTGAAATGTCATAGTTTTCTTGGAGAGTTCATAGTTTTATCATTTATGCTTATGTTGCCTTATTTATTAAATATTTATTTCCATGGGAAGAAACCAAATTTCTTAAAACAATACATCATTTATTAAACATAAAAATTCTTAAAAACACTGAACTGACTGAATTAGCCTTTAAATTAAATAACACATACACCAATTATTAAAAATGCTTGACAGTTTTCTATGCATAAGTAGTTGCTTAACTGTTGCTATTGAAAAATGTGTAGCAAAAGCAAAAAGCAAATGCAAAAGAAAAAAGAAAGAAACGCATTTGCTTTAGCAGCATTCAGTTGTCCTTTATTTTTATTTTTGCTATTGCTTAACTCCTCAGTATGAAGTTGTGGCTAACTACGATTGTTTTTTCTTGCTGTTACTTGCTTTAACCCGCTGTTTTTCACCCCTTTTAACAATGGAAATGCATTTATTACTTACAATACATAAGAAAATACAAATTAAAAACATTGTTTTTATTACACCATAAACCAGCAACAGCAAAAGAAGAAACAAACAACAACTTATTGCCTAAGCAACAGTAAACGTTTTCAAAATAAATGCGTTGCTGATTGCTTTGCTGCATAAAGAAACACACAATCAGCTTAAACAAATGCATTTCTTTCTCTTTTTTTGCATTTGCTTTTGCTTCGTTTATATTGAAATATTTTGTAAATGCTGAGACATTTAGTTTTTTTATTTGCTGAAAAACATGTAAGCAAAGCTAAGATTTTAGTGCTGTTGCAATGTTAAACAAGCAATTTAAACTCTGACACACACATACATACGCGTATATTATGTACTTAGCCAAATTTATTCTAGGTATCCGCTGTTGAATTTGAATATACAACTTTTTAATTTAGAGATATCAAAAAGAGGTAAAAAATAAATTATTAAATTATGTTGCCAGACTTACATTGCTATTATTGCAATTGTTACACGCGAAAAGTAGTGTTTTGCAGAAAAGTGCATTAATTATTTTATTTAAAAGTGCTAAAACGCTAAATGAAGAGTTATAAAGTGCTAAAAATATTAAGAAGTGCTGCATCTAGCACCGAAAGTGCTAAAATGGCCACACTAGCTCTGGCAGATGTTTCGAAGAAAATCCGAAAGGAAGTTGATATGGGTAAAACTGCCTTTCTAGTTCTATTAAACCACTCCAAAGACTTCGATACTGTTGTCTTTGAGATCATTTGTTGTAAGTTAGCAAATTTTTTAATTTTAACTTTTCATCGACGGCTGTCTAGTTATTGTCAACGTATTTTTACAACAAACACCATTATGTTGAAACTCAAAACGTAAGGTCAAAAGTACTTCCCGTGACGAAAGCAGTTTCGAAGGGCTCAATAGTTGGCCCTCTATTGTTTTAAATGTATTCCTATGACCTCCCTAAAATTCTGAGTGCCAGATTAGAATGTATGCGTATAATGTTCGAATCTACACAAGTTGTAGCCGTATGATGATTGATATCTTTATTAACTCTTTGACTCAACAACTGGATCGCATTTTTTTTTGTTAACAATCAACCAATTGAAATAGTGAAATTGGCTGAAATGCATGGAAACGTATTCAATAGTACTCTTTCTACAATATACTCTCGTTTGCACACAATTGTAAAGGCAAACGAATTACAACTCTGCCATATAAAACTCAAATGTCAAAATGACATTTCTTTTTTTTCGTGGTTTATCTCTAGAATTCAACTCCTTATAGCTCCCAAATTCTAAGTAACGCCCAACAACTTAAGGTAAATCTTATAAAGTTGTTTTAGAATAATTTCTTTCGCCTGTCCGTCCGTGTAAGTGTTGATTCCAATTTTGCCGACGCAAACAGCATGATCGGTCCATGTCCTTCGAGGCAGCAGGCAAAACACCACGATTACCTCTAATTTTTTCATTTCATTTGAAAGGGCTTAGCTCTTTACAAATAGTTAAGTTATTTTCAAAATATTTTGATTATGCCTTACTGTTAAGGCATAACATTTTAAAGAAGTACGTTAATTCTAAAGAATAGATGTATTATTTAACTTAAACTATTTGTAACTTTGTTTTCAAAGTGGAATATTGTTTACTTGAGAGCTTAACTCAATACAAAGCACAAATTTTAAGTAATACTTTTAAAATTATTTTTCCATTGATAAATTTTTCTTTTTAAAGGGTTATAGTTCGCATCACCACAGGTGGAAAGGGTATATCTAAGTTTGTCCTTCCGTTTGTAATTTCTACAATATTCATTTCGACCCCATAAAGTATATATTTTCTGAATTTTTATTCATAGCGAAATCGATTGAGCGATGTCCGTGTGTCCGTTTGTGTTCTTGAGAAATCAACTTTGCCAAGGCACTAGATTAGCGATATAAAATTTAAATATGATATAGTTTCGAAAATTTTGCAATTGAAAATCACCAAGTACCTGTACTTAGTTTTTATTCGTACAGATGGTTTTTTTTACTAACTCCTAAATAGTAAAGACAACCACCTGCAGAAATATAACCGAAAGTGAATAGGACATAAACCCTAAGCAAAACTAAAAATTTTCTACGCTTTTTTTAACAGAAAAACCTAATGGAAGGAAATATTTATATGTACAATGAGATTTTTTCTTTTAACCAGTAGTCAGTAACTAAGGTCTGCAAATTTGGGCCTTATTGACTAGACCGCTCATAAAATACGTATAAATGAAATACCAGAAAGCCTAATTGACACTACCCAAATTCCTACGGAATAAAATACTTCTGTCAATAAGTCTTCAACTAAGAGTACCTTTAAAGTGTAAATTCAACAGCACAACAATGATATGGTAATTTTAACCAAAATTCGTTTAAATTTACCAAAAAATCCAATACGTTTATTTTCAACACCCATTCTATTCACATAGAACACAACCAAACTTTAATATTGCCTTGCAATTGTTTGAAAGAAAACTCTGTGATATTAGTTTTATGAAATTATTATGTTATTTTTGGCCTTGATTATTTTTAAACAAATTAATTATGTGCTTTCCACAATTTTTATTTATATACCTTTCACCACAAAAAGTGGAAAAAGGGTATATCTAAGTTTGTTATTTCGTGTGTAATTTTTACAAAATCCATTTCCATTTCGGACCCCATATATTCTGACTTCTTATGCATGCGAAGTCGATTGAGCGATGTTCGTCTGTCCGTCCGTGTTATTATTGAAATTGACTTCACAAAACTAAGAATTATGTCAATCGATCAGATATGGTGTCGAAAGAGGTGTTTTGGAAATTGGTATGATCGTCCCATGTCCGATGCAGCAGCAAAATACCACGCCTACCTCTAATTTTTTAATCAAATAAAAAAGACTCCAATAAAAAAATAAATATAAGGGCGATAACGCAGTAAAAAAACATCAAGTAAAAATTGGCGCTCACTTATATTTTCCGAGTTACGAGGCTTTGAGATTTTCTAATTTTTTTAAACATCAATGTGGGTATCATTTTAAAGCTTTTGAAGAAATCTTTAAGGAAATACTACTAATACACATCAGCATTTTTTTAATTCTCTGTCACCCCAATATTTGCTTTTTTGATTGGAGTTACTTCACTTAACTAGATTTGCATAGATGGTGAAGGGTATATAAGATGCGGCATAGCCGAATGTAGCACTCTTACTTGTTAAAATCCAAAATAAGTATTTTTTTTTTGTTTAAAATCTTTTTATAATATAATTTAAGAAAATCGGGTTGTGTTATTTTATGTTGCTACACAGGTTAGAGCAAAAATAAACTACTAAGTTTTACACAGTAATTCCTGCATTAATTCCTAACCAAAATATACCCAAGTAAAACGCCATTTAGTTATTTTAGACCAAAAACTAACCAATACGATATCGAGACAACAAAACTTTTGATAGAAAAGATAATGCGCCCATCTTTATAAGTGATTGCTTATTAAAAACGTCTTTTTCCGACACATGCGGTTTCTTACAGTTCTTGCCTCTTTCTTTTTTATTTGTTTTCCCGTATTGTTGATTTTCTTGATTTTTTACCGAAATATTAAATTTTAAGCCATTTAAAACGTAGACTTTTTAAGAGGATATAGATACTTTTATAGAATAAAATATCTCTAAAAGGTAGATATACATCTATATATATATAATAAGAAAAACTTACCCGGCAATTCTTCTTGAAGGAATTGACTAATGTCGTGAGATACGAATTGGCCAAACTGCATTGACATTAATGTACGGTGATTGTCCGATAACGTCTCCTCCCCATAAAGTGACAGCGATAAAATACGAGGATTCGGTAATGCTTTACCGGAATAAGATTTACTAGGAGAATATTGGCCATCGCCATATTTTGGTTTTAAAAGACGAGCATAACGTGATTTGGCCATGCCGTAACTAGGATTCTCGAAATTGTTACAGGACCCATCATAGGTACGATAATAGTAATTGCTAGAATCATTAAAACACGAGACAGGTGGGACAGCACATTCTATTTCAGCTGATTTCATTGCTCCTAAATATTGATCAAGAAATTTTACATCTCCAAAGACCCCACCATCCTTCTTTATATTATTAGTGTGAAAAGAGTTTTCTATTAAAGAATTTATTTCCATGGACGATAGGCCTGCTTCTTTAGTCGGTTTTAATATATTCAAGTCGTTTATTTGCTGTGACAAGTATTCATTTAAACCTAGTTCCGCAAGGGTACTTTTAGCCTCCAATGACGACAAAGCTTTAATACCTAAAATTCCCGCATCATTCGAATGTACGAATGGACTTGTTTATAAAAAGCATATGTTATTAATAAAAATTATACAAGCCGCTTTAATTTAAGAGTTACCTACCATCCAACCTGATGACTCAATTTAAGCTCCGTTGTTATTACCAAGAGTATCAAGGTAACACAAAAAGTAAGACACTTCATAATATTGTCCGAATATAAAATGTAATACTGCTCTTTTTACTTTTTACCAATTTAAAATAATGCAAAAGTTATTTCTGCAATTGTTTATATATTATTTTCTTATTAAAAAAACTTAAGTCATAAAAAAATCATTTCTTGGGTAAATGCATATCGATGTTCTTACATTAATCACGTCTTTAATCATTGCGGAAAACAACACGAAAAAGCAACGCATGCATAAATTTAAAGTAATTCAACTCATCTAGTAATAATCAGATAAAATTAAATATTATTTTGAAGACAACATTAGGTGTGTTCGCTATATCTTTTGAGTAAAATCAGGTAACTTAATATATTAAACAAAAATACTTTTAATAAAATCCCAAAAATATAATATTAGGCTTATTAAGTATCTCCGTTCTTTTATTTTTTTTAAGGGACATGACTAAAACTAAAACTGGCACATTAGTATATTTTACCGTATCATGAGAACGGCTAAACCGATTTTTATTAAAAAAAACCAGTTATCCGAAAACAATTATTCAGAAATTATTGTCAACAAACCGATGGTTTATTTTATTCGTAATTTTATGAATAATGACACAAATAGGTAATTTTAATTTTAAGTAAACATTTTTTTGTGTTTTCGTCACTTTCATATTCGTTCTATGTTTTTAAAAGAAAAAAAAAATTGAGTAGAGTACTTTGCCTTATATGATGAACGAAGGTTGTGGTTTTCTATAAGCACTCATGTTAATTTGAGTTACAATTTTTCGACGCCGCACAGTGGCGGACGTTATACTTATTACGGAAACAAAAAATTAAGTTTTTTTTTTTTAATTTTAAAGTCCGAATATCACTTAGACTACAAAATATAATTAATTTGAATGGTACGCTAGGCATGTTACTTTAATGCGTTTACTCTTATCCCAGTAAAACTTTAAGCGTTTAAAATGGTTTTTATGCTTTGAAAATGTTCAATGTGAAAATATTCTTATAAAGATTTCCTTCCTTCTAGTTCGTTGATACCAAATAATACTTATCAGAAAAGGATATTTACTAAAATCAAATTTTTTTTATTACAGTAACATTAAATAATTGAATGTTAATGATTTAAACAAGAAAGTTAATTGGTTAAATATATACACAAATTAAATATGTGCTTTCTGACTTCTCAATATATATACATATTATTGTCGGTGTACTATCTAACGCTTATCAATAATTCGACATTTTTACAAAGTTGTCTATATATTTTTACATACATTTCACAATTTATTAACTGGTTACGTGACGCAAAAGACAAATTAATGATAAAATAATATTCAATATCTTGATTCTAAATAATTTACAAAATGTTGTAATTTTAATTTTATCTTTAAAGACACTAAAGTAATTTGAGCTTGATTCTTACACTTTGCAATTTTTTCTTGTTTGGTTCGGTTGTATTGAATACGTGTGTTTTAAGTCTAGATTTTATATTTTCTTGAAGTCTTGTGGATGTAGCATGAATTAAATTAAAAAAAACATAGTAATAATAATATAATAAATAAAAGTAATAGTTACAAAATAATTGGATTTTTTGTGTAAACGTAATAACAATTATATGTTGACAATTGTTTATTCCTATTTTATTCTGAAGTTAAAAACTGTAAAATATTTTTAATACATATGATGTGTATATTTTAATGCAATTTGTTCATTGGATTCAATTATGTTTTAATTTAATTTTTATTCAAAATGTATGTATGAATTTCCAAAGTATTTTCAGTAAGCGAACACAGCCACTGTTAAATCAAGTTTTTTAAATGTAATACGATACAACCAACACACCAACAAAAATAAATAAATAGAAAAAAATAATAATCAGAGAATTGTTTCTTGTCAAAATCAGATAAAATTTTTTTTCTTAAAATGGATGCGTTGGTATTCATATTTAGATATGCCCTACCGTTGGGTGCATCTAAATTACGTAAGCTATTTTTATCAATGTAAACAAAGTTTTAAAAAACTATAACGATGTCATTTAAAATAAAAGCAAAACGTTTCAAAATCGTTACACAATAACGCACACTTAAAACATTAAACACTTTCGCCGCAGCAGACTACACAAACACACGACTTCAAATGACGCTAGCTACATTTGTCGCTTTGTGCCTTATTTTGAAAGCAGCAACTAAATAATAAAAATATGATTTTATTGTATTTCAGTAATGCCATCTTAGCGATTTTTAAGGAAGCAGTTTAGATATATAATTAAAAAACATTTTAACTATTATGTTAGAGACTATTCGAAGAATAATGCAATATTTTTCGCATGGTCTTCAAAATTGAATATATATTGAAGTACTGTGTCAGTATAAATAACACGTAGTTGTTTGTCCACTAAAATAAAAAACACTAAAAACAAAAAATGTTGAAACCCTTGCTGTTCTACGATATCTATCAACACCAATTAATTATTTACAGATGTCCCATACAAGAAACTTTTTAGTTATAAACGACAATTGAAATTATTATAGGGGTCAAGCTGTAAAAGTACTTCAACCAGCAAGTTTTAAGAACAGAAGTCATTTTTTAACTGAATGTATTTCACACAAAACGGAATTGTTGTTTTATATACACCATAATACATTCCTATGAAACTTTTACATATTTTTGACTTTTGCAGTCGGTAGCTGCTGTCTCAAATCATTTTAATGCTTAACAGAAAAAAACCAAATATAAGACACTACTAAGAAACTGATTGCTATTAGCGGCTTATTATTAAATTCACATTAATTTTGTAAAAATCAATTTTTATGGAATTGTCAATTTGCTTAAAAAATCATTTGAGTAATTTGAAAATATACATATAAAACTAGACAATAATTTACGCAGATAAAAGTCAATGTTATTTGCTTACGATGACGAAATTTTATTAAAACAATTATAAAAGTCAATAAACTTAAAAAAATGCATTTGCAAAACATTACAAGAACAAATAAAAACAGAGTAAAAAAGCTGCAAAAAATTGTATTTTTTAGAAATATTAACACTTTTGCAAATATTTTTGCTTCATGGCAAATAAAACAGCTACGGGCAAAATATTAATTGTTTTAATTTTGCTACTTTTTCATAGACCCCGAGATTTCTCTTACCTTTCTAAGTTTTTTAAGTGATTTTTTCAAAAATAAACCTTTAAAGAAATTTTCATGACATATTAATTGATATTATATACGAGTAATAATATAATTTGAAATATAATACTGCGAGGAAATCGTACCCATATGGCCTTTCCGCTACTGTTGAATACGTTTGAGTCCTTCATAACGTACTAGTTCAATTGAACAAATCTAAGCCTTGACCGACAAATAACTAGTAAAATTTTTTTAAATTTTAAGCTATCCCAGCAAAAAATTTTTGAAAGTTAATCGAGTATTGAATTAAGCATTTTTGCGGAAGTACTTCCTAACTAGATTGCCAATTTAATGATTTTAACAAGGCATGAGACATTTATAAGCAATTACTAAGAATCAATTACATTAATTATTGTAGGAATTAGTGAGAACTATTAGTACGTATTTTGAGGTATGTATTCTCTTTTAACATAAAGAGCTAGTTCCATTACTACTTCCTTTTTGGGGAACTAATGTAATGTGTTTTGTAAGCATATAACAAAATATGGTAATCACAAAAGTAAGTAATTTTTGGCTGGGATGCTACTAAAAGATTAAATTGGTATGTATATTTTTTACTAAATGAATGAATGAATCTAAGTTCTATGATGATAATATTTACCGGAAGTATCAATTCTTGTAAAATAGAATAGATTGCACTGGTAGCTGTTGTTAGTCAAATAGAATGTTGCAGAGCTGATGTTATAATAGTAATTAATTGTACCCTTCACCACAAAAAGTAGAAAAAGGGTATAACTACGTTTTTCATTACGCTTGTAATTCTTACAATATCCATCTCCGACCCCATGAGGTATATATATTCTGAGTTCTTACGTATAGCGAAGTCGGTTGAGTGATGTCCGTCTGTCCGTAAGCGAAAACTTAAATACGCTAATCGATCATACAAAGTCTGGAAAGAAGTGCTATTATTAATCAGCAAGATCGGTCTATATCCTTAGACGCAGCGGGCAAAACACTACGCATACCTCTAATTTTTTCATATTACTTGAAATAATGAAGTAACTCCATTCAAATTTTAAAAATGCTTCACCCATTAAGAGCCGGTGACATTTTTATATAAAATTACGTATTTGTAGTACATAATTGCTGAGCGAATGGGTCTCCCATTTAATAACTTCTGCAGAAGTTGTCAGGATAAGGAGGAAGAGGTGACGGTAGAACACCTTCGTTTGTAATTTCTACAATATCCATTTCCGACCACATAAATTATATATATTCTGTCCGTCCGTGTTAGTGTTGAAATCAAGCTTGCCAAAGCACTAGATTATCTACAAAAAAAAAAAAAAATAAATTATGCCAATCGATCAGATATAGTGTTGAAAGAGGTGCTATTGGGAATCATCATGATCAGTCCATGTCCTTAGGGGCAGCGGCCAAAATACCACGCCTGCCTCTACTTTTTTCATTCCATTTGTAACAATAAAGTAACTCCAATTAAAACAATAAATACATACATATATTAAAAAAAGAAAAACAACATCAAGTGAAAAAATTTGTACTCGCCCATATTTTCCTAGTTACGGGGCTCTGAAATTTCGAATTTTTTAAAATATCAATATGGGTATGATTTGAAAGAGTTTTAAGAGATCTTTAAGGAAATACTACAATTGTTTTAAAATGATTAACCCATTAAGAGCCTATGTAAAATGTACAGAAGCGGATAAAATTATTGACACAAGCACCAACTTTATACTTAATCTTCCATATTTTAAAATTAATAAAGTAGAGACTGATAAGTTTCAAACAAGTTAATATATTAACGTGTTTTTTTTTATTAAAAAATAAAAAAAAAAACTTGTAATTATCATACTGTATCGCGAAGTTACAAAGCAAAATTGAATTCAAGTTCGAATGCAAGTGGACAAAATTATTCACACAGCACAATATGTTTGGATATAAAATCGTATTTAAAATAGTTTATTACTTTTTAACGTATCCTTTCTTTATTATTACTTCTTTTAATCCTGGTGGTAAGGAACGAACATGTTTTTTCAACTTCACTCCCACGTCTTGTATCAGTCCATACTTAAAAAAATACACTTTTTCTCTCGTCCGTTTACTTTATCTCAAAGGTGTTAAATGTGTTGCATGTCGGGCAATTACGGTTGACGGGGTGGGATGCGAAAAACGTGATAAATAGTACACATTCTAACATTATTGGCAGAGTATATCTGGTCACTATCTTGTTGAAAGTAAAAATTGTGGGAAATGGATATTGGTGAAATTATACACGGAATGATAAACTTAGATAAAACCTTTTTCCATTTTTTGTGGTGAAGGGTATAATAATAAGTTAATTAATTATTTTTACTCTAGTTCATGTTTCTATTTTAATTTTTAAAAGGTTTTCATATTCTTATTTACAAAATTGTTTGATTTAAAACATGATGTCTACAATATACAAAACCTTGTGATCCAGAAAATCTGCATTATATTCTGCTTATGTCTAATTTTTCCTATTTTCGAATGTATTTTAATTTTTCTTTTTTAATAAATTAAGAAATTGAAATCGAAACATAAACTAAAGTCAACTAATTAATTTTTTTATTATAAAAACAAAAACAGTTTTATTATTAATTTCGAAGTTTAAAAAAAAAATTTAACGGAATAAATTTTAGTCAGATGAAGAATTTTAACTTGGAGTCTCTATGTTTAATTATTCCTGAAGTTCAAAACGATTTTAATAAAAATTGGGTCTCATGTAATACTGCGTTTCCACTGCCTTGAAATCAACTAGGTTTGAGAAAAACACTTCGAAGTGTTTCCGTTGAGCTGAAGTGTTTTGTAAATTCGAATTTATGACGTTACACTGACATATTTTTTCGTAAGAGAAAAAAAAACTACGTTATTTTTTGTAAAAAATCGTTTTTATTGTTAATTTTTGTTTTTATATATTTTTCTTCTTATATTTTTTAAACACTTTTTTTTAACAAAAAACATTATTGCTTTCAAACATTTCAAAGTATTTGTCACTTTTTCGATAAAAACATTCAATATGAATAGATAACTCGGAGTTGAACTTGAATATCCTAGACACATCACAGTGTTGCAAAGGCAAAATTAGTTCGAAAAACTAAATTGTCGACATGATTTCAAACAAATCAAGTGATTTAAGTGGTTTTTGTAGCATATAAAATGTATGAAAAATCAAGTAACAAAACACTTAATTTGAGCAAATCAAGTGTTTTAGACAAAATCACGTCAATGGAAACGCACTATTAAATTAAAAAAAATATTTTCGATTTTGAAAACTCTTTTATAATTAAATTTAGTCTAATAATTTCATGTGTTTTTTTAAACAGAAAAACTTCCTGACTGAGACAGCTAATTGGAAATGCAGGAATAGAACTGCTTCAATGTATTCTGCTACTTTTTTAATGTTATTACGGTTTAACCAAATTCTTCATTTAAAGCTGAGCAAATTTATAGTCAAATTTTTTTATAAATAAAAAATAGGAAATTTATTTGTCACAAAATCGCCATATATGTAGAGATAATTTCTCCGCAGTAATACAATTTTTTTGTTTTAAAAATAAAATAAATTTTAAATGAGTTTTATGACAAATTTTCTTCACAAATATTTCGAAAATTTTGGAGATTTATTCTTTTTTGACTTAAAAAGTAGATGATTTTCAATTTAAGAAGATCCAATGTTATTGATTTTTTGTGTATTTTAGCCCAAAAAGGGCCATTAATATTTCTTTATTGTTAGAAAAAACTTTTCGTAAGGAATAAAAAAGTTTTTTTTGTTTAAACTAACTATTAATATAGTTTTTTATTTGACCTTTATATTAATTGTCTTATCTTATATATAAAGGTATATTACCTAAATTTAGTAATAAGCTATGGCGAAGAAGCCTTAAGCTAAATATTTAGTAAGAGATATATAAAGCTAGTTAAAGTTAAACGGATTTAAAATTATTAAATACATTTATAGAGTCGTGTGTTTTTCAAGTTCTGAATTATTGTTTTGATTGAAAAATAGGATGGGGAGGATAATAGGGTAAGAGGATCAATTTCCGCAAATCTTTGACTCCTTTCTTGGTCATAATTGGTGCATTCTACTAGAAGGTGAGTAATGTTAAATATAGATATATTATTACAGCTACAAAAGGTAGTTGTAAGTTAGTTTTGTGTGCCCTAGTCTAAGTCTCAAAAATTTAAGAAAATCCATGCGATTTATTTTATTTATATCGGAAGGCCATGAAAGGATATTGTTTTTGTTTAAGTTGACAGTTTTGTACCAATTGCTGGTAATGTCCCAAATGTTTGCATTCATATCGTATGCGTGTCGATTGATAGCTTTTTTGATGTCTGAGAAATTTAAATTAGATATCTTAATCAGAGATGATTTATATGCGAGTTTTGCGGTAGAGTCCGCAAGTTTGTTACCTTCTATCAAAGAGTGGCCTGGAACCCAAATTAAAATCACCTTTGGAAATTTTTTCATTACTGTGTCTCTGATTGCTGTTGTATATAGATCGCTGTTATTTACATTCTTAATTGCTCAAATTCCTGTCCCTTGGCAGAGTTTTAACGGATTACTATTATTTCAGCGGAAAATATAGAGCGAAAGTCGGGTAATAAGAATGAACTGATGACTTTATCTGTTAAGGAAATAGCAAATGATACCGTCCCGTTGCATTTGGAGCCGTCTGTATATATAAATGTTCCGTCATGATACTTTTCCATGATTTCCCTAAAAAATAGATGGTATTGAGCTAAACTCGTAGTTTCCTTTTTATAGAGGCAGAGCGATAAATCAACTGCAGTATTGCTTAAACGCCATGGGGGATTAGTGGACGTTATTAGTTTTAGTGATTTTTTATTGAGATCAAATTCTTGGGCACTATTTAGTGCATTAACAAGGGAGGATTGTGTGTTTCTGTTCCTTTTGACTTTCGAACTATTTTTTATTATTTTGTCTAAGGGGGTTTCCTGACCGTACATGACGCACTTAACAGATTTTTTCTTTTCAACTTCGTATAGAAGGTCCAAATTTAAACTGTTGGATTCGAAATAAATGTTATTCACTGGAGTTGTTCTCAGCGCACCAAGAGGCGTGCGGGTTGCAGCATTTATTATACTTTTAACTTTTTTAAGCATGTTTTTGACGAATTTCCGTAAAGAAATAAGCCGTACCTTATTTTGGAAATGATTAAGGATTTAACTACATTAAGCAGGGTAATCGTATTGGTGTTAAATTTGGAATACGTAAGACATTTAATTATTTTTAATCGGTTTGATAAGGATTTTATTAAGGGTTCAATGTGAAGATTCCATTTTAAGGTTCTCCCAAAGGTTACATCAAGGATCCGTAACTTGTTTGTTTGGGAAATTTGTATGCTGTCTACAATCATTGTGCAAGTGCAATTATGCTTCCTACAAATTTCATCTTAGACAATGCTGCACCTGACTCTTCACACCATTGTAATATATCATTTATTATTATTTATAACTGGATTTTTAGCTTTATTGGATTTTATTAATATATTAAAGTCATCGGCATAGGTACAAAACTTTATATTTTTGTGTAATGATAAAATATTGCATAGCCTGTTATATGCTACTAGAAATAGGATAACAGATAGGGGTGACCCTTGGGGTATAACATTATATAGTTTAAAAAAATTGGAATAGCTGCTTCCTGATTTAACTAAAAATTTCCTGTTTTCCATAAAACTAATAATATAATTTATAATATTTGGGCCCAAGTTCGAAGCTGTTAGTTGTTCAATTACTGTGTGAATTCCTATTTTATCGTATGCTTTTTCAAAATCAAGAGAAATTACGGTAAGATGACTTTTACTTGCTAAACTGCTAGCATCTAAATGTTCTATGAATAAAAGAGCATCAGCTGTCGACTTGCACTTCTTAAAACCTATTTGGTTAATGTTCAGTAGATTATTTGCTTAAATAAACCACCAAAGCCTGTTTGATATAATTTTGTCTAACACTTTTGCAATACATGAATTTAATGAGATTGGCCTATAAGACTGTACCTTGAGTTTATCGCAATTTTGTTTTAAGATAGGAATTATCAAACTATTTTTATATTGTTGTGGGATAGTTGTTTGTAGTATGTTATTGAATAAGTTAAGTAACCTGTTTTTGACCGATTTCGATGAGTACTTAGTTTATTTAAAGTTGAGAGGAATTCAATATTATTGATATTGCTATCTATAACTTTGGACTTCTCGTTAGGTCTTAGCTGGATTAGATTCTGTCTAAAAAGAGATTTTTTTTCACAAAATTTTACTGGGAATTTCAGGTCTGATGAGTTATCAGACCAGAATTTGGCCATTACATTGGTAATACTGGTTTTGTCTATTAAATTATTATGTGGCGAGTATATACTTTAAATGCAGGAAATGCTGTATGAATTATTGTAACCACAGAAAGTTCTTATGTTGCTCCATATTTTCTTTGGCGATGAGTTGGGGTTGATTTCTGAAGTAAAAATATGAAAAAGCACTTTCCCTTTTATATTTGATCATAATAGCAGTGTTACTATTTCTTCTAAATATGTACCAAAGTCTATTTTTCTCTTTTTTAGGTTCTCGATATGTTGGTTTCACAGGAATGCGTCCATTGAGTGGTTTTGATTTTGGGATTGAGTCATTCGCAGCCTGCATTATGATTTTTCTTATATTAGCTGCTTCTTTATTTACATTAATATGCATTTACTATTAAATAATTTCCAGTTTGCTTTCTCTGTTTTAAAACGAGGCTTAAATGGCTGATTGTTTAAGCAGTTGTTGTCAAACAGTTTTAAGACTATGGGGAAGTGGTCGCGAGCAGAAAGATCGATCAATGTTTGTTAACGTGTTCCGAGTGGAAAAATGGGTGGGTGCTTTATCATTTAATAATATAAGGTTTGAGTTTAGTATAAAATTGGCAAGGATATTTCCTCTTTGGTTATTCTTGACTGATCTCCAAGTGTAATGCCAGCTATTGAAATCGCCTGTTACTAAAGATGGTAGCACAGAGTTGCATAGAACACTACGAAGGTTGTCGTAGTTAAAGTTGACGGATGGTGAAATATATGCGGAAATAATATTAAATTTTATTTTTGAACGGATTTCTAAACATATTGCTTCAAAGTCATTATTCATTACAACTTTTCTGTGTTGGATTGAGTTGTGAACAAGCAGTGATACGCCGCCATATGAGTTAGAGCTGTTGTGGTTACATAAACGGAAATTATTAGGAATGGATACATTGGGGTTGTTAGAGATATGTGATTCGTGGATGGATACTATTTTTAAATTTGTTTTTTAATAAGTATTTGTAATTCACTATAGTTATTATTGTAGCCTCTAATATTCCATTGTAGAATATTTAACGGTGACATATTATCAAAATATAAAAAAAAGTAGTTTGCAAAAATAAGAATAAAGTTTTAGTTTGTTATAACTATAGTATAAAAGTTATATTCATATTGGGACCCTACGGTATATGTTAAAGCGTACATTAAAGAAAAGGCCGGACAGACAACAGCACAATCCAAATGCGACTTCAGAGACAATACTATGTGTTAATCCGACCCCAACTAGTGCAATGGACGCAAACACAGCCCGCAGGGCATCTAATTGTAAACTTATCTACTCCTCATTGTCCATGGACATTGATTCAGACGTTTCATTATCTTTTGTATTGTTTTTAGTTTTTAGTTGTTTTTGTTTATTTTCAATGTTCTTTGCGTTTTTCCTCTTCATTGCCTGTTTCGTCTTGTTTGATGTATTTCTGGGAAGTATATTGATTTGTTTTGTTGTAGTAGTTGGTTTGATTGCTTCAATATTTTGAGAACTTGTTGATTCTGACACGTCATAATTTATAAGTTCCCTATTGTTGGTTTTAGAAGAGACAGGTCTGTTGTTATTCTCAGTTGGAATTGTATTATTTATTGTTACTTTTGTAATAGACGAGTAAGCTGATGGACCACTTTGATGACGTTGTTTGTAAGTTTCAACAGCTTTTTTTCTTTCTACTTTTTCTAAAGACACTATTGCCTGTATCTCCTTTTCTCTTAAGAAAACTGGACATGATTTATCAAGAGCATTGTGTTTATTATTCTCTATGTTATTAATAATGCAATTATTACATGTCACAGGGTTGTTGCAAATGTCATCATCTTCTTCATTATGGTATTCAAGGGCACAGTGAGGACAAATTTTATTAACACATGCTGTTGTTGGGTGTCCATAACTTTTTGGTTTTTTAGTTCTTGCAAAATCTCGTCTTCTTCTATTCCTCGGAGGTCATTTGAATAGATTACGCCTTTTGAGTAATTAAGAGAGGAATGTTTGTTGACAACTACTTTTATTTCTGGTGAGAACGAAGTCAAAGTAATCAGTTTAGCTGCTTCTGCATTGTTTTTGGTTTTAATGAGTATGTTCCCGTTACGATTTTTTTTGCAAAATTCCACTTCGCTGCCGCAGATGCAATCAATTACCGTTTTGATAAGAAATGGGGAAACATTTGTCAGTGTATCATTGCTGTTTGTTCTGCTTACGAGGAAATATTTGGGATCAATAGAAGGTATTTTTAAGAGTTTGTTTTTGTCCACAGAAAAAAGAGGCTGATTTTGCGCAATCAGCCTGTCCGGCGGTTTGGACATTTTTCTTCTGGCTTGTTGTTCTTAAGTAGATTTATTTAACTGTTGTTATAATTTTCGGTAATAACCGTCGTCTCTGGCTGTGTACTTTTGATATTTGGCGAGCGCTTTCGATGTGATGACATCATTTTCAAGCCACGTATTTGTTAAAACTGAAGAGATACTGTTAAGAATAGATAGTGTTAAGAATAAAAGGTGGTGGGTTTAGGTAATTTTTTTGTCCGTTTAAATGGTATTATGCAGGTAGATTGCCTGAAATCTGTCCTGTTTATTGGGGTAAATAGTTGAATATTTGGGTCTTTTATTATTGGATAGGTAAGTGTGACCGTCTGTGGGTGTTTTTCGTTTGTAAGAGTGTTTTAGTAATTTTAGTGGTGAAAAAATCGTGTCAGAGGTTGTGTTTACCTGTTCGTTAATAATGTCTCCGTTAAATGTTCGTGTTTTGTCCATGTTTTCAAGAATATCTAGTCTTCGTCCTTTTTTACTTGGGTGTAATACTGTCATACATTCATCTATTTCTCTTCGTTTGTGTCCATGTGTGTTAAGGTGTATTGCGAAATTGGAGTCTTCCCTTTTCCTTTTGTATGATCGTATGTGTTCTGTCAACCTTGTTTTTAATGTTCGTCCAGTTTGTCCGATGTTTGTATGGTTGCAGGTGCAAGTAAGTCTGTATACTCCGCTGGTGCTAAATTTATCGGTTGTTTCTGTTGATGTCTTGAGATTGTTGCGTAGAGTGTTGGTCATTTTTAGTGTTGTGTGTAAACTTTCTTTCCGGAAAAGGTTAGTTAATCTATATATTTCTGGTCCTGTGTAAGTAAAGATGTGTCGTCGTGTTGTATCGTTTGTTTCCCTGTCTTCTTTCTTCTTGTTTTTGTTGTTGTATTGTATGAGTAGTTTGTCGATAGTTGTGTGGTTGTAACCGTTATGTTTAGCTATATTGTAAATTGTATCGAGTTCTTTGTTGTATTTATCTGGAGCGAGTGGGACTATTTTAAGTCTGTGAATCATATGTCTAAATGCTGCGAGTTTATGTTGAGTAGGATGGTTTGAGGAGCTGTGGATAGTTGTGTCTGTCATGGTTGGTTTTCTATAAATGTCAAAGTTTAAGGTATCAATTCCTCGTGTTATTGATATGTCAAGATAATGTAGAGTTCTGTTTTGCTCTTTTTCCATTGTGTATGTGATTTTGCTATGTATTATGTTTAAGTCTGTAAGAATTTGTTCGGCGTTGTCTCTTTCTAGGATGCATATTATGTCGTCTACGTATCTGTAGTAATGGGTTATTTTATGTTTTTCTATCAGTTTTTTGATGTGTAATAATTCTAAATGTTGCATGAAAATCTCTTTGAAGATTGCGGATGTTGGGTTTCCCATGCCGAGTCCATCGGGTAGTTTATAGAAGTTATTATTGAATTTAAGGTAGTTTTGTTTTAATATCGTCTTTGCAATTTCCATTATTTCGTTGATATACAGATTGTCGTATAATTTGGAAAGTGTGTTACGTAGGATAGTCAAAGTTTCGGGTGTGGGTATTGATGTATATAGATCCCTTATGTCAAAAGAAACGATTCTCGTATTATCAGTGATTTTGATGTCTTTAATTTTGTTTACGAGGTCTTGTGTATTTCGTAACATGAGTATGTTCTGCAAATTTATTTTCTCTTTTAAGAATGTGGTGAGGTGTTTGGCCAAGTTATATGCAGGCGCAGGTTTGTAATTTACTACAGGTCTGATTGGAATATTTTCTTTATGAATTTTGGGTTGTGCTCTGAGTGTAGGGGGTCCTGGGTTCATGTTCATGTATATGTGTAACTTTCCGTCAGTAAACGTTTTGTAGCGTTTTTTTAACGAACAGGTAAACATAACCTCTACACGATTTTTACACCACTAAAATTACTAAAACACTCTTACAAACGAAAAACACCTACAGACGGTCACACTTACCTATCCAATAATAAAAGACCCAAATATTAAACTATTTACCCCAATAAACAGCACAGAAATCAGGCAATCTACCTGCATAATACCATTTAAACGGACAAAAAAATTACCTTAACCCAACACCTTTTATTCTTAACACTATCTCTTCAGTTTTAACAAATACGTGGCTTGAAAATGATGTTATCACATCGAAAGCGCTCGCCAAATATCAAAAGTACACAGCCAGAGACGACGGTTATTACCGAAAATTATAACAACAGTTTAATATATACGGAATCAACCCAATTAATTTAATACCGGATACAGCTAGTCAAGCTAAGGTACTATTAACTAGACTCACTAACAAGACACTGCAACTACACAAGACAATAGCAAACATACGATTCAACAAACAATGTCTTAACAACAACATTACTCCACGTTACATAACTATTAACATTACGAACCAAACGTACGCTTCCCAACGCGCAAAGCGTGTAGCCCAACTGAAATGGATATAGACTGAGATACGCTCACTTTACATTAAAAAAGACAAACTCAATAATGAAACTTATCATCTTCACTTAAAAGTAACAGACTTGTTAACAAGACATAACCTTTACCATTTATTTTCTATATTTTTACACAACCTACATGAAAGGATACAAAATCAGATGACTGACAAATACAAGCGGATGGAAAGAAGATTTACGAAACTCACAAAACAGATTGAAAAACGTACAAACTCAGAATTTTACCCACGGGTGAAAAACCTGACAAATATAGAATTCAGCGACAATGAAACAAAACTAATGGAGAAGAGACTAAAACATAATCTACCTTTTGACAAAATAAAAAAAAACAATTGAAACCCAAATCGTAGACGCCGAAGCTACTATTACACACTTACCAACTGACCGACAAGAACACATGAGACACAAGATAGCCGATGTACTTGAAAAAACAATAAAAGAACACACTGCATCAAAAACTAATCCTGACGAACAAAAAACTACTTGACAGATAAAGGCAAAGCTTTGAAATAATAATCTTTTACTTACTAAAGCAGTCAAAGGGAACACAACTGTAATAATGCACAAGAAAGACTATATAGAGAAAACACAACAATTCATAAAACAAGCAAAATGCACAAAATTCAAGATTGACCCAACCGATTCATTCCAAAGGGAAATTCCAACCCTTTTAAAACGCTGCAAAACGTTTACTGACGGAAAGTTATACATATACATGAACATGAACCCAGGACCCCCTACACTCAGAGCACAAACCAAAATTCATAGAGAAAATATTCCAATCAGACCTGTAGTAAAATACAAACCTGCGCCTGCATATAACTTGGCCAAACACCTCACCACATTCTTTAAAGAGAAAATAAATTTGCAGAACATATACATGTTACGAAATACACAAGACCTCATAAACAATATTAAAGACATCAAAATCACTGATAATACGCGACTCGTTTCCTTTGACATAAAGGAACTATATACATCAATACCCACACACGAAAGTTTGACTATCCTACGTAACACACTTTCCAACTTATACGACAATCAATATATCAACGAAATAATGGTAATTGTAAAGACGATATTAAAACAAAACTATTTTAGATTCAATAATAACTTCTATAAACTACCCGATGGACTCGGCATGGGAAACCCAACATCCGCAATCTTCACAGAAAATTTCATGCAACATTTAGAACAACTACACATCAAAAAACTGATGGAAAAACATAAAATAACCCATTACTACAGATACGTAGACGACATAATATGCATCCTAGAAAGAGACAACGCCGAACAAATTCTTACAGACTTAAACATAATACATAGCAAAATCACATACACAATGGAAAAAGAGCAAAACAGAACTCTATATTATCTTGACATATCAATAACACGAGGAATTGATACCTTAAACTTTGACATTTATAGAAAACCAACCATGACAGACACAACTATCCACAGCTCCTCAAACCATCCTACTCAACATAAACTCGCAGCATCTAGACATATGATTCACAGACTTAAAATAGTCCCACTCGCTCCAGATAAATACAACAAAGAACTCGATACAATTTACAATATAGCTAAAAATAACGGTTACAACCACACAACCATCGACAAACTACTCAGACAATACAACAACAAAAACAAGAAGAAAGAAGACAGGGAAACAAACGATACAACACGACGACACATCTTTACTTACACAGGACCAGAAATATATAGATTAACTAACCTTTTCCGGAAAGAAGGTTTACACACAACACTAAAAACGACCAAAACTCTACGCAACAATCTCAAGACATCAACAGAAACAACCGATAAATTTAGCACCAGCGGAGTATATAGACTTACTTGCACCTGCAACCACACATACATCGGATTAACTGGACGAACATTAAAAACAATTTTTACAGAACACATACGATCATACAAAAGGAAAAAGGAAGACTCTAATTTCGCAATACACCTTAACACACATGGACACAAACCAAGAGAAATAGATGAATGTATAACAGTATTACACCCAAGTAAAAAAGGACGAAGACTAGATATTCTCGAAAACATGGAAATTTACAAAACACGAACATTTAACGGAGACATTATTAACGAACAGGTAAACACAACCTCTGACACGATTTTTACACCACTAAAATTACTAAAACACTCTTACAAACGAAAAACACCCACAGACGGTCACAATTACCTATCCAATAATAAAAGACCCAAATATTCAACTATTTACCCCAATAAACAGGACAGATATCAGGCAATCTACCTGCATAATACCATTTAAACGGACAAAAAAATTACCTAAACCCACCACCTTTTATTCTTAACACTATCTCTTCAGTTTTAACAAATACGTGGCTTGAAAATGATTTTATCACATCGAAAGCGCTCGCCAAATATCAAACGTACACAGCCAGAGACGACGGTTATTACCGAAAATTATAACAACAGTTTAATATATACTGGCGGAAGCAACCCAATTAATTTAATACTAGATTTATTTAATTGATTAACAAAAGGATTTGCGAAAATATAAAGTGTTTAAAAGAAAAAACAGTAGTTTTTTAAAACTAAAGTGAATGAAAGAGATTATTTGTGTTTCAGTAAACACGAGGAGGTAAATCACTCACGACGACCAACAATTGCAGAAAAAGCGTTTGCACGCATCAACTAACAAATTGCAACTGATAATTAATTGTATTTTAATCTATTTTTCAAGCATAAGGTCTTCTTATTTTTATTTTTTCAATATTTCGCTACTCCTTTGTGTAGCATAATCAGGAAAAAAATTTTTGGACATAAAATAAAACAACAACAAAAAAGAAATAAATTTTTTTTTTCAAACTAACATAAAACAAAAAACAAAACAATTATTTTGTCATATAAAATTTTTTTTGAAACAAATATAAAGTACAATATTATTTCTTATTAATCAAGTGTCTATAAATTTGAACTACATTACCTGTGTCTGCCTTAAAATTAATTCTGTGTACTATTGGTGTATTAATTATATGTAACATTTCTAACATATAACGCCGTTTATAATTGTTTTCTGTGTTTATTACTGAAACATTTTCAAAATAAGGATACTGATTTAATGTAGCACAATGGGATGATAATGCAGTTTTTTGTGAATTAATATTTCTATATCTTTGATCAGATTTATGACCAGCAATTCTAGTTTTTAGTTTATTTTTTGCTGTTCCTATATATACTTTATTACAAGTCTCGTTAAAATTTTCGCTGCAAGGAATTTTATAGACTAAATTTGATAATTCTAGATTCGGTATTTTATCTTTAGTTTTACCAAATAGTCTTTTTAATGCATTTTGTATGCCATTCTGTATATATTGCATTATCTATTATCTTCTATATTCGGAATGTTCAGTTATCTTTTTTTAGAATATTAGTTATATATTTACATAGTTCATAAGATGGGGAATTTACACATGAACAAATTGGTCTTAATGGAAAACTATCTTTGTGAATTTTGGGTAGACCGTACAATCTAGGTGCATTAGAGACATTCGTTTTTAGGGTATTTTTTTCTAAAATAGTTATAATCTTCAATCGTAAAAGTTCTTTAACAAAATCAAATCAAAATCAATACAAATTTATCTCTATTTGTTAGCCTCATTTTATTCAAATGTTTTCAATTATTGTTGTTAGTTTTATTCTTGCTACATCCTGTTCTTCTTTTCCTAGTAATGTCTGTATAAAGTCTTCACCATTTGCTATTATTTTTAAAACAGGAAACTCCTCTCTCCTTACCGGAAGTGCATGTTTCTCTCCTAGTAAAAGCATCCCTTCTACATCTTCCGGAATATCTATGTTAGTCTTATTAACAAACCATTTTTTGTTAAACTTAAAACCTAATTTAATTTACTTTATTCGTGCTTAATATCTTCAAATATAAATATTTCATAAAATTTTCATGAAATATTTATTATTTTAAAATAAACTAAAAAATGATATGTATTACTGGCCATTGCACTACTGCTTAAATAGTCAGTCGATTTGACCCAAATTTTGTATAGAAAACTAGAAAGTCTTATATCAAAAGTCAAATTGATTACATGAGAACTCTATTCAAGCACGAATAAAGTAAATTAAGTTTTAAAAGATTCCGAATAATAAATTTTTATTATGATATATTTGCATGTGCACATTGCTTATTAATAAAAAATGTTCGTCCAGTTTGTCCGATGTATGTATGGTTGCAGGTGCAAGTAAGTCTGTATACTCCGCTGGTGCTAAATTTATCGGTTGTTTCTGTTGATGTCTTGAGATTGTTGCGTAGAGTGTTGGTCATTTTTAGTGTTGTGTGTAAACTTTCTTTCCGGAAAAGGTTAGTTAATCTATATATTTCTGGTCCTGTGTAAGTAAAGATGTGTCGTCGTGTTGTATCGTTTGTTTCCCTGTTGTATCGTTTGTTTCCCTGTTTTTGTTGTTGTATTGTATGAGTAGTTTGTCGATAGTTGTGTGGTTGTAACCGTTATGTTTAGCTATATTGTAAATTGTATCGAGTTCTTTGTTGTATTTGTCTGGAGCGAGTGGGACTATTTTAAGTCTGTGAATCATATGTCTAAATGCTGCGAGTTTATGTTGAGTAGGATGGTTTGAGGAGCTGTGGATAGTTGTGTCTGTCATGGTTGGTTTTCTATAAATGTCAAAGTTTAAGGTATCAATTCCTCGTGTTATTGATATGTCAAGATAATGTAGAGTTCTGTTTTGCTCTTTTTCCATTGTGTATGTGATTTTGCTATGTGTTATGTTTAAGTCTGTAAGAATTTGTTCGGCGTTGTCTCTTTCTAGGATGCATATTATGTCGTCTACGTATCTGTAGTAATGGGTTATTTTATGTTTTTCTATCAGTTTTTTGATGTGTAATAATTCTAAATGTTGCATGAAAATCTCTTTGAAGATTGCGGATGTTGGGTTTCCCATGCCGAGTCCATCGGGTAGTTTATAGAAGTTATTATTGAATTTAAGGTAGTTTTGTTTTAATATCGTCTTTGCAATTTCCATTATTTCGTTGATATACTGATTGTCGTATAATTTGGAAAGTGTGTTACGTAGGATAGTCAAAGTTTCGGGTGTGGGTATTGATGTATATAGATCCCTTATGTCAAAAGAAACGATTCTCGTATTATCAGTGATTTTGATGTCTTTAATTTTGTTTACGAGGTCTTGTGTATTTCGTAACATGTGTATGTTCTGCAAATTTATTTTCTCTTTTAAGAATGTGGTGAGGTGTTTGGCCAAGTTATATGCAGGCGCAGGTTTGTAATTTACTACAGGTCTGATTGGAATATTTTCTTTATGAATTTTGGGTTGTGCTCTGAGTGTAGGGGGTCCTGGGTTCATGTTCATGTATATGTGTAACTTTCCGTCAGTAAACGTTTTGTAGCGTTTTTTTAACGAACAGGTAAACATAACCTCTACACGATTTTTACACCACTAAAATTACTAAAACACTCTTACAAACGAAAAACACCTACAGACGGTCACACTTACCTATCCAATAATAAAAGACCCAAATATTAAACTATTTACCCCAATAAACAGCACAGAAATCAGGCAATCTACCTGCATAATACCATTTAAACGGACAAAAAAATTACCTTAACCCAACACCTTTTATTCTTAACACTATCTATTCTTAACACTATCTCTTCAGTTTTAACAAATACGTGGCTTGAAAATGATGTTATCACATCGAAAGCGCTCGCCAAATATCAAAAGTACACAGCCAGAGACGACGGTTATTACCGAAAATTATAACAACAGTTTAATATATACGGAATCAACCCAATTAATTTAATACCGGATACAGCTAGTCAAGCTAAGGTACTATTAACTAGACTCACTAACAAGACACTGCAACTACACAAGACAATAGCAAACATACGATTCAACAAACAATGTCTTAACAACAACATTACTCCACGTTACATAACTATTAACATTACGAACCAAACGTACGCTTCCCAACGCGCAAAGCGTGTAGCCCAACTGAAATGGATATAGACTGAGATACGCTCACTTTACATTAAAAAAGACAAACTCAATAATGAAACTTATCATCTTCACTTAAAAGTAACAGACTTGTTAACAAGACATAACCTTTACCATTTATTTTCTATATTTTTACACAACCTACATGAAAGGATACAAAATCAGATGACTGACAAATACAAGCGGATGGAAAGAAAATTTACGAAACTCACAAAACAGATTGAAAAACGTACAAACTCAGAATTTTACCCACGGGTGAAAAACCTGACAAATATAGAATTCAGCGACAATGAAACAAAACTAATGGAGAAGAGACTAAAACATAATCTACCTTTTGACAAAATAAAAAAAACAATTGAAACCCAAATCGTAGACGCCGAAGCTACTATTACACACTTACCAACTGACCGACAAGAACACATGAGACACAAGATAGCCGATGTACTTGAAAAAACAATAAAAGAACACACTGCATCAAAAACTAATCCTGACGAACAAAAAACTACTTGACAGATAAAGGCAAAGCTTTGAAATAATAATCTTTTACTTACTAAAGCAGGCAAAGGGAACACAACTGTAATAATGCACAAGAAAGACTATATAGAGAAAACACAACAATTCATAAAACAAGCAAAATGCACAAAATTCAAGATTGACCCAACCGATTCATTCCAAAGGGAAATTCCAACCCTTTTAAAACGCTGCAAAACGTTTACTGACGGAAAGTTATACATATACATGAACATGAACCCAGGACCCCCTACACTCAGAGCACAAACCAAAATTCATAGAGAAAATATTCCAATCAGACCTGTAGTAAAATACAAACCTGCGCCTGCATATAACTTGGCCAAACACCTCACCACATTCTTTAAAGAGAAAATAAATTTGCAGAACATATACATGTTACGAAATACACAAGACCTCATAAACAATATTAAAGACATCAAAATCACTGATAATACGCGACTCGTTTCCTTTGACATAAAGGAACTATATACATCAATACCCACACACGAAAGTTTGACTATCCTACGTAACACACTTTCCAACTTATACGACAATCAATATATCAACGAAATAATGGTAATTGTAAAGATGATATTAAAACAAAACTATTTTAGATTCAATAATAACTTCTATAAACTACCCGATGGACTCGGCATGGGAAACCCAACATCCGCAATCTTCACAGAAAATTTCATGCAACATTTAGAACAACTACACATCAAAAAACTGATGGAAAAACATAAAATAACCCATTACTACAGATACGTAGACGACATAATATGCATCCTAGAAAGAGACAACGCCGAACAAATTCTTACAGACTTAAACATAATACATAGCAAAATCACATACACAATGGAAAAAGAGCAAAACAGAACTCTATATTATCTTGACATATCAATAACACGAGGAATTGATACCTTAAACTTTGACATTTATAGAAAACCAACCATGACAGACACAACTATCCACAGCTCCTCAAACCATCCTACTCAACATAAACTCGCAGCATCTAGACATATGATTCACAGACTTAAAATAGTCCCACTCGCTCCAGATAAATACAACAAAGAACTCGATACAATTTACAATATAGCTAAAAATAACGGTTACAACCACACAACCATCGACAAACTACTCAGACAATACAACAACAAAAACAAGAAGAAAGAAGACAGGGAAACAAACGATACAACACGACGACACATCTTTACTTACACAGGACCAGAAATATATAGATTAACTAACCTTTTCCGGAAAGAAGGTTTACACACAACACTAAAAACGACCAAAACTCTACGCAACAATCTCAAGACATCAACAGAAACAACCGATAAATTTAGCACCAGCGGAGTATATAGACTTACTTGCACCTGCAACCACACATACATCGGATTAACTGGACGAACATTAAAAACAATTTTTACAGAACACATACGATCATACAAAAGGAAAAAGGAAGACTCCAATTTCGCAATACACCTTAACACACATGGACACAAACCAAGAGAAATAGATGAATGTATAACAGTATTACACCCAAGTAAAAAAGGACGAAGACTAGATATTCTCGAAAACATGGAAATTTACAAAACACGAACATTTAACGGAGACATTATTAACGAACAGGTAAACACAACCTCTGACACGATTTTTACACCACTAAAATTACTAAAACACTCTTACAAACGAAAAACACCCACAGACGGTCACAATTACCTATCCAATAATAAAAGACCCAAATATTCAACTATTTACCCCAATAAACAGGACAGATATCAGGCAATCTACCTGCATAATACCATTTAAACGGACAAAAAAATTACCTAAACCCACCACCTTTTATTCTTAACACTATCTCTTCAGTTTTAACAAATACGTGGCTTGAAAATGATTTTATCACATCGAAAGCGCTCGCCAAATATCAAACGTACACAGCCAGAGACGACGGTTATTACCGAAAATTATAACAACAGTTTAATATATACTGGCGGAAGCAACCCAATTAATTTAATACTAGATTTATTTAATTGATTAACAAAAGGATTTGCGAAAATATAAAGTGTTTAAAAGAAAAAACAGTAGTTTTTTAAAACTAAAGTGAATGAAAGAGATTATTTGTGTTTCAGTAAACACGAGGAGGTAAATCACTCACGACGACCAACAATTGCAGAAAAAGCGTTTGCACGCATCAACTAACAAATTGCAACTGATAATTAATTGTATTTTAATCTATTTTTCAAGCATAAGGTCTTCTTATTTTTATTTTTTCAATATTTCGCTACTCCTTTGTGTAGCATAATCAGGAAAAAAATTTTTGGACATAAAATAAAACAACAACAAAAAAGAAATAAATTTTTTTTTTCAAACTAACATAAAACAAAAAACAAAACAATTATTTTGTCATATAAAATTTTTTTTGAAACAAATATAAAGTACAATATTATTTCTTATTAATCAAGTGTCTATAAATTTGAACTACATTACCTGTGTCTGCCTTAAAATTAATTCTGTGTACTATTGGTGTATTAATTATATGTAACATTTCTAACATATAACGCCGTTTATAATTGTTTTCTGTGTTTATTACTGAAACATTTTCAAAATAAGGATACTGATTTAATGTAGCACAATGGGATGATAATGCAGTTTTTTGTGAATTAATATTTCTATATCTTTGATCAGATTTATGACCAGCAATTCTAGTTTTTAGTTTATTTTTTGCTGTTCCTATATATACTTTATTACAAGTCTCGTTAAAATTTTCGCTGCAAGGAATTTTATAGACTAAATTTGATAATTCTAGATTCGGTATTTTATCTTTAGTTTTACCAAATAGTCTTTTTAATGCATAGTGTGTTTTGTATGCCATTCTGTATATATTGCATTATCTATTATCTTCTATATTCGGAATGTTCAGTTATCTTTTTTTAGAATATTAGTTATATATTTACATAGTTCATAAGATGGGGAATTTACACATGAACAAATTGGTCTAAATGGAAAACTATCTTTGTGAATTTTGGGTAGACCGTACAATCTAGGTGCATTAGAGACATTCGTTTTTAGGGTATTTTTTTCTAAAATAGTTATAATCTTCAATCGTAAAAGTTCTTTAACAAAATCAAATCAAAATCAATACAAATTTATCTCTATTTGTTAGCCTCATTTTATTCAAATGTTTTCAATTATTGTTGTTAGTTTTATTCTTGCTACATCCTGTTCTTCTTTTCCTAGTAATGTCTGTATAAAGTCTTCACCATTTGCTATTATTTTTAAAACAGGAAACTCCTCTCTCCTTACCGGAAGTGCATGTTTCTCTCCTAGTAAAAGCATCCCTTCTACATCTTCCGGAATATCTATGTTAGTCTTATTAACAAACCATTTTTTGTTAAACTTAAAACCTAATTTAATTTACTTTATTCGTGCTTAATATCTTCAAATATAAATATTTCATAAAATTTTCATGAAATATTTATTATTTTAAAATAAACTAAAAAATGATATGTATTACTGGCCATTGCACTACTGCTTAAATAGTCAGTCGATTTGACCCAAATTTTGTATAGAAAACTAGAAAGTCTTATATCAAAAGTCAAATTGATTACATGAGAACTCTATTCAAGCACGAATAAAGTAAATTAAGTTTTAAAAGATTCCGAATAATAAATTTTTATTATGATATATTTGCATGTGCACATTGCTTATTAATAAAAATTGTTTTCAATTTTTATTTTTTCATTGTGGTTTAAAACATATTCAAAAAATTATTCGATAAGTTAACAACTTTGTGTTACGCCTCTGTTTAATTGTATGAAATTGAAAATATTAAATAACTAGTAAGTACCTTAACTGTTTCAACATTCCAAAGAAACAAAAAAACGAAAAGATCAACATCGTTCGATTTTCTACCTGATAAACTATACATACTTAGTTGTGTATAATTGGTTTTGTTCTTGTACATAGTGACAATTTTATTAAGTATTCTAATGCAATGTTTGTAATATAATAACGTATATGTATATTTTTTTGGTTCTTTATTTTGTATACTTTCGGTAGCTGTAACACTTTAATAATAAATCAGTATTCATTTATTTGTCAAGAAGAAAGGTCTTATCATTACAGTCCACAAATTTGAAGTTTTGTTTATTATACCCCATAAAATTGGTCCTTCGAGCCGGATATCAAAAAAGTTTATTAAGTTTTTTTTTCTTTTGTAAAATATGGTAAATTTAAAGTCATTAAAGCTTAAGCGAAGCCGTGTGCGATCATGTATTTCACGAGCACATAGTTTTTGTTCTACAATTAATGATAGAACAAGCTTAGAAGACCTGGAAGCACGGTTTAAGGCCTTAGAATCGTATTGGCAACACTATATATCAATTGAAGATGAGATGTGCGAATTTGAGAAAGATGATAAAGAAGAAGCTGAGGCCCTCGAAGGGGAAACATTCGAGCAATACGAGGCGAAGTATTTATTTATAGTTTCAACACCACTAAAAGCTATCAAAGTACGCAAAACCCAGACGGAAAATGCAGACGAAAGACTAGAAAAGCTTGCTGGATAACAAAGTAAGTTGCTTAACCATCTAGGAGCTTTGGTACCAAAAACAAACAATGTTGCCTTACCTAAGATTATGATTCCAAAGTTTTTTAAAGATTATAGTAAATGGACTGCGTTTCGAAATCTATTTATTGGTTCTGCAGATAGTAAGACTAGTTTAACAAAAACTCAAAAGTTTTATTATTTAGTTTCATTTTTGGATGGTGAGGCTTTCAATCTTATAAAAAACATACCAATTTCTGAAGATTATTACATGGAAGCATGGGACAAACTGGAGAGCAGATATGATAGGCCACACCTTTGTGCATACTCGTACATTCAAAACTTTTTTAAGCTACCACCTGTTAACACATCAGCTTACAAAGGACTTTGCAAAATTCTTGATGGGACTGATGAATGTCTTCGAGGTCTTAAGACGATATATATGAACGAGAGAGATCCTTGGTTAATTTATTTATTACTATCGAAACTAGATGCCTCGACTCGACAACTCTGGTCGGAAGAGGTAGTGTCCAAGTCGAACGTAAGCATTTACGTATTTCTAGAATTCTTAGAGAAGAGATATACTTACTTGGAGTCTAATGAAATTTTGGGGGCAGCTTCAACTACAAAAACAACTTCATATCGATCCAATATTTCACGCGCATTATCACAACCTTGTTTAAAATGCCAACAACAACATCAACTATTCCAATGCAATGATTTTACGGCTCTTAGTATTGATGATAAACGCAAGTTTATCAAAGACAACTTTCTATGTTTTAATTGTCTTAAATCAGGTCACAATGCTGCTGTTTACAGTTCGAAGTTTAGTTGTCGCATTTGTAATAATAGACATCATTCTTTAATTCATTATACTGATGATTCCTCCAACACGAATAATGGGTACACATTCAACACTAATTTTGTTTACAGTAATCCAACAGATTTTGAACAACCAGTCCATTCCACAAGACCCATTATGAACTCATCAGAAGCAATTCAACCACCTTCGATAACCCGCAATATGCAACCTACATCATCTGTCGTTGCAAACAATCATGTCATTTCGAAGAGCCATCCACAAGTAATTTTGCCTACAGCATTAGTTCGTGTTCGGTATAAGTTTGGAAAATTTGTAAACCTAAGAAGCTTATTGATACATGATCGCAAGTTTCGTTTATAACTGAATCGAGTGCGCAGTTATTAGGGTTATCCAGATCAAACGGTCGCTTATCGATTATGGGTGTATCGTCTACAAGTGCTGGCGTTACTAGAGGTCAAGTAAAATTGAATATTTTTCCTTCTCAAAACCTAGAAATGATTACTATTAATGCATATATTCTTAAGACAATTACTGCTGATATATCCTCTTACAACATCTCAGAACCAAAGGAGGATTTATTATCTACCATAAAACTTGCTGATCCAAATTTTAATAAGGCTGGTGCTGTTGACATTCTATTGGGGGCAGATATTGTCTGGTCGATTTTAAGAAGTGGCAAGGTGCCGCTTAATTATTCTGGTTTATTTGCTATCAACTCTGTATTTGGCTGGATAATTTCGGGACAAATAACATCTACACTTGTATCCTCGAACACAGCCTCATACGTAATTTCAACAAATGTTGATAAAATGCTTCAACGATTTTGGGAGTTAGAAGATTGTGTTATAAGGAGGAGCGAATCGGAGTTAAAACCCAATGATCCAGCCGAAACTCACTTCCTGTCAACACATTCTAAGTCTCCCGACGGCAGGTATATTGTGGATCTACCGTTCAAAATAAAAAATGCCTCATTTGTTAATACATTGAGCGGGGCTATATCTAGATTACATGCAATGGAAAGGCGGTTTTGTAAGAATCAAGATTTGTATAAGCAGTATTGTGATTTAATGAAGGAATACGAGTTGTTAGGACATATGGAAAAAATCCCTGATGAAGAAATTGGTAATTGTCCACAATACTATTTATCACATCACGCTGTACTAAAGCCAGAGAGCAGCACCACGAAGTTAAGGGTAGTTTTTGACGGCTCATTCAAGGATTCATTTGGAAATTCGCTAAATAATACACTCTTGATTTGACCGAATATACAACGAGACTTGTTTGGCGTAGCTATATGATTCCGCAGATCTTTCGTTTTCACAGCCGATATAATGAAAATGTTTCGACAGATCTGGGTCTCAAAAAAAGACCGTGATTACCAACGTATTGTGTGGAGGAGTGACTCTAGAGATCCTGTTAAACATTATCGTCTATGTACAGTAACGTACGGCACATCAAGCGCGCCATTTTTGTCTGTACGTGTCTTGCAACAACTAGCTTTTGACAACCAAACAAAATTACCAACAGCTCAAGTATTATTCTGAACAATGTTTATGTGGATGACGTGATGGCTGGAGCAGACAGTTTAACTGAATTATGTCGAGAAAAAAATTCCAAATTCCAGTAAAAGCTTTGGAAGAGTCGAAGACTAAAATTAACTCCTCTGAATCTTACATCAAGCGGCTTGGACTGTATTGGAATCCAGAATTAGATTCATACGCTTTTCGGGTTCATCATACTGCTGTAACAACAGTACTTATGAAAGTTTTGCTTCAACGATTATGGTTGCTTAAAATTTCTTGGGACAATCCACTGCCATATCACATTACAAAGGAATGGCTTCAGCAGCGAGATTCAATTATTTATTTTGAAAAGATTTTAAAACCACGAAAAGTTTTCTTTTTTCCAGATGTTGAAGTCCATTGTTTTTGTGATGCCTCAAGTTTAGCTTATGCTGCTGTAGTTTACTTCGTCGTTCGAGACAAAAACAACAAAACTGCAATTAAATTAATTAGTGCCAAAACAAAGGTGGCACCTCTTAAGGTGGTAACTATCCCTCGATTGGAATTGTGTGCGGCTGCACTCTTATGTCATCTTTATTCTACTGTAAAGCAATCCTTAAAAATTGAACCAACAAAGCTTTATGCTTGGACCGACTCACAAATAGTTCTTCATTGGCTCTCATCAGCACCACGTACATGAAAGGTTTTTGTTGCACATCGTACAGAAGAAATTTTGTCTGTACTTCCCCGTAAAATTTGGAACTACGTGGACACAGCTAACAACCCAGCTAATTGTGCATCTAGGGGGTTATCTCCACAAACTTTGCTAAAACACGAGCTTTGGTGGAATGTTCCATACTGGTTAAACCGGCCAGAAACTGAATGGCCTAAAACAGAATTTAATGCCAAAGAAACGCTGCAGGAAGTGGTAGATGAACAACGAAAAACCGCCCTTTGTACTTCAGTTAATAAAACAAACTTATTGCTACTTGATCTATCAGATAAAATTTCTAACTGGAATAGGCTTCTTAGAATAATTGCTTTTGTTCAACGTTTCATGAACCGACTTAGAAAGCAGTCATCAAGTTTCACGAACTTTATTTCCTGCAATGAAATTCAAGGGGCTCGCAATAAGTTAATTTTTTGCTTGCAAAACAAATTTTTTTCACAAATTATCAAACCTTTAAATAAAAATCTACCGTTGCTAAGCAAGATCCACTTCTTAAGCTTTTTCCATTTCTTGATAACAATAGATTGCTTCGCGTCGGAGGTCGTATCCAGGAATCTGTCGTTTCGTATAACATCAAGCATCCAATCATTATACCCAAGTGTCGCATTGCCAACCTTATTATTGATGAAATGCACAAAACTTATCTTCATGCAGGAACTTCTGAATTATTCACAATACTTCGGCAACAATATTATGTACTTGGAGCACGAAATCTGATTCTCTCTATAGTTTTTATATGTAAGCGCTGCTTTATGCTTCGTCAGCAAACTTCACAACAATTAATGGCCAATCTCCCAGCTGAAAGAATTCAACAGTATAGACCATTTTTCAATTCAGGGTGCGATTTTGCTGGGCCGTTATTTATCAAGGTGACAAATTGTAAGCGTCCGCGAGTGAGTAAAGCCTATATAGCTTTATTTATTTGCATGTCAACAAAAGCACTTCACTTAGAACTAGTAAGTGATCTCAGTGCTGAGGCCTTTATTGCCGCATTTAAGCGGTTTATATCCCGCTGTGGAAAATGTGGTAATTTTTATACGGATAATGGAACCAACTTTCATGGCGCCCGCAGATTGTTATCGGAGATGACGCAAATGTTAAAAAATGAATCAACAAATGCTGATGTTGCGACAGCAATTGAAAGGGACGGCACTTCATGGCATTTTATACCACCATCTTCCCCACATTTTGGCGGAATTGGGGAAACAAATGTAAAATCAGTAAAGCTGCATCTCAAGCGTATTGTTGGATCCACACTTTTGTCATTTGAAGAAATGTACACAGTTCTTGTTCAAATACGAGTAGAAGCCATACTTAATAGCAGACCGCTTTGTGCTATATCTGATAATGATTTAAATCCTCTAACTCCATCCCATTTCATTACAGGTGAACCGCTTACTGCTATTCCAGAACCTAGTTATTTATCTACTCCATTATCCCAAATTTTTACAACACATGGTACAAGGATTTTGGAAAAGGTGGTCAGCTGAGTATCTAACGTCTCTGCAACAAAGGCCCAAATGGCAGAACGTCTCACAAAACTTCAGCATAGGAGATCTTGTTGTGTTAAAGGAGCCTAACCTACCCCCTGGAGCAGATGGCCGTGTAAGGGTTGTTACTATCAAAACGGAAAAAAGCTTATACAAACGTCCAGTCACAAAGATTGCTCGCCTTCCTATTAGCTGAAACCTTGTTTCAGGGGGGCAGTATGGTTTAAAACATATTCAAAAAATTATTCGGTAAGTTAACAACTTTGTGTTACGCCTCTGTTTAATTGTATTAAATTGAAAATATTAAATAACTAGCAAGTACCTTAACTGTTTCAACATTCCAAAGAAACAAAAAAACGAAAAGATCAACATCGTTCGATTTTCTACCTGCTAAACTATACATATATAGTTGTGTATAATTGGTTTTGTTCTTGTACATAGTGACAATTTTATTAAGTATTCTAATGCAATGTTTGTAATATAACAACGTATATGTATATTTTTTGTTTTTTATTTTGTATACTTTCGGTAGCTGTAACACTTTAATAATAAATCAGTATTCATTTATTTGTCAAGAAGACAGGTCTTATCATTACAGTCCACAAATTTGAAGTTTTGTTTATTATACACCACATTGAATCTTTCAAATACATATGAAGGGATCCCTTATGTAGAAAAATGAAAGAAAAAATAAAAATAGTTACTGAATGTTTGCTGTGTTTATTGTATAAAACATTTTTGAGTTGTTATTGTCTTTTGTCTTATTGATTCAATGGAGTTCTCATTTAATCAATTTGGCTTTTGATATAAGACTTTCTAGTTTTCTATACAAAATTTGGGTAAAATCCACTGATGAGCTATTTGAGCAGTAGTGAAATGGCCATATGGATATGCTTTCCCCGCAGTAATACATTTCATTTTTTAGTTTACTTTAAAATAATATATATTTCATGAGAATGTCACGAATAAAGTAAATTAAATTTTAAAAGATTCCGAATAAAAAATTTTCATCTTAAAACCTAATTCTAACTATCAGGCATGTCACAAATTCCGATCGGAATGGTTTTAATTCCATATTAACAATTCCGATCGATTTTGTTTTACCTTCTTCAGATTCCGATCGATTTTGCTTATTTAAAAAAATGCTTAAGCTCCACCTTTTTATTTAAATGTTGCAATATTGCGCACACCTAAGTAAACAACAAAGCTAATCTAAATAAGGACACATAATAAAAGTAAATTTGAAACCCGTTAGTAACCAAATTTCTGGGAATCTTAATTCCACTTTGAAATTTAAAAGTGGTTTCATTCCGAAGAAATTTTTCGTTTTCCAAAGAACCAATTTATTGAAACCACTTTCGATCGGAATTGAGTTCTGTGATATACCTGTATATTAGAAATTTGGTTTACACGTTCACACCGTATTAAATTGATACTTGCAGAAGATGGAGGTCCTTCAATTTGACCTGTTTTACATCGAAATTTTGACTATATGTTTTAAAATCCCAAGTATCACGGATGGCTCGATTTCCAATGTCGAAAATAAAACAAACTTTTTATTTATTTAATAAAGAAACAAAAAAAGAATCAACGTTTATTATTTTAATTGTGCATCAGTTCAACTCTAACCAACTACTCATACTACTACTACTGTTTTCACAGCAAGCTGTTGTCATCTACATTGGGCAGTGTTACCGTGGGTGACAGCTCGGCCTCTCTTGACATCGAATCGTCCTCGATTTGAGATTTTCGTCTTCTTCGGTATTATCTAATTCTGGGTAAATACCACACCATGGTGTTAGCTTATCGGATGAATAAACAGACACGTATTTTCTTGACGTAACTTGCAGACTTGTGATGTCTTCTATGAGGTAGCGATCTTTTCCTAGTACTCGTGTAACGGTGTATGGGCCTCTATACTTTGGCTCCAATTTATGCGTATCGCCAGTAGCTCCAGGTTCATGTTGGACTACAACTAAGTCATGTTCGACGTACTGACGTGGAGTAGTATGTTTCTTGTCAAAACGGAGTTTCCATTTATCGCGTTGCTCTTGGATATTATTCAAAGCCATTTCGTACTTTTCGGCTGGCGTTATTTCGGTAGTGGATTGAACAAGGTCATCTTGAATTACGGTAACTAGATGGTTTTGTACTACGTCCTTAATTTGGAAATTGCAAACGAGTTCGTTCGGTGTAAATCCGGTAGTTGCGTTATGTTGCGAGTTCACGATCCATTGAAATTTGTTGAGATTTTCGTCCCATTTTCTTGCATCATTAACTTCTGTTCGTAAGTAATTTAATATAAAAGCATTAGCTCTTTCCACCTGTCCATTGGGTCGAGGCGTACGAACCGCGTTTTTAGTGTGTCGAATGTTATGATCAATGCAATATTTCTCGAACGCCTTAGAGGTAAACGCTGTTCCTCGATCGGATACTAGTCTGCTTGGAACTCCGAAGTATTCAAACATTTCGTTCGACATATTTAAAACAGGTGCAGTTTTGGTACTTTTAACAGCTTTTAAAATTAGAAACTTCGAAAATGCATCAGAAATAGCTAATATATGCGTGTTTCCTTTTCGCGAACGTATAAAAGGTCCCAAATGGTCGATATGAATTAAACGGAAACGGATCGGCTCAGGGGGTTCAAAATGCATGCGCCCCTCGGGCTTACCTTTTTGTGCACGGTTGTAACAACACGTTACACAAGAAGCAATATATTCCTTCACATATTTTCTAATTTTCGGAAACCAAAATATTTTCTGAATACGTTGTATCGTCTTGTCCGTGGCAAAATGTCCCATATCGTCATGAAAATGTTTTGAAATTCTCCATCGCACGGCCGTAGGAACAACAAATTTCATTTGGCCATTTACTTTGCGGTATAAACGATGATTTAGCATTTCGTAATCACCTTTCAATTGCGTCTCTTCCGATGATTTCACTTTTCCAGACAAAACAGCCATAATATGATTCAGTCTCTTATCCTGCAATTGCATTGTTAGCGCCCAATCATCAATGTCGTCGGAAACGGTAAAAACTAGTCCAGCTGGCTCCATTCCAACAGATGATTCATCGGGTGATCGGCTTAAAGCATCTACATGTGCTAATCGGCTACCTGGTCGATGTACCGCTTCAAAATCATATTCGAGTAACTTTAACCACCATCGAGCGATTCTAGGCTTTAGTTCCTTCTTTTCTCTTACTTTCGCAACAGCTGAGCAATCAGTGACGAGCTTGAAAGGTTTTCCCAATAAGTAAATCCGAAAACGTTCTAGGGCTTCGACTACAGCCAATACTTCGAGTTCATAACTATGGTAGCGCTGCTCTTCTTTTGTACAATGTCGACTGAAGTAAAATACAGGTTGAAAACTATTTTCGTCTTGCGACTGTAACAGTATTCCAGCTAGTCCGATGATGCTTGCATCAGTATGCAATTCGTGTTTTGCGGTAGGATTATATAAAGCTAATACAGGGGCATTTATCAGCATGTGCTTTAATTTCTCGAATGCATTTCGTTGCTCATCGCCCCAACTAAAATTATTCTTCTCGGATTTTTGCGTCAGTTTTGTTAGGGGTTTTGATATTAAAGCATATTGCGGTACAAATTTTCGGAAGAATCCCGTTAATCCAAGAAAACGACGAGTTTCAATCACGTTAGTAGGCTGTTTAAATTTTTTTATCGCGCCTATCTTTTGTTCGCCTGGCCTTATACCCTCGCTATTTACGATGTGACCAAGATAACTGATTTCATCTTGTAAGAAATAGCATTTATCAAGTCTCAGAGTTAGTCCATTTTTCAACAAAGTTTTTAAAAACTTTTCTAGCAAACGCACCCCATCTTCTACAGTACTGCTAGGTATAATAACGTCGTCCAAGTACACTAAAATTTCGCCACGACCCATTTCAGCTGCAATTTTATCCATCACCTTTTGAAAGCTTGCAGGCGCATTCACTAGTCCAAAAGGCATACGATTGTATTCGTAGTGTCCGTCTGTTGTTATAAATGCAGTGTACTGATTCGTCAATTTCAAGTTGGGGGTAGCCCATTTTCAAGTCTAGAGTGGTAAATATACGATTTCCAGCCAACTGCGCAAATTGCTCTTCTAACACAGGCATAGGGTATGGCGTTTTTATTGTCACGCTATTGAGTAGTCTATAATCAACACAGAGTCTACTTTCACCGTTCTTTTTCTCGACTAGCACGACAGGTGAAGCATATGGGGAATCTGAAGGTCTTATTATTTGACATTTTAACAAGTCACTTACAATATTGGAAACAATAGCCCGTTTGGCAAATGGGATACGGTATGCCTTGAGATTTATCGGCTCATGTGTTTTTAGTTTTATTTCCATTTTAGATATTTTGCACTTACCAAGTTCGAATATGTTTCTGGCAAAGCACTTACGGTTTTCGGATATAATGCCCTTTAATTTCATTAGTTGTTGTTGATCGACAGTTTCACTAACGTTTATTTTGTCGTCGGCTTCTAACTAGCATTCATCACCTTTGGTTACAAATTTACTTCCATCGCGACATAAAATATCTCGACCTAATAAAACGTCCTCAGGAAGAGGATTATCGTCGACGATAAATTATTTTAAATGAGCACTCGTATTTACGCCAGCGAAACCCGATAGAATTTTAGAGCAGTTCTTAACGTCACCAAAATCTTTAGCACGGCTTTCACGAATCAGACTAATTGAACTTCCCGAGTCTACAAAACACTTTATTGCAGTATTGTTTACTAGGATTAGTTTTACAAAATAATCATTTGCTTTATCGTCTCTAATTTTATTAATTTTCGGTCTGGGTTCGTTTGTCGATTTTCGCGAGCACTCTTCACTTTTATGATTTGTTCGCTTGCAGTGTTCGCACCGTAGTTTTCGTTGCGGTTCGGGACAATTTACGGAAATATGTCCCTTTCGGCGTCAATTAAAACATTCAACGTCACGGCTGTTACGTTTTTCTGCAACATTTGGCGAACCCGAATCAACATTATTTTTAACATGGTTGATTTTATCACGATTATAAAACTGTACACTTTTCGCAGTGCTAAAGTTTTTATTTTGAGTATACTGACCCTGATCCGCACTGTCACTATTGTTTTCAACACGTTCTCTTACATTAAAAGCCTCGAAATCGTTCACAGTATTTGCAGTTACAATATGATTTTGCACAACCGACATTAAATCTTTCATCATATTTGCCAGTGAGTTTACTTGTGTTTGTAAAATGTTTGTACCGTCATTAACCGTTGGCTCAGAACCTGTGGCACAGTCTTTTAATTCTGACATTTCATTCGCAATGTATATTTCGTCACTTTTTAATTCCTCACATAAACGGTGCACTAGTTCTGCTTTATGCCCAGAACTTGACAAATCTTTTTCGCGTAAGAGGTCTTTTAATTGCTCGACTTTTAATGAATTTATTTTTACTATTTTCGACATTTTATTTACGTTTTAGTTTTCTTTCTTTTCGTATTTGTTCAACGTTTGTTGCTTTTTTTCCACCACTGTTAGTTTTTTTCTTTTCTTCTTTTCGTTGTCTATAAAAAAACGACTACAACAACAAATAGGCAGCTGCTGAGTTTAACCAAGAAGCAAGAAAATACACGCACGTGCACAAACAAAAACGTATTGCTGTACGCAGCAAATTTTGTTTCAATAAGAACGGGGAAATACACAAACAAAACTATACGCAAGCGCCTTCTTGTCACACTTATATTCGTATACATACATACATAAAACGTTTTACTTATTTTTTTTTTGGCTATTACGCGTTTATATTTAATTATTATTTTTTTTTATGTTCTTCTCTTACATAAACCCGCACTGTAAGAGTATTCCACTTCTGAAATTATCACGGATGGCTCGATTTCCAATGTCGAAAATAAAACAAACTTTTTATTTATTTAATAAAGAAACAAAAAAAGAATCAACGTTTATTATTTTAATTGTGCATCAGTTCAACTCTAACTAACTACTCATACTACTACTTCTGTTTTCACAGCAAGCTGTTGTCATCTACATTGGGCAGTGTTACCGTGGGTGACACAAGGCTTGGATCGAAAACAGAAGACTACTATAAAAGAGCTATACACACATTGAATTGCTGCTGAAAATTCTAATTTTGGTATTTTTCGTCCTTATTTTAAGATATCCTTCATCTTAATGTTGCAGATTTTTTGCCATTTATTTTTAGATTAACAACGGCACATGCCAGAAAATTTTATTTAATTTGCTTAATTTATAAAAGTTTTATTGTATATTTAATATTTTTACTTTCCTTAAATTAGACCATTTTACCATAATTTTTCAAAATTTTCAAAGATCGGCAATACTAAAATTTTGTTCTAATATTAAATTTCTTTTACTTATTTTAAAAAAGAAGGAGTTTCATCTGAATTTTGCTTTTTTATATTTCTGCCCGCAGGACTCAGTCTTTTCTGAGACGATTTTAAAACATTTTTCTTTATTTGAAAGGCTATTCTTACAGATTTATTCGGTTTAAAAGCAGTTCAAAATTTTTAAAAATAAGGGGTGTCCCCATACAAAATTCATGTTTCTACGTCTATTATAAACCGTAAAGAGCACAACTTTTAAATTTAAACAATAAACCATGAACAGTTATACACAAACGCTTAAAAATTAAACAAAATGTTGATTACTGTAACCATTATAATAACGAGTAAAATTATTAAAAATTATAAGTAAAGGGTGCCCTAATAGATCATTTAATTTGATGTATGTGACAGACAGTTGAAATTTATAAGGAGCTGTAGTGCTATGTATGCTATAACAACAAGTTTAAAGTTTGGATTTGGAAATTAAAGGGTGTCCCAATATTTAATGTAATTCAATGTGTGTTGGCTAATTTTTGAATCATTATAGACAGAAAGCTGAAATCTGCAGCATTTTTTTTTGCAAGAATTATGTATATGAATATAAATGATGTAGTTTCTTACAAAAAAAAAAAAAAGCTCACCTCAATATCATTCTTACGAGCAAAACTATGTGTTCTTAAATATGACTGTTTAAATTACAAGTCAAGATTGTGACAAATCGACACTGATTATCCATCAAGCCAACAAAAATAGACATGCAATTCACGACAAAGACCTTCAGCACAACAAGGGTTAATTTTTTTTTTTATCAAATTCAACTACATATTCTGGCTAAAAATATCTAGCTAGATAATCCTGAGTTTACTAAACCCGCAAACATTGACTTTTTGTTAGACACCGAATATTCCCATGAAGTAATAAATTCTCGCAAGGTTATATTATAAACTGAAAGACAGGTAAAGCTTCAGCAACATTTGCAATAAGCTGTGAAAGCAGCATAAGCATATTCGAAGTCGGTTAACGTTTTATGTTACCAGACCATTTTACATCAGATGACACTCTCACTATGAAGGTCGATTTGCAGTACTATGAGTACTACAATTTTTAGAAAATTCCAGTTGCTTAGGCAACACTAGGAATTAAGCCTGTGAACATACCTTTGTGTGACCGTCATTTTACTTTCCTCCTCACAATGTGCTTAGAGCAGAAAATAAGACTACCAAGCACCGAGTGGTCTTCCAAATTAGGAACACCTGTAATACGATTTCGAATGCCAACGAAAAATCTACCAACAAATTCTAGTTAATCCGGCAGTCCTAAACTAGTATTTTGGAGAAAGAGAAGCAGGTTAACATCAGGAACAACATACAGAGGTGAAACCCTTGGCACATGAAAAACAATATAATCAGGTTTTCTGCAGGTTCTCAAGAAAGAGACAAATATAGTACTATATTTTTATGAACATGACATAATAAACAATACACTGTGGCAAAATGTCTGCAAAGATTAGCAGACAGAATGTCGGAAAATATCAATTGGATACAAAGACGTTTTATGTTGACGATGACACGAGCGCTTTTTATAGTTTGATTAAAGCAGTCAAAATGCAACGAAAATAAATTATATTACTACAAGAGGCTTACTTCAAACTAAGAAAATGGTGCACAAATCATCCTCAGCTTTTACTATTGAGCATCGCTGTTACAATAGTAGTTGTCGCAAAGATTTTCATATGAGAGCTATGGCAGCTACAGCTTTTATAGGTTGATTCCCTACCAGCAAATCTTAATTCATATTAGTCTTCATTCCGTAAGATCCAAAATATATAACGAATTTATCAACCAAAAGACATGTTTTTGATAGTCAAATTTTAAGACACACATCTATGGTGTCACGGTTTACATACGTATCACATTAAGGGATGGATTGCTATGTTCGAAATCACTCATTGCACCTTTCAAAGAGGTTTCCTCAAAGAGACTAGAGCTACATTCTTGGGGGTTTACTCTGTATTTCAATTCGAAAGAAAACACGTTCAAAACACAATTTGAAGCGGATAAAACTTCAAATGATTTTTTTAATACGAAATACAGATAAACCCCCGTGGGCTTCTTGAAACTTAACTTACAGTGAGAATAAAAAAGGAACAAGTGCCGAAAATGCCCTGACAATTCTTCGGCTGGCTTCAAAAACAATACTTCACTGAATCATTTTTACAACATCGTAACTTTGCACATTTGTTTCAAGATTTAAGAGCAAACAATAAAAGTTCAATGGGGATACATTTGCTCAAAGCAAAATCCAGCTAACCATGTCAAGTTAAACCCTTTAAGTGCTTTATCTACATCTTCACCTAGATCGGAAGAAATAATATATATCATCAACAACCATGACTCATTCAAGATGCTTCATAGAGTAAAAGCAAACCTAAAACGCTAAGATACCGAGTGAGGACCGACGAATAAGCGAAACACGCACTTTTCTAGTACTAGACGTAGAACTACCTCTTATAGCTAAAAGCATTGTAGCCTCCGAATCTTTAATTGAATTTAACTTACTAAAGAATAAACAAGAATAAATCGATTCTCTTTCTTGACAAGAATGATGTTATCTGGGTCGGAAAAGACTGTAGACTACTGATCTCTTCTGGCGTGAAATACAAAAAAAATTTAATAAAAGTCTGGAACTCCTAAACTATTTACCCGATTTTTATGCAACGAACTGTGATTTAAAGAGAAGGTCATAAGCTTTTCGTCTATTGCATTTGGATACACCCAAACTAGGTAATCTCGAATTTGAAAAATGTTTCAGAGCTTTTAACTTTATCAAAAGTTAACCGACTTCAAAAAATCTACATACATATATATAAAGGTAAAACGTGCTTCGAGTTTGCATGATATCTTAATGCTTTTAGAGAAATTCGACTTTTAAATTTAAAATACAAAATTTTTACCTTGGCATTTTTTAATTTTTCATCTGTAGTTTTTTTTTCTAATTACAAGATAAAATTATTTTAAAAACCGACCTAGGAAGCCTTTTTTCGACTTCATTATATTAGTGGTAATAATTTTCTTTTTAACTTTTTCTTTAAGATAATGCCTCAGGTAATCTATCTGATGTCTTTTTGTGGAGCTCTTGTGAAGCACCCTACAGAAGCACAATCTATACATTCCTGTTTTTTTAGATAACTTCAAGGAAAATAAACAAAAAAAAAAAAAAAAAAAAAAAAAAAAACAAGAATAAACACAAAAAATAAAAAATTTAACTACTATTCCCAAAATTGGTTTTATATTGCAATGTTTAAATTAAAATAAAAATTAAATTTTAATAAAATTTAGGATAAGTAAATCATCATTAATAAAGAAACCGCTAGAAAGAGGTACGTGCGCACACATGGCTTCACCGCGTTTAAAAGTATAGGTAGTAATATTTACATATTCACCTCTTTCGTCAAATAAAAATTGAAATTTTTGTTCACGTGAAATTTGTATTCCACCCGAACTGAAAATTCGTAATTCACATAAATATTTTTTTCCACAATTTGAATATTGCATTTGCAAAAATGAAAAAAGTTGTCTACGGGGTATAAAGTGCCAATTTAAGCTAAAAATGTTAAGTAGACAATTTTGGACTAACCCTTAGATTCGGTGTTAGGGACCTCCAAAGCTTGTATGTATAATATGATGTATATCGAGGAAATTAACCTAACACCTTGCACCGATTTTACCCTAAAATTACCTTTTATCAACATAAAACTTATTTTTAAATGAAAAATACTTACTTACGTATGAATTCCACCATAAAAATCAAAGTGAAGAAAATGAAAAAATTCCACATTTCTCGCAAAAAGAAAACATCCATGATAAGGATTTGGTTTTTAATGAAATGGGAAAAATTTTGATGTGGAAAATAATTCGCGATAGGGGTGATTCTTATAAACAATTGGTGCATTAAAAAAAAAACAAAGTCACCTGCTAAAACAAAATCTCTGATTTCAAAGAAGAAAGTAATAAAAGTAAAAACACTTATAAGAAGAACTTAATAAAACAAGAGATGTTTTTCAGGGGGTACTATAAATGCATGCATTATTTACAGCTATTTAAATGAGAAAGATGTACAAATTGTATATCAGTGGATAGGTAATTAACTATACTATTCAGATGTGCTTAATTTTTTGCAGTAATTTTTGTAAATAGAAAATATCTGCAAAAAATACTTCTATAAATTAAAAAAAGATCAAAAGTGAAATTTTGTGAATGAAGTTTTACCTTAAATATCTCCGAACATATAAAAGATATTAAATCAGATTTTCATCCAATTAAAGACCAATATGTACGTAACTAAAATTATTAAAAATTTTGGCAAATAATAAATAAAAATATTAATTTTTGTGTAGATAAAAAATTTTCTTCCCAAAAATTGTAAATATTTATTTAAAACGGATGTCTTCCAAATTTGCCAAGTTACTGAAAACCGATTGTTTTATAATAGTTAGTTAAAAAACGATAATCCGCGTGCTTTTTTTACATTCTCAGACATGTAGATTTTTTGTTAAAAAAATTGCCAATATTTGAACAATGCTGACTGTAGGGTGCTTCACAAGAATTTAATAAAAAGACATCAGATGGATTGCCCACGACTTTATCTTAAGCGAAAAAGCTAAAAATTTTATAATCTAATAAAAAACGTTAAAAATCTACTTACTTAAACTAAAAGTACTTTTTGACCAAAACTTCATATTTTTTCTTAACTTTTTATGAAATTTCAAATTGAAAAAATTATACCATTAATATAATAAAGTCGAAGAAACTTATTTTTTAACAAGTTATTTCTTATAGTATAAGCTTTCTAAGACTGTTTTTAAAATAGTTCTACATTGTAATTTTAAAAAAACTACGAATGAAAAACTAAAAAATGCCAATCTATAAATTTTGTATTTTAATTTTAAAAGTCGAATTTCTCTTAAAGTATTAAAGATGTCATTTTTGAAATCAGTTTACTTTTTATAAAGTTATAAGCTCTGAAACATTTTTCAAACTCGAGGTTACCTACTTTGGCGCCCTTTGAATAAATGGCCAAAAGCATCGCCAAAGACCGTGTCCGATGTACGAAAGCAAGACCAAAGTTGATAAAGCAAATCACAGGGCCATTTATCATATCCGATGGGGACTGCTGCGTCTTATTCTAGGCTCACTACAAACTGAGAGGCAAGGGGCTTCACAAGATCTACATAGAAGTATTTCTTTGTGACCTTAACACAAAGGATTTATTGAACCATTCAAGCGTGTAAAGGACACTGCCAAATCATACACACATACAATGAGCTAAATGATGTCAGCTTTTGCTAACGATTCTAGAAAACAATCAGAAGATATCGCTCTAAAACGGGAATCAAACTTAAAATTATACCTCTAAAAGCTTCTTATTTAAAAGCTTCTTATTTAAAAGCTTCTTATGTATGGATTAGGATTATGGAAAGCAGCAGGTTAATCCACCAAGCAATTGCTACATGAAGTATTGAAACAGTTTTACTAATGCACGAAGAATTAGAAATAGTCATTATAAAAATTGACGAGACCGCTTACCCTACTGCCAAGTAATACAAATGCCTTATAAGCCCTAACACCCAGGAAAGTATTTTTTTGTCGGAGAACCATTTACGGCTTAAATATATCTATTTAGATCACTTTCGAAAAGATATTGATAGCGTTGTTCCCAACCCAGTGATGAATTTTAGAGATTGGTATCAGAGAACAGCACGAGTACATCCCAACCATGAGTATACCGCATATTTACTCTATATTTTTCATACCCGAGTATTTTAAACAGCGCAACTTTTTGTTGCCCATCCTTGTAAGTGTTTTTTGTTGTGAGTAAATTTAAAACAAAGAGCGTAAAAACAAATCTCAGAAATATCGGAATCAGAATTTTAAAGGCCCAACTATAATGTGTTTAAAACAACTTAAGCAAGCTTATACAACTGTGCAAATACAATAAATTATATGTGGTAAACTAAAATGTACATAAGATAACTTTTCGTCAAGTTTCGTAAAATATCATTTCTTTTTGCAAGGTACGAAACTGATCGCACTTTCCGTACGGAAACAGCTGATTGTGCATCGTGTTATACATTGATAAAGAAAATTTTAAGTTAATTAAGACCCAAATTGTTAAGTTTTTAGTTTTTAATACAATTGAAAGTGTTTTTCTATAACATTTTTCTTTATGGCCAATTTTTAACAAATATATTTAAATTAAATTTGTATACACACATATACGATATAAGCGAACATGAACATGAACACCGTACTAAAAGTACAGTTGGCCACAAACACAAAACAGAAAATAACTTGTAATAATTTTTTTTTTACATTTTCTTAGAACATGAACCAAAATATGTAAATGTGTATGTGAATGTTCTTATATATATAAAATATCTTCTTTAAAGCCTTTTCGTTTTTAAATTTTGTTAATTTATATAGAAATTATTTTTGGCTAAAGTACTAATTAAACATAAATGTGCAACTGTGGCAAATAAGTTACTGAATTTATGTAAGTACATTGTAGCCACATAAATTTCGTTAATAAGTTACCTAAGCATTTTACAGGCTTTTCGTTGGATTTTTGACATAAGCTAAGGCTAGCTTATGCACATTATAGTTGGGCCTTAAGTATTTTCTATACTCGTACGTATACAGCAGAGAAAGAAAAATAGAATTACTGTTGGTTATTGTTGTTTTTGCTCAAACTTTGATTTTTGTCTTCGCTTTATTGTTTGGACAAAAATCTTTAGTTTAATTAAAATGATTGTCAGAAGTTTCCTGAAGAGTTAAGTTAGCGATAACGAAATGGCCATCGAGACGTGCTTTGACCCTCAATAATCAATATCGGTGATTTATATAAATAATCGGGAAAATATCACGAAAAAAAGATTTTTTAAAAATTAATGTAATTAAAAAAAAAACAAATTTGATCAAATCTATTGCTTAAATATTACAAGCTGAAAAACAGGCAACAACCGTTTTCATAGTTATGAAATAGAACACATATTTAATGAATAAATTGCAATAAAAACCGCTTAAATGCGATAAAATTTATAAAAAAAAAGCACATACACCGCATACGCAAACTACGTAGATTTTCATATCCCATTGTTTTGAAAACAGATAACTAACCAGATAAGACACGAAAAATTCAGTGTGGCCAGATTCCAGCTTTCGTTAGAGAGGGATAGTAACAGTTCTTTCGTTTTTTATATTACTACCTCTTTCTGATTATAGCTGGAGTTTGACATTTTATTTATTTACAAAAATTTGCATAGGAAATTGGGTGTAGGCACCTATTAAATAAAAATTATTTTTTCGCCAAATTTATTTAAATATAAATTATTAAATAGAGAATCGATTGTGTGTATAAGCACGGTGGTGTGCATTTGTGTGTGATTGGGAAAATAATCAGTGCCATAAAACTAATACTAATACATACGTTTTAATTGCGCAATAAAAGAATTTACGCAATTAAGTCCCTAATTGAATTTAATTTACCATATAAGAAATTAATTTAAAAAAATTTTCAATTAGTACTTAATTAAGTCGATAATTGATTAAGTTTCCTCATTCAACCCTTGTGAAGTGTGTGTAGTTAGAGAAAATTTTATACAATGACAAAACTAAATGCCATAAAAATGAAAAATAAAATATTTTAAAATTATATGAAATGAAAAAATTTTGAAAATATAATGGAAATTCAAAGCTAGCGTGCAGTCAAAACTTGATCGTACAAGCTAGAAGAGTTCCATATTTCAAATAAAAACAAGCAAACTTTCTTTTATAGCCGAACTTTTCTTTATTCTTCCAAATTTACAAACACAAATTTCTAATGTAAAAATTAGGTCTCTTCAATAAAGTTCCGGCAGAAACTAGCAACGATAGAGTAAAATAAAAATTTACAACATTACTATTCCAAATAAAAAAAGGAATAAACGCATTTTTGAAAAAAAAAATAGCAAAGTAAAGGCGAACTGACGAAAATAACAAACAACTATAAAAATAAATATGTATCTAAAAAAGCAAAAAAAGCGGTGTTCGATGCTTAAATTATTTTGTATTGCAACAGTTAGCATTTGCAAGAGCTTTGTCATCGATTGTGTGCAAATTGCCAAAAATTTGCTGTCTTTTTTGTAAAACTTTTACTTAGCTTATTTTATTCTATTTCTTTTGTTTATTGTTTTATTAACCTGGCGTTTACTTGTACATAGTTTCCTCAGCTTTCTTCTTACTATTATACAAACATTAGCTTCAATTCAAATATTTTGTATTTAAAACCGAAAACTATAAATGTTATGTATATTTTTTGCTGTGTGGTTGTAAAAATTTCGTGGAGAGTGCTAATAAACACTTTCAGTTCAAAGGATTTAATATGTATTAACATATTTTGTAAAACAACAAGAATCAGCTGTTCTGTTCTTGACAGTAACAAAAGAAGTAACAAATTTATTAACATTCACATCTTATACTCTTTTTTACTTTTTCGCTGCTTCTTTTGAGGTACTGAAGTAAACACTTTCCAATAACAATTAGTAACAACTTCTTGTTATTGAACAGAACTATATTCTACTGTCAAATTTTAATTAAGTTAATTAAAATGGATATGTGTGAACACCAAAATTAATTACTCAATTAAAATTTTAATGGTATAAATTAAAATGTATGTCTGAATTTAAAAGTAAGTATTATTATTAATAAAAATGTTCACGTTTTTTAATTTCTTCCTCCGCCTTCTTTATGGACGTGACTTGTTTGCACACATCGCTGTTGCCCTAGATTCCATATTTTTATAGTCCTCTGTGAACTGCCTGATACAACCTGATTTCCATCCGGTGATACTACTAAAGCTAGTACATTTTCCCTATGACCCCGAAGTTTCATATTTCGAATGTAGGTACGTGGGTCCCATACTCTTAAAATTTTCTCTGTTGAGCCACTCACAATAACTGTGCCGGCTGAATTCATTGCTGCACTATAAATAAAATCTTTTGACCCATTAAGACTAGAGGCTAGTGAAAAAATGCAATTAGTATAGGGGCTTTGTAAACTTTTTTACAAAAAATTCTTACTGGAGACTTATTACTGGCAGTTAAAGCTCTTAATGTATTAACATCCCATAAGTTAGATGGCCTTATCCAAAACAGCACTGGCCACTTGCTCACGATCTTTGCCGTAGGCTAATGCTTGAACATAATAATGATGTGTTCGCAAAATCGACAGTCTTTGTGAGCGTTCCTTACCTTAACAGTAGTATTACGCTAGCTCTAAAAAAAAAAAAAAACAGAGAATAACTTAGTACGTGTGCATGAACAAAAGTAGAACTTAACATACAATTTCTACCATTACAGCAAAGAACAATGTCGTTGACCTAATCGTGTTCTATTGACTGTATATGTACACTTTTTATGTGATTCGGAACGTGAGTTTCATACACGTATAATCGCATCCCTGCCGACAGAATAAAGTTGGCCGTTAGTCGGATCTAATTGCATTGCATTGACTCCATTTCGATGGTGTTTCTCTTCCGCAGTAATGGCATTTTGAATGATTAAGACGCGATTATAATTTATTGTGTACGCTGTAACGGCTGCCCACGTCTAGTCCAGTTGTATGAAGGTATTATCATTATGTTGACCGGGACCTAAAATAAAATAAAATTGACGTAAACACATTTAATGGCCAATCTATTTTTACTTACCAATAAAACTACGTAAGCTGTTTTGATTTTTGATCCATTAGAATTGTAGTACAATCTGAAATCAAAAGGCAAAACAATATTTTTTCAGTTTTTCCTGTACAACATGACATTATAACAACATTTTATAATTTTTTTATTTATTTCTTTTATAAATAATTATATTTTTTTTAATTTTTCTTAAAAAAACTAAATTTTTATCCCAATTTTGTTATACATTTTTTTGTTGATTAAATGAAAACATATGTATGTTTGCAACAGGTATGTGTAGCGGTTTCTTCCAACTCATTGCTTTCAGCGTTTTTGAATATTTTTTTATTCGCTTAAACAAAACCTGGAAGAAGATATGATAACACACTTTTTTAAACGTCACTAGTGAGTTATCTGATTATTAATCTGTGGTTTTGAACAGCTTTTGTACACTATTTAAAGCAGGTATACTTATTTTGTTGCTGTTTTTATGTACAAATATTTTCACTTTATGCGCCTTGTTGTCATACACGTGCTACTAACGGTATTTAGGAAAACAAAATGATAAAAAATAAAATAAATTTATTTTTCCAATCAGTGAATAAAAGGACAATTACTTACTTACTTCTTTTAGTTTTAAATAAAACTGCATGTACGCAGATGTAATATTGCATTGACTTATTCTCATTAGACCTCACAATTAATAATTGCAATAAAGTTCTTAATGTACATATATTATTTTGTTACATATAATTATTGATTTTATACATATCGTTGGCTTAGTCGGCAAACCTGTCAAGTCCATTTTTTAATTTTTCAGGAGAGACAAAAAACTGTTTAATTTTTAGTTTATCTTATTAAATTTAATTCTATGAATTTAATGAATTTAAATCTATAGAAGAAAAACAAAATTTTTTGTTTTCAGCTGAACTTGTGGCTTTTGATGTTTTGTTTTTTTTTTGGACTTGACAGGATTTCTTACCACTGAATAACAAAAAGAAAAAACAACATAACGGCATTTTGCTTTTTGTAAATGATGTGTTTTGAGTTATTCTAGCATACTATATCAAAAACTCAATTTGCATTAATTTTAAAAATCTATTTGCTTAAAAAATTTAATTTATAAATTTCTATCCTGTGTGAATTAAAAAAAGCCAAAAAAACATAATTTAATAAACAAAGAACTAGTCTTGAGTTATTAGTAAAATTTTGTTGTGTTTTTAATAAATGAAAAAATTGCGAATTTTACAGGTTCTATATAATTTATTTTCTATTGTATATTAAATAAACTTTCATAATATCAAAGAAGTATGTATCAGAGAACTGCACAAGTACACCGCAACCCATGAGTACACCGCATTCTTACTCTATACTTTTCATACTCGAGTATATTAAACACCGCAATAAAAAGTTGAGGTGTTTATTTTATCCATTCCTGTAAAAACGAGTATCAAAAATATCGCAATCACAATTTTAAGTATTTTTTATACTCGTACGCGAGAATTTTTTAATTCTCTTTATTTGTAAGCAACGTTGCCACATTTTTACCCTATTAAAGTTTTTACTGCCGATTTATGAAATACTGCATTGTATGCAGATCTATTTATAAACAATAAAAAAAAATTTGATCAAATCTATTGCTTAAACATTATAAGCAGAAAAACAGACAACAACCGTTTTCATAAGTATGAAATACAACACATATTTAATGAATAAAATGCAATAAAAACCGCTTAGAGGCACAGCTTTTGTACACTATTTAAAGCAGGTATACTTATTTTATTGCTGTTTTTTATGAACAATTATTTTCAGTTTATGTGCCTTGTTGTCATAAACGTGCTACTAATGGTATTTAGGAAAACAAAATGATAAAATGAATCCGTGAATAAAAGGAAAATAACTTAATTTTTTTAGTTTTAACAAAACAGTATATACGCAGATGTAATATTGCATTGACTGAATAGACATAGACCTCATAAATAATAATAAATAAAATAAAGTATTTAGTGTACATACTTTATTTTGTTAAATATAATTATTGCTTTTATACCTATTTACTAATTTTAAAAATCTATTTGCTTAACGAATAGAATTTTTAAAAATCTCTTCTGTGTCACTTAAAAAAAACCCTAACAAAAACGTAATATAATAAACAATGAACTATTCTTGAGTTATTAGTAAACTTTTGTTGTGTTTTTAATAAATGAAAATATGGCGAATTTTACGGGTTCTATTTAATTTAGTTTCTGTTATATATTAATAAACTTTCATAATTTCAAAGAAGTATGTATGTTAGCTAATTTAGACATTGGCGACTTTTGATATTGTGTTTGATTTAATAATTCTGATCTGATAACTCTTTTTTCCTCTCACTTCACACGTTAAAATCTCTGTCTTGGTGTTTATTGTGAGTATGAGTACGAATAAAGTAAAGCCAGCATCGCAAACATTTTACTTGAGTATGCTAGACACTTATACTCAAATGGAAAGGGTATAGTAAATACTCGCACAAAAGAAATTCGGTGGCGATCACACCGCAACCGCATTTAAGATGAGTATACTTAGAGTAATAAAACCAGACACTTTTGCAGTTCTCTGGTATGTATGTTAGCTAATTTAGACATTGGCGACTCTTGGTATTGTGTATGATTTAATAATTCTGATCTGGTAACTCTGTTTTCATCACACTACACACGTTAGAATGCCTCTCTTGCAGGGTTCAGATTGGCTCGCTCCTTTGCTCTTTGCGCATTCTTTTTCAAGCTATGCGCAAGAGAGCGAGCAGAAAAAAAGAGCCATTCGTTTATGCGCATTGCGCTTGCTCCTTCTTTTCATCCTCTGCCCTTTGAGCAATGCGCATTAAATTTTTTTGCTCTACGCATTGAGCCAAAAGACCAGCTCTTTTGCTCGTGTTCCTTTTGATAGTAACAGTGGTTCGTTTGAAAAATTGAAATAACTTCGTGGTTGGAAAAAAAGTACATGGAAAAATCAAAATAATTGCGTGTACGGACGGCAAAATAGTACATGTTACGATAGACCAAATATAATATTGTTATTATTATTGGGTTTTTAGTTAAAATTTAAGTCTACCATTGCAGTTTGTTTTTGATTACTGGTAAGTAGTGGAGTTCCTTGTAAATTTAAACAAGGGTTATATGAATGGCTCATTAATAAAAATGTGCAATAAGTAGTGTTATAAAAAGTAAGGATTTAGGGTAATAATTTGATTAGGTTTAACATTATTGCAATTATACCTACAGAAGGAATTTTTGATGTTTACTTGTAGGTATCATAAAATAGGTATAATTGCAAAAGTGTTAAAGATAAGCATATTATTACCCTTAATCCTTACTTTTTATAACACCACTTATTGGACATTTTTATTAATGAGCCATTCATATGACCCTCGCTTGAATTTACAAGGAACTAGACTACTTACCAATAATCAAAAATAAACTACAATCGTAGAACACAAAAATACATAACACTATTCTTTCATACGTTTACAAACATATCTACATACATACATACATTTATGTTTGCGTACAAATATATCTATCAAATATAAAAACATAAATAGACCATAATATAAATAAAATAAATATACATATGTTCCTCCAACCTTCATTTGAATATTAGCTATATTTAAAAAATGATAAAAAATCTTCTAAGCTGCCCCAAACACATAAATCAAATAATTTATTTATTGAATTGATTTTTACATTATAATCTTGACGTTAGCAAAAAATATGTTTTGTACCACAGTAAAATAGCCATTTTTTGCTCTTTTTGGCTCTTTTGCGCATTGCGCCCAAAAAAAAGCAGCGCATAAAAAGAGCCATTGCTCTTTTTAATGCGCTGCTCCTTCATTGGCAGAGCAAACATATTGGCACAGAGCAACGCGCAATAACAAGTTGGCTCTGCTCTTTGCGCAAATGAGCTGATCTGCTCTGCGCATTTGCTTATTCTGTTCTCTTGGTTCGGATGAGCACGAAAGCAGAAAGTGAGAAAACTTTTTCACGAAATAAGTAAAGCCAGCATCGTAAACAATTTGCTTGAGAATGCTAGAGACCCAAACTCAATACTCAAACATGAATCAAGAAAACAAGATTGCGCATTCAGCCGTTCAAAAAATATTTCTACTGCGCATCTACGTCACAATAGAATTATAACGTGTGTTTGTTGTAAAAATATAAGAGATTTTTTGCTCTCTTACTTTAATTCTGTTACAATTTCCATACAAATAGTCTATTTCTACGTCACACAAAAGAGACAACAAACTAACGGACCTGCGCAATGCGCAATCTTGTTTTCTTGATTCATGATACTCAAATATAATGGATATAATAAATACTCGCACAAAAGAAATGCAGTGGCGATCACACCGCAACCGCATTTTAGATGAGTATACTTAGAGTATCAAAAAAAGACACTCTTGCAGCAGATTGATATTGCTGTATCACACCAACTTCAAGAAAAACGAAAGTGGTAAAAGTATCCGAAAATGAAGAGAAGGGTAAATCATTTGCCAGTAATACAATGGCCGCTCGACAGAATCCTTAAATATAAATATTTATAAATTGCTGAAGAAACTTATATTAATATTTTTACTTTTTATAATTACTCACCATAAAAGAAGAAATGCTAAGTTAAAAAATTGTGAAATATAACTTATTTCAACAGTTTTTAACTATGATGTCATAATATAATATGCTATATGTGTTTTTATTTATTTAGTTTTATTTCCAAATTATTATTGTACATTATTTATATATGTATAAGAAGGGCAAAAAGACCAGTGTTTAATCTTTGTAGGTGTTGCTGAGTGAACCCATTACCGTTCGGAAATTTAATGTACTAGAAGGGCAATTAAGGGAGGTAAGTAGATATCAGTTTAAATTAATATATTTAAATTTTGCTATAACCGACTATTCAACATCATTGTAACTTACATATTTAAAAAGTAGTAGCGAAATTACTATATGGAAACGCCTTACCTGTAGTAACACACATAATTTTTTATTTTAGTTATGTATTATTATTTCATGAGAATATTATTAAAAGCTTATTTTTGAAGGAAAAAAATTTAAATCATAAACATAATATATTTATATTCTAATACCGTTGTTCTTTAAAATCTCATTTCTCTTGTTTTTTTAACATTTTTTTAAATCATAAAACTATCATGGAATTTTAAACTCAATATGAAAGTTTATCAATGTGATAATTTATTATTCGGAATGATATTCTCATGAAATATATATTATTTTAAAGTAAACTAAAAAATGAAATGTATTACTGCGGGGAAAGCATATCCATATGCCACTTCACTACTGCTCAAATAGCTCATCAGTGGATTTCAACCAAATTTTGTATTCGTTAATTCATTTATTTTTTCCAAAAAATCTTTATAAAAAATAGTAACTAAAACTAACAATTCATTAAAATAATTCCTTACATACTACAGTATATTTCAAGGACTATGTCCATTAACCAAATAAAAATTTTGTATATTTTTTTGCACAGCCATTTGAAATAAATAAAAAGTTAAAAAGAATTCCCTAAAAAAGGAAAAAAAGGGAGGCAATCAAATTAAATAAAAAAGATAAACTTAAAAACTAATTACACACTAAGAAACAAAACACAATGGAACAAAAAAAGTAAACAAAAAAATAAAAGAAAAACAAAAAACAAATAAAAACCTATTGAGCAGTGTTATAAACTGTATCAACAATATTTAATGTATTATTTCTCCTATGATAAAATAGCAGGTCTGCACCCTCTTGAAGAAGTCCACCTCCCCCAAGGGTCAATAGATCCACTGGAGAAAGGTACTTCGCCAGCTGAACGGCCTCCAGACTCGAGGCTTGAGAAAAACATCCTCTCACTAAACTGTTTTCCACGGAACGTGCACCTTCCATGAACTTCAAAGCCTTCTCAACCATAAACGAGTCTATTCGACTAAAATCTACTGCCCTATATATAGAGCTACAAGAGGGCCTACGGAACTCTCCGTTACGCCCTATATACGGTCTCAAACCAAGGCACGCAACTAAGATCCGCCTCTCCCATCTCCTAAGTCTCTCCATCTGGGCAGAAGAAATGCTGGAAATGCGTAAGAGATGAGAGGACGTATGATCTGGCGGTACACCAAAAGGCGTACTTTTGTATCTAATCCACCTCTGCGCCTTACCACGCCCTGATACGCGCAGTAAGCCCTCTTGGTGCGCTCAAGCACATTGTCGATATGCCGATAAAACTCAAAGTTTTCATGGAAAGTGACACCTAGGTACTTTAACCTATCCGAAGTCCTGATAACGTCACTTCCAACTCTTAAGCACGGTGTGAATGATCTGCAATTCGGGTAAATGTATTAACGCTTTCCCTTAAACATCATAGCGACAGTCTCACTGATGTTTAAGTTGAGGCCCCACATTTTAAAATAGTCTGTAAGTGCAGTCAAATATTGATTAACTGGTTCGTTAACAGTCCTTGCCCTTGCCCCTGAAGAAACAATAAGGATGTCATCTGCATAGATCAACAATAGATCTCCCTGTGAGGGAGGTATATTTGATATGAAGACATTATACAAAACTGGACCCAGCAACGATCCCTGTGGCACTCCTGCAAAAATCGAACCTTCATGAGAGAGGACATCTCCAATACGAACTCTAAAAGAGCGGTCCTTTAGAAAGCTATCAATCATACGGCAGATGCCCGTACCAAAGCCCATGATGGTCAATAATTTATAGATAAGACCATTATGCCAAACAGTGTCAAAGGCTTTGGCAAAATCTAAGCTCTCTGCCATTGTAGGGCACCTCCTATTTAGACCCCTGGCAACATAGTCCGTAAGTACAACTAGTGCGTGTGTCGTCGAAAGTCCGCTCCTAAACCCAAATTGGAAATCTTTTAAAATGTCATTGTCAGTAATAACGTTATTAATCTTTGCCAGGAGAAAATATTCAAATAGCTTTCCAAAGGCCGATAATAGAGATGTAGGTCCGTAGCTTCCACTCTCACGAGGATCCGTTTTGAAAATACCCAATGTTTAGACAATGATTAAACAAAATAGCTAAAAATCGCCAAGCCACATTGTCTGTCTTCTTCAAAACAAAATCAGATACACCATCCATACCACTAGATCTTTTGTTTGCTCTTCGCTTTAGAGCATTACCTACTGCAACCTCATTGACAAAGCCAAGTCTGCTAATATTCCTACTAGAGTCAATAATTCCCCCGTCAGCAGTCAAAGTCCTTCCAAAAATCGTCAAAGACGTCGTCCTGTCCAAAGTAGACACCAATTCTCGAACCCTCACGCTGAATGGATCCACTCGTGTCGCTTGGTCAAGAATTTCCTGAAAAAAACGACTCGCTAGCAGATTAGATATGCCAGTGTTGTCAGAGACAATCGAGCCATCAGAATTAATTAAACCTCCAACTGAGGGACGAGAAAGCAAACCCGCAGCCGCCTTTATTTTTCTAAAAGTCTGATTGTTGAGTCGTACGTTTTGTAAAAAGTAAGTCCAATGTTCCCGTTCAAAATTGGCTATGGCACCCTGTATAATCCGGTCAACGTTCCGTAAATCCGCCTTCAAAATATTACATCTACCCGGGTCTTCACATCTGTATAAAGTTCGTCTCAGTCGTTTCTTTTCGTTAATAAATTGGAGTATTCTCTGCGGAAGTTTCAGCAAGCCTCTACTTCCTGAAGAGACTTTCGGTATGGAATACTCCATAGCATCGCTAAACGCCCTGCCCATTTCACCTACACAGACATCAATCTCAGACTCAGTCACGTTTCTATCAAGTGGAAGTCCGCATGTGGCCAGATTGGCAGATAGTCTTTCTAGAAATCTCCGTTTGTTTAATCTGTCCAGGTCATACTTAGTAGTCCGTTCTTCAGTTAAGCAGGTATTTATAGAAAAAATCATCTCAACTGCCCTGTGGTCAGATTCATAGTCCAACGTCCTCAGTCGGTCCGAAGTTGCTGTAGTTATGTCCACAGTCGCCAGAAAAAAGTCGACGTAGGATGATACGTGAGTATTTATCCTACTTGGTCCGTCAGTTTGCCGTATTTCTAAGTCCGGGTTTGAAAGCAAAAATTCTCGGAGGTTTGTTCCACTCACATTCGTATACATATCTCCCCAATACGGATGCCTTGCATTGAGATCAGCACCAATCATAACGCGGCAATTTCGAGAAAGCCCCTGCACTTCTTCAAAATCTGAAGAAGCGGAAGGGGATTGCGGTCTGAGGTACATCGAGATAACAATTAAGTCAGGAGCATTCGACCTCTGAATACGCACAGCTGCATTCTCTATACATCCTGTATTAATAATTATCTCTTCACAACGCAAGGCATCCCTAACGAGGACAGCTGTACCACCCCCACGTCCCTGTCTATCACGCCCAAAAAATTTTATACCCTGTTATGTCAAGCCTGTGGCGAGCACTCAAAGAGCGTTCAACCATCAGCAGTACGTCCGGTTTATGTCTACTCAAAAATAAATTTAGATAATGTCTCTTGTGCCTAGATACAATCGAATTTACATTTATAAATATAATTTTAAATAAACTATCTATCTTGTCGCAAAGTCAGTAACAGTCCAAGCAACGCACGGGATCACTGTTCAACTCGCGATACTTAGCCGCAAATCCACCAATCTTTCCTAAACACTTCAGCAGACCTCCACCGAAGAAACGGGTGCAGTCCTTGTCAATTTCATCAAACTGTGCCATAGCTGTCACTAGCGTAATTTCGGATTTGCTCAAAATTGTATTAGATGAGGCCCCAGGCGTCTCCCGAATTGACTTACCGCCAGCTGCAACTGCTGCAACGTAAGAAATCCCTTTTCTAACCCGACTTTGCTCAGGAATAACCGAACGGTATTCACGCTTAGAGAATTTTTTTGATTCCATCTTGCGGATGAGATCAATTCTCCTCGGACACAGTTTTGAGCAGGCCACATGGCCCTCAGTATCACAAACAACACATCTTACTGGTAACCCAACTCTCCGCGAATCCTGACCAGTTACAGGACCAGTAACCAAGGATTCCTGGACATTTTCCCCCTTAGGTGGTACTTGGCATTTGCCAGGGCCATGAGACTCTCCGCATTTTACGCATCTATATGGCATTCGACAATTTTTACTGACATGACCATAGCGCTGACAGTTAAAACACTGCGTTATGCCAGTCCGCCTGAATTTCCTTATATTTACCTTGCAGCGCAAGATATACTTTATATCATAGAAATTCTTTATATCAGAAGTCCTATCCATCCTTACAACCCACTTGTCCCCACCTAACCTGATCAGACCTACAATTTGTAAATTTATCTGCAGACCCTTCAAATATTCCATAATTTTCTCAGATTCAAAAGAATCTGGAAGCCCTTCCACAACCAGAGCAAATGGCGGAAGACCCTTAGGGGTAAAGGTATAAAAATTAATCTTTTCAGCCTCTAATAATGTCTTAACTCTCTGGAAATCTTCCAGAGTGCAGACCTCTACATTAGCAACATTTCTACTTAAAATTTTGATATTAAAATTCTTATGTCCTAAACCTGCATCAATAACTGCTATCATTTTTTTCACGTCCATGTCGTATGTGGTAATCACCGGAACAAACTAACGTCCTGATTTTTTTTTGAGCTTGCTCCTTAGTATTTTGAATTCCGCTTGCTATACCTGCGGCATCACCAATAGACTGCTTCCTCAATTCCTTTGTTTCACAGCTTTTATATCCTTCAGCTTCGATGCTTCAACTTCACACTCATCAATTGAAATTAGGCTATCGGTATCTTGCTGAAGCCCATCTTCATCTACCTTCTCCATGCCATCCATTCGCTTCTTTAATATATCATTCTCATGAAGAAGAAGCCCAATTTTTCTTCCCGCATCTTCCAATTTTTCCATTAAGACCGCGTTCAACCTCCGCAGATCTTCCATGTCACTCACTGCAGCTTTGTCAACAGCGGTTTTCTTTCTTTTCTTTACGGATATTCGATCCTCTTCCATTATCAAGTTTTTTTTTAAGTTAAAAAACTTTAAAAAACAACTTGTTTGGTAGTCTTAAGAAAAGCACTTGTTGTTGTCTTCTATTCGCTTCTCAAAACGTCAATTATTTTAATAGTAATATCCAAAAATTTCAATCCGCACTTCTGTGTATGTTTTTAATATTTATATTATTTATTTTTTAATGCACAAACACAACCTTTCAGCTTGAAAGGCAAACACTGACCTCCTCTAAAAACTCCAAATTTTGTATAAAAAACTAGATAGTCTTATATCAAAAGCCAAATTGATTAAATGAGAACTCCATTGAATCAATAAGACAAAAGACAATTACAACTAAAAAATGTTTTATACAAAAACACAGCAAACATTCAGTGGTGTGAGAAAAAACGTTTTTTGTAATAATAAACTTATTTATTGAATAGTCTCAAAATTTTCAGAAGTGCCTAGAAGGCAAACAAGTGTTTTTCTTTTTATCAACATTAAATTTTGAACAAGAGAATACTTTTAAAAACTTTAATATTTTTTTGGCCCAAAGGGCAATAACTGATATTATCATCAAAAATGGTGGATGAGGATGGTTCTTCCTCTGTAAAGAAAAGGAAGATGCTACCTGGTGGTTCCGTTGAGGAGGAGAGGAAAAGCCTGGAAGAAATTGTAAGGCTAAATAAAGTTTTAATGGCCAAGTTAGACGATGCAGGTCGGAAAATTGGCTTGCTAGTATACGAAAATGAAGCACTAAAGAAAAAAATGGAGTGTTTTCCTGAATGCAAGGATGTGGAGAGCTTGCTGTCAATTGATGAGCAAGATGAGGTGAAGAATATTGAGTTCGTTGGGGAAAAACAGACTTTAGGGCAGAAGAAGCTAAAAGTGGGTGCTGTTCAAGGTGCATAAAAATTAAATAAAAATTCAAAGTCGCAATCAGCAAAAGCGTATTCAAAATCTATTGTGGAGAACAAGAAGCGGGGCAAGGCAGTTCCGGTTATAACTACGTATAATGCTAATATAAAAATTGTAATTGACGTTATTGACAAATTGTTAGGGCATAAAAATTATAATATTAGGGTGTTAGGAAAGAGTGTGGCAAAGAGGTCTGCATCCTCGATGAATTTCAAAGGGTATAGGTTCTGCTCAGGGAGTTAAAGGTGCATTTTTATACCTATACTCAGAAGAGCCTTCGCCCTTATACATTGGTTATTGAGGGTCTTCCGGAATCTTTTGACTCCGAGGAGATATTAAGGTATCTGAGCGGACTGCGAAAATTATTGGCTTCTTTCAATTGGGAGGTGGCAAGTGGGTTCTTAGGGTGACAAGAGACTCGGACAATGACAAGTTGTATGCTATATTGAGGTGCCGTGTTAATATAAGAAAGTTTAGACAAACTGGTATTACACAGTGCTTTAACTGTCAGCAATACGGACATGTATCGGCAAACTGCCGTATGCCCTATAGGTGTGTCAAGTGCGGGGGAGATCATGGTCCGGGTAAGTGCGAGGTGTCTCCTCGCGGAGAGTATGTTGCGAAAACCTTCGTAAATAATCCTGTTACTGGACAGGTCACGAGAAGGATTGGCCTGCCTGTAAGGTGTGTAATTTGCGGTGTGGAGGGTCATGCTGCTAGCGAGTTGGACGATGACGAGGACATATCTAGGGCTTTGCTCGGCATGCTTTTGACTTTGAGCCATAATGGCTAATTCTATGAAAATTATTTTTATTAACGTAAACTCAATTGTTTTAAAACATAAGAGACACTATTTGAGTTTATTTCTGAAGCGACAAAAACCGGACGTACTACTTATGGCTGAGCACCGTTTAAGTTCTCGTCATAAATTCGACATGACTGGATATGGTGTTTTGAGACGTGACAGGCACAATGGTAGAGGAGAAGGCACGGCTATCCTCATTAGGGATGATTTGCATAGCGAGGAAATCGTACTACGCACTGGTTCGGTTGGGAAAACGGCTGTCCGTATTAGAAGGCTGAACAGTGTGGATTTGATTGCCATTTCAATGTACTCAATACCCAGTGACACATTCGCTGTGGTATACTTTGATGAAATACAGCCACTATACGTAATTGTAGTGTGGTAATTGGTGTTGGCCTTAATGCAAAGCATCCCTATTGGGGAGATCCGCTAACGATACGAGTGGTCGCAACCTTCGGGAATTTTCGTTATCTAGTCCCGACATTGAAATTCGGACTAACAAGAATTAACGATGTTTCTTCTTCCTTTATTGACTTTTTCTTGACATCTGTAGACATCACTACAGTAAGTATGGAATACCTTAGGAAATTGGACTACGAGTCGGACCACAAGGCTGTAGTCATAGAAATCTTAACTAATGACCTTATGATACGAGATCGCTTGACCAGGTTTGACTATGACAAAATGGACAGACGAAGATTTACGACCACACTGGCTCTAAATCTTGACCCGTGTGGACTACCTATTGATATAAACGTGACAGCGACGGAAATTGATGAGTGTGTTGGAGCATGGGAAATGGCCTTCCAAGATACTATGGAGCATGCTATTCCAAAAATCTCCACAGGAGCTAGAGGATTACATTCTTCATTTCATTGATGGGAAAAGGCGACTAGGCGATTTTGCATTGTTGCGATGACCCAAGTAGACGGAATATTCTAAAAGCGGACGTTCGGAAGTTGGACAAAATAATACAGGGGGCCATGGCTACTTTTGAACGGGACTACTGGACTAACTTTCTTCAAAAAATTCGACTTACCGACAGGACATTTAGGAACGTAAAGTCAGCGGCGGGACTTTACAATCGACCCGCAATTCGAAACATGGTGGATGCTGATGGTACGATTGTTTCCGACAGTTCTGGAACGGCTAATCTGTTAGCAAGCCACTTCTTTTATGTTAACCATTTACATCAAAGTGCCCATTAAGATTTATTCGGTACGAGTGTGTGGGCGGTTGTCTCGTCTTTCGACAGGCTAACACCTTTGACAGTTTTTGGCAGGACTCTTACAGCTGACGGAGGACTGATTAATTCAAGCATGAACGTAGACATATTAGGTTTCATTGACTCTGCATCTGTAGGCATCGCGTTGAGGCGCAGATAAAATAAAAGATCCTGTGGTATGGACGGGATATCTGATATTGTATTGAAAAGAACCAATGTTACAGCAGGGATATTTCTAGCAATAGTTTTCAACCATTGCTATAATATTGGTTATTTTTCGAAAGCTTGGAGATCGGCTCTCGTTGTTCCTATACTGAAACGCAGATCGGATCCTGGTTTATGTGGAAGCTATAGACCCGTTTCTCTGCTGTCTGCCTTTGAAAAGCTGTTTGAGTTCTTTCTACTGGCAAAGATAAATGACGTAATAATTGCAAAAGACATCTTAAAGGACTTGCCCTACAATAGCTGTCAGCCTTGACTTTGCCAAGACTTTTGAAACAGTTTAGCACGATGGCCTTGTATTCAAAATGTTGAGCATGGGATTTGGTGTGGGCATTTGCCGTATTGTGGACAACTTCTAAAGGGACCGATGTTTTAGAGTGCGTGTGGGTGATGAAAGGTCTGACGAACGTAATGTTTAAGAAAAGACAGAAATATATTTACCCGAATTTTAGACAGTACATACCATGTTTTACTGTCGGATAAGAACTTATTGGGACTTCGGACAGGCTTAAGAACCTGGGTGTTACCTTCCATGAGAACTTTGAAAGCTATCGGCATATCGACGATATTCTTGGGAGAAGCAAGAGAATTTACTCTGCATATCAGGGAGCTCTCAAACGTAAAGGGGGTTTTGATAGGAAAGTGCGTCTTCTAGTGTACCGTCAAATTATCCGTCCTGTCATCTCCTACGCTTCTCCGGCTTGGTTCGGCATTTCTTCGCACCAGATGGAGAGGTTACGGAGATGGGAGAGATTGGTTTTGGTCGCATGTCTAGGGCTTAGGCCTTATATAGAACCAAACGGCGAGATTCGCAGGCCATCATGTAGATCGATTTACAGCGCAATTGATTTTGCGCGCGTGGATGTCGACATGGTGGAAATGGTTGTGAAATTTTTAGAGAGCGCACAATCCTTAGAGAACTCCTTGGTGAGGGAATGCTTCTCTGCGTCGAGAAATCTGGAGGCTATTCGGATGTCAAGGTATCTGTCTCTGGTTGATCTCTTGACCCTTAAGGGAGCTGGAATTCTTTTCGAGGATGCAGATCTCTTATTTTATCATAGAAGGCTGCATTCTTTGAGTACTGAAAAGACAGTATATAATACAGACCAATAGTTTTAGTTTATTTTAATTGTATTAATTCATATTTGTTTTTTGTTTAATATGAATTTGCTTCTTTTTCTTATTGTTTTTGTTTTGTACCTTTTTTTGTTTAATAGTTTTAAGTTATTAGTTTGTAAGTTAATTTAAGCGTTTTTTGTAATTAAATTTTAAGAGTTCCCTTTTTTGATCTCTTTTTTAGGGATTTAAATACAAATTTTGTTATACCTTAAGAGAGTAATGTTTAATGCATATGTACAATTTTTATGTAAATGTGGAAGTCTTTAAAAAATACTTTTGTATGCGAAGAATATTTTTTGTTAGATGTACTAGTGCTTAAGCTTTTTTTTAATTATGTTGGAAAATAAATACAAATTGATTAAATTGGCTCATGAAATATTTATTATTTTAAACTAAACTAAAAAATGAAATGTATTACTGCGGGGAGAGCATATACATATGGCAATTGCACTACTGCTCAAATAGCTCATCAGTGGATTTTACCCAAATTTTGTATAGAAAACTAGAAAGTCTTATATCAAAAGCCGAATTGATTAAATGAGAACTCCATTGAAACAATAAGACAAAAGACAATAACAACTCGAAAATGATTTATACGATGGGATCCTACCAACTTTACGGAAAGCCAACGCGTTTGGGATAAGTTTGAAATCCTTTTGTTATTAATATCTAATAAAAATCATATTTTATCAAATTGGTTCATACATCTCTACCTAGCGTGTCCACAGCAGATACAAATTTGAGTTATGCATACGATGAACATAATATCAGTGAGTGACATATTTATTGATTTTATAATATATAAATCTGATATTTGACATGTCACGACAGCAGCTCCATCTGCTGCAAATCCAACCATATTCACTTTATAGTCAACGTCATTGTGGATAAAATATTTCACAATACGTTTATGTAAGGAAAAAGCCTTGTTTTGGTCTACTTTTACCAAACCAAAAAAGCAGATTTTAAAATCTATGCAGACCCGAACTGTCATGCATAGAGGATTTTTTATTTGAAAGGTCGTTTTTTAATTAATTTTTTTTATAAAAACTTAGAAGCTGAACTGTGGATATTATAAATGAATGAAAATCAACTTTAGTTTAAGTTATTTTTTTTTTTTTAATTTCCAAAAACCTTTTTTTAGAAAGAAAAATTATTTTAAAAATTTATGCGTAATAGAAGTTGTTACACAAATTTTAAAAATCTTCGATTTTAGGCCAAAAATCTTCAAATCTGGTTTTAGGCAACTTGGGAGGCTAAAATCTGCAAAATGTAGATAAATCTGCACTTCTGGCAACAGAAAACTCATACCAACATAAACTATAAAAAACGAAAAACAGAGTCAATGTACCTCAGAATTTAAACTTGAACTTTTGTTATTTAATTTTCAAAATAACATTCGTGCCTCTTCTATTAAGAGAAAATTTTTTGTACAATCATCACAATAACAATTATAGCAGAGTTTTAACAGCTATTTTACATGACTCGAAACAAATTAGGTGTGTTCATTTACTAAAAATTTGTACAAATTTGTAACAATTGTTACTAGAAAGCGTTCATTAACCCAAAAAATTTGCAACGAGAGAGCGTCGAAAGAGCGTAAAAAATTGAGAGACAGACAAATTCTTGCAAGTTTTTACAAGTAAAATTTTTACTTGCAATAATTATTCAAACAACTGTTTTGCGTTTGTGTTTACAAAAAATATTTTAAAATTAGGTTAAAAATAAAAATATTTTGGAAAATTTAAGAAATTGTAAGTAAATGTAAACTTTTAAAACGATAAAAAGTATTAAAAAGATATATTCATTTTTGTGTAACTAAGAAACAACAGAAGCAAAATAAGATGTCTAATGAAATTGAAAAAAGCAACACAGTATCTAGTACATCAGTGACAAAGGATGCTCCTCTCAAATGTTTCTGTTTTTTTTCTTTAATTTTCACAGACCAGGTGTTAATCTTAGTGTTGTAAATATTATGAGTAGGTAGCTACTCGGTAATTTACACTAAGCAGGCAAATAATTCAATTAGTTCAAATATATATTTGCAAATATATTTAAATAAACACATAATTTATTAAATTACTTTTCTACTCTCAAATGTTTCTGTTTTTTTTCTTTAATTTTCACAGACCAGGTGTTAATCTTAGTGTTGTAAATATTATGAGTAGGTAGCTACTCGGTAATTTACACTAAGCAGGCAAATAATTCAATTAGTTCAAATATATATTTGCAAATATATTTAAATAAACACATAATTTATTAAATTACTTTTCTACTGCTTTTGATATTTTATTTTGGGTAAAGCTTTTTAGTGCAATGGAAATAAAAATTGCTTAAATTTGTTTTCTTTAAAAAATATATTTTTATTTTGGCGGCTGTTTATTAATATTATTAATATTATTATTATTATTATTATTATTATTATTATTATTATTATTATTATTATTATTATTATTATTATTATTATAATTTGGAAACGATTGCAAAGTGCTCCGCCTTAAACGTTAGACAATAACGAACAAAAATGTGAGTTGAAACTCACATTTGTTTGCGTATTAATATAGTTTCTTATTAGTGTTTATTTACATAAATAGTTCTTTATAAAATCACATTACAAAATACTTAATATTATATAATTATAATAATAATAACACAATAGGTTTCAAAATAATAATATCTATTAACGCATGCTTATTCCACGAAGGTTTAAAACACCATTTTATGAAAATCGCTTAGAAAATAAATCACAAAGTTGGAAATAAACATTTCTGCGACCTTATTCTGTCGTTATTTCCGATATTTGAAATAAAAATTCTATGTGTAGGCAATTAATTATGTGTAGGTAATTAAAAATAGATATTTTATTCAAAAGTAGTTAATCGCCTTTATCGTATATAGCGTATTTCGACTAAATCAGGTATTAGATTAAATAAAATTGCAAAACTTTGCATTATTCTATTACAAGCTGTACTTGAAAAACGCCGGTCACGATAATGCTGAATATAAATGACCATAAGCACATAATTTTTATAATAATATACATATATGTATAATTTTTTCAAAAAATATAGGGGTAGTATAGGTACATATACCTATTGTTATAAACAAGGTACTACAAATTTCAAGCATTGAATTAAACACTATTAACAAGAATAAGCCAACAAAAACCTATATAAACATATCTAACATAGAAAAATATCAGGGTTTAAAATTCAGCACCACCAACAATTTTTTTGACTGGCGACTGACCTAAAAATAGTTTCAGTTTTTCTTTTCAACAATTAGACTGCTTAAAATAGTTAAACTGAGCACACACAGAACTGAAACTAACTGAATTCAGTTTACTATTTTCAGCAGCAAAACGAACACATAGCAACTAAGTTTTGAGTTTGCAAATAAACAATACGCAACTTAAAGGCCAGTTCGTAGACATTGTTTTGTTATTAGTACGCCCTAGCAAAAAATTATACATTACCTTAAAAAGTGCTTGCCACAAATTAACTTACTTTTATAATTGTCATATTTTGTTACTCGCTTACAAAACACATTACTTTAGTTCACAAAAAAGGAAGTAGTAATGGAACTAGTACCTTATGTTAAAAAAGAACACCTTAAAATACGTACTAATGGTACGTACTAATAATTAATCTAATCGATTCTCAATAACTAATTATAAAAGTCTCATGTCTTGTTACAATCATTAAGTTGGCAATCTAATTGGGAGGTACTTCCCAGTAGTATGAATATGGCGCTTCTAGATAGAAATGTGCAAAGGAAAAATGTGCATACCTTAACCCTTTAACGGTCGATCGGGTTAAATTCGACCCCATGATATTTTGTGTTATGAGGCGGCAGCGTGTTCGGTTTTGCTTAAAGTGAAGTCGTGGTGGATGTTATTTTTGTTGAAGTGAAGTCGTAACATTCGACCCCATGATATTTAGCGTGTTCGGTTTTGCTTAAAGTGAAGTCGTGGTGGATGTTATTTTTGTTGAAGTGAAGTCGTAACATTCGACCCCATGATATTTAGCGTGTTCGGTTTTGCTTAAAGTGAAGTCGTGGTGGATGTTATTTTTGTTGAAGTGAAGTCGTAACATTCGACCCCATGATATTTAGCGTGTTCGGTTTTGCTTAAAGTGAAGTCGTGGTGGATGTTATTTTTGTTGAAGTGAAGTCGTAACATTCGACCCCATGATATTTAGCGTGTTCGGTTTTGCTTAAAGTGAAGTCGTGGTGGATGTTATTTTTGTTGAAGTGAAGTCGTAACATTCGACCCCATGATATTTAGCGTGTTCGGTTTTGCTTAAAGTGAAGTCGTGGTGGATGTTATTTTTGTTGAAGTGAAATCGTAACATTGAATGTTCGTCGTTTAGAGGGTTAATACAATATGAATTAAACTACATTAGGGCGGTTTACGAATGTCTGTGTTTTTTTGCTAGTATTTAATAAATAAAATTCATTTACTGCGGTATATATTAATATCCCTAATACTACACGTATTTGTTATCAGTATAAAATGTTAACCACATTATTTAATTAAGTGGTTAACATTTATAATAAAATGAAATCAAATTAATAAAATATATTCATTGTTGTGCTAAACTCTAAGGTGTGATTATACTTTTAGTTATTTATTCAAAAAAAAAAATAATAAAATAAATCAAATTAAAATGGGTGGCAAATTTATTTGTGATATTTGTGGAAAAGTGTACAGCCGCAACTTTTCATTAAAGAGACATATCAGGATGCATCATCATCAAGGTTCATTAAGGTGTACGACTTGCAACATTAATTTTTCAAGTAAGCAAGATTATCTTAAACATACCCACTTAATAGAGCATCAAAATAATCAAAAGAGAGAAATTATACACTGTAAGGATTGTAAAGAAGATGTAGTAAGGAAACAGTGGATATATCATCAACGCACAAACAAACATAAAGATAATTGTTTAAAAATTGTTGATGAAATCAATAATATAAAGTGTTTAGATGCTTGTTTCAAAAACCGTATTACTACATTTCGGTTTAAAAACAACAATATGGATAATCTAAATCCTAAATTGTTTTTCAATAACATAAAGGATAATGTAGCATGTGTTTTGAAAGATCATCTACAAAAACATACAAGCTTAAAATTCAATTTCGAATTACTGTGTGAATATATAAAGATGAAAGACGATGAAGAACCCATAATTACTGTAATACTACATCAAACAAAAATGCATATTTTGTCTTTAACTAACCATATGAATGATATTGAAAGATTTTATGCAAATAAATTGGAAATAATTATGCAAAAAATGGATGAGTTCCAAGAACGTGATAGTGGTTTTGCGTTAACAAAAATTAATTACCTTGATGTTAATATTAATAAATATGCATGTATAAAAGGTTCGCAGTATATTTCTTTACCAACATACATATCAAAGAAAAAAAGCTTGTGTTAATGTACAAAACAATGACGTATACTGTTTTAAGTGGGCTATAATATCAGCGCTATATCCAATAGAAAATAATAGCGTAATTTGTTCTTCGTATAACATAACCAACATTCAAGATGATATTATAGTCCTGGAAAATAATATAATATTAAATTTTAAAAATTTAAATTTCCCACTATCTGTCAACAAAATACAGCAGTTTGAAGACAACAACCCGGGAATGAGCATAAATGTCTTTGGTCTGGAAAGATCTTTTGAAAAGAAGAAGAAAACGTCTATACTTGAAAAAGATACGTATTTAGAAGTTTATAATGTTGTGGGACCATATTATTTCTCTAAAGAAGAAAAAAGTAAACATATAAATTTATTATTGATGGAAGATGAAGAACGATTCCATTATGTCTGGATAAAAAATATATCAAGGTATGTTTAGTGTTATTTAAATTTATACTCAAAGTGAAATTAAACTAATTATGTTTCCTTTTATATTTCTTTAATTATAGATTATTAAGAAGTAAAGTTACAAAACATCAACATAAGGTGTATATTTGTAATACATGCCTCATACACTTTTACCAAGAATCATCTTTAAAGAAACATAAGGAGGTGGAATGCAACAAAATTGTAACTATAATGCCAACCGATAAAAATTCTATACTTAGATTTAAGAATCATAAAAACCAATTAAATGTTCCGTTTGTAGTTTATGCAGATTTCGAATGTATTCTGGAATCAGTTGATATTCAAAACTCAGCTAATATTAATTCAGTACAAAAGCATATTCCATTTGCATTTAGTTATTATATTAAATGTTCCTATAATTCTAGTTTAGATATACATAGAATTTATAGTGGTGAAAATGCATCAACACATTTTTTTAAAAGTTTAGTCGAGGACGCATTATATATTTATAGTAACTATTTGAGTGTAGTAATACCAATGAAACCTTTAACGTTTGAACAACAAAAAAGACAAGATGAAGATATGAATTGTCATATATGCGGTGAAATCATATCTATTGGAGATAAAGTAACTGACCATTGTCATTTAACAGGTGATTATAGAGGTCCTGCACATAATATATGTAACTTAGAGTATCAAATTGGAAATTTTATCCCTATATTTTTTCACAACCTTTCGGCATATGATTGTCATTTATTTATAAGAGAACTTTCATCAGTAGCAGGTGATATAAAAATCATTCCTTTAAATAAGGAATTATATGTATCCGTATCGAAGAGAATTAGGGTGAGTGAAAAAGATACTATTGAGCTACGTTTTCTCGATTCATATCGTTTTATGGCATCAAGTTTAGATCAACTTGCAGGTTTCTTGTCTGATGATGATTTGAAAACTGTAAAATCGGTTTGTTTAAATGATAATGAATTCGATTTAATGAAACGTAAAGGTGTCTTTCCCTATGATTATTTGGATTCAAAGAATCGTCTCATGGAAACACAATTACCACCTCGTTCTCTCTTCTTTAATAAACTAACTGATGAAGCGTGTAGTGAAGATAATTATAAACATGCTGAAAAGGTATGGAATACATTTAGATGTACGACTCTCTTGGACTATTTACTATTATACTTGAAAGTAGATGTTTTATTACTATGTGATGTTTTTGAAAATTTCCGTAAAGTTTGCATAAACATTTATAATTTAGATCCATGTCAATATTATACTGTTCCTGGATTATCTTGGGATGCAATGTTGAAAAAAACAAAAATAGAGTTAGAACTATTAACTGACATTAACATGTATAATTTTGTTACACGTGGTATTAGGGGAGGAATTGTTCAATGTTGTAAACGACATTCTGTAGCTAACAATAAATATGTAAGTGATTATGATTCTACTAAAGAATCGAATTATCTTATTTATTTAGATGTAAACAATTTATACGGTTATGCCATGTCACAGTACCTTCCTTATAAAAATTTTGAATGGGTTGAAAACATTGAAAATTTTAATTTTAATGCTGTGGAAGATGATTCACCATTAGGGTATATATTGGAAGTGGATTTAGAATATCCATCCACCATACACGATCATCACAATGATTTCCCATTTTGTGCAGAAAATAAAAAAAATGAACATATGAAACAGTCTAAATTAATAACGGATTTAAATAATAAAACAAAATATGTAATACACTATAGAAATCTTAAACAATGTATTAAACATGGTCTTATTCTAAAGAAAATTCATAGAATTCTTAAATTCAATCAGTCGGATTGGTTGAAAAGGTATATTGATTTAAATAATGATCATAGAACCAATGCCGAAAATGAATTTGAAAAAAATTTTTTTAAACTTTTAAATAATGCGGTATACGGTAAAACAATGGAAAATGTAGATAAGAGAAAAGATGTTAAAATAGTTTGTTCATGGGAGAGTAGAGGTAAGAGGTTGGGAGCTAGAGCTCTTATAGCTAAGCCAAATTTCCATAGTTTACTTAAGATTCAAGAAGAAATGATTGTAATTGAAATGAGTCGAGTGCGAACGGAATATAATAAACCAATTTATATTGGGTTTTCTGTTCTAGAATTATCTAAGTTGAAAATGTATAATTTTCATTATGAATACATGAAACCTAAATATCAGGAAAATATTTATCTAAATTATATGGATACTGATTCCTTTGTTTACGATATTAAGACATATGATCTATATAAGGATATTCTAGATGATATCATCTTACAGTTTGATACGTCTGCTTATCCGAAAGATAATGTTTTTAATATACCCTTGTTAAACAAAAAGGTTTTAGGAATGATGAAGGATGAATGTAATGGTAAAATAATTAAAGAGTTCATTGGTTTACGCGCTAAAATGTATTCAATTAAAATTGATGAAGAGGAAAAAGAAATTAAAAAAATTAAAGGAGTTAAAAAATGCGTAACCAATAGACTAACGATTAATGACTTTAGAAAATGTTTATTTGAAAAAAAAATGTACTATGATTCTATGTATGTATTTAGATCAAAGATTCATGAAATATATACTCAACACATTAGTAAATTAGCATTAAGTTATTTAGATGATAAGCGATTTATTAGAGATAATAGTATTAATACATATGCATGGGGACATTATGCAATAAATAGTCAACAACCATCATCATCATCATCATCATATCCCAATGAAAATGTATTAACATCATCTTCAAGTGATAATATTGTACAATAGTATTAAGTGATTTTAGATTATAAATGAATATATATAAACAATAAATAAATAAATAAAGAATATCAATAAAATATTTTAGTTTGTTTTTATTTTAAACTATAGTTATCTATTGAATAGGAATTTTAAACACAAGTAACCACAATTTGTTTTTGTGTGAATAAAATTTAATCGTGCTTGTTCTTAACCTTACTCAACTAAGTTGATATAAAATTTAATCGCTTAGAAATAAAAAAATCAAAACAAAACTTTTTTATATATTATTTTTTTTTTTTTTTTTTTTTTTTTTTTTTTTGGAGAATTTTATAATATAATAAAAATAAGTCTCATATTGAAGTATTTATAATATTATTGAAGTTCATCTTTATTGATCCAAGAATTATGTTGATTGGAAAATCCCAACCATTTTACGTACGCCTGATGCCCCTTAGTTTTAATAACTTTTTCAATCAAGTATGTATTTGGAAAATGTGTCTTTAATAGTTCATGTTCATAGAATCCACCAACAATCGGATTCCTTTGATAGTCTTCTAATAAATAAGTAATGGGATTTGTGTTCTGTAAAGTACGAATTTTAAAAATTTCAGTTGTCCAGTTTGGAGTATATCCTTTTGCAAAAATATGTTTGTATTTGCTGATTCGAACGTGATCTCCAACTTTTAGTTTACCAAATTTATATATTTTGGGATAATTATAGGCTTGTTTTAATATAGAACTTTCATTTTTTATGTTAACAGCATTTGGCTTCATTCCAATTGTTCTATGTTTTTTATTATTATATTCATTAATTAAATCCCTCAATATATGTATCCATTGATAATTTCCTTGTAGACTAAACTTTTTCCACATCATTCCTTTTAGAGTTCTATTAAATCGTTCTACAATAGACGCTTTCATGATACTATATGTTGAATAGTGATTGATATTATGTTTTTTCATCAGGTTTTGAAATATTTTATTATAGAACTCTTTACCATTATCAGTTTGTAAGTTTTTCGGAATTCTCTTTAACGAAAAAATAGATTTCATAGCATTGGTAATATCTTCACTACCTTTCGATTTTACGGGTACAGCCCAAGCAAACTTTGAAAATGTATCTATAACTGTTAAAATAAATCTATAGCCTTTGTTATATTTTGAGTAAGCACCCATTTCAACAAGATCTGCTTGCCAAAGATCATCAATTCCCTTGTGTACCACTCGACGTCGAATGAAATTTCTGCGTGCTTGTTTATGAAGCTCCTGAACCACTTCTTGTCGCTCCATTTCTAACATCTATCTTAGATTACATCAATTTAAATGCTGTTGACGTAGGATTTAAATCAAAACGATTTATATTTCAATGTTTAAATGTTTTGTAATGAGCTTAAGATGTTCTTCAACTGAATCAATTTTATAATTAAATAATGATCTCATTTCTTTTAGTGATTGATCGAGATTATTTTGTAAGATACTTTGATCGTGTATTAGTTTACTTAAACTTGTTTCTAAATTTACAAATTTTTCTGTACACAACACGTTTTGTTGTTGTATTATTTCGTTAAAACGATTCTCCGTTTCCTTAATTCTCTCCATACACATTGCATCCAGTTGTTTCTTTATTTCATTAAAATAACTTTTCATAAAAATTTTGTTCACAGCATCATTTTCCAATACAGGATTAGCAATATTTTTTATTCTCCGCAAGTTAAAGTTGAAATTACGATCACTATCTAAATGAATCTTGAAATGTGGATTTTGATATCTTGCAGATTGTTCAATATAATGTCCAAACTTATCGATAGGCATTTTATGAATAATAATTGTTAAATATTTTTAAGTCTATTTATATAATAATCTTTGCTTCTCTCAATTCCTCAATAATTGATACAATTTCATTATTATGATTTGAGTGACCAGCTGTTGTGGATGAAATCAATAGACGCAATCTATCAACCAATTCGTTAGGATCATCCCAATAAACATAATTGGTCTTTTTTCTATTCAACTTCATTAAACCTTTTCCCTTATGAATTTTCTGTTGTTTAAATAGGTTTTTAATAATCTTTGTATATTTAGTTGAACGATTTCCTTTAATTTGACCATTTATGCTGTTATTTCGCTTATAAACATTAGTCATCTCCAATATTTGTTTATAATTATTTAAATCTGTTTTATTATAACTGATTGGTTCTTTATAGACTAACAATTGATATAAACCTGATGTGAAGGGCCATTTTGAATTACCTACAGTAATATTGGTTGAATTGAAAGTAATGGGTTCATTACCCAGTCTCCATATTTGATTTTTTTTATCTTTACGAGGTCCATAGGTTTTGTCATATATATTTAAATCAACTTTCGATAAATCATATTGAATACTTTGATCGGGTTGTATTGCAATGGTGTTTTCATCATCATCATCAACATTATCAACACTATTATTATCATTATTATCAACATTATCATCATCATAGTCATCAACATTATTTTCATCATCATCAAATGATTTAAACGTGTTTGAACTTTTTTCGATTTTCTTGTTATCAAAGCTTGGAGAAAACGTATTATAATCAAGCTTACTCTTTTTATATGGGGTACTGAAGGCAACTTTATTATTCTCAAGATCATGTTTAAAAGAGTTATCCGGATACTTTTCATGTTTTATAGTATTATTATTATTATTATTATTAGTTGATTGGAATTGAACTATTTCTTTTAATGGTTTTGATATTGGTTTAAATGTTTTTTCTAACATCTCATCATTTGCGATTTCTCCAAGCAAAATATTTTTATATTTCTTTTTCAAAATATTTCGAGTTTTAATAAGATTATTAACTAGATTTGTATTCATATTGATATATTGAAATAGAAACAAATCAAACAGATCAGTTTAACAGTTAGCAATTTAATAGCTAGCGTCAGATTATAGTTGAGAAGTTATTAGTTTAATAATAAATCTTGTACTGATTTTAAAATATCTGTAATATTTCTTTTATAGATTTATAAATATATCGAAACCTTTTCTATATCGACCATTATTCATAGAATCATCTTTGTTAATAACTAGAAAACCATATTTTTCTTTCCAACACTCGGTACATAACTTATAAAATGTTTTTAAAGTCATATCAGAACCAACATGATCATTGTAAATATGCTTAATATTCATTACATCCTGTTTAAAAATTATAATCATATTTGCATTATCGCGAATCAAGTGTTTTGGTATACGTGTATAAGTTTGACATAAATAAAAACTATCAATGTCTTTATGGCGGCCCATACAGAAGTAAGAACGTACATGATTTTGTTTCTCACAAGCTATATCATCGAATATAAATATTGAATTCGGTTTAACTTCGTCTGGGGATAGAACATCATCATTATTAGAAAATGATGAAAAATTTATCTCCTTAATGGGTTTAATTAGACTTTCTAAGTACTTATATTTCGGTTGTTGTGTTGACTTTGAATATAAGTAAATATTTTTAAATTTCAATCCATGAGGACTTTCAATAAGACTGATCATAACATTTGTTTTTCCGCAATTTGATGGACCCACAATAAGAGCTCGAATAGAATTCGGTAGTAATGAACTATGACGAATTTTATTTGATGACGAATCGAACTTTGATTCGATATTCTTTACATCAATCCTTTTATGTTGTTTAAAAAAACGCATTCTGAAATCTAATGATAACATAATATATAAACCAGTCTCTTTTATTTGTTTTCAATCAATTTAATTTCAATCTTAAATCGATAAAGTATTAATAGATATGACTATCATTTATAAAAAGTTATTCAGTCGCCATCCATCCTTCATTGGTAAAGGTTTTCTAAATAAAATAATTAATAAACTACCCATTGAACTTCATCTACCCGGCTATCAATTTTGCGGACCTGGTACAAAATTAAAGAAACGTTTAGCTAGAGGTGATCAAGGAATCAATCCATTGGATACTGCTTGCAGAGAGCACGATGTAGCATACTCAAACAATAAAGATTTAGAGAAAAGACATATTGCTGATAGAATTTTAACGGAAAAGGCTTGGCAAAGGGTCAAAGCAAGCGATAGTAGTTTGGGTGAAAAATCAAACGCTTGGTTTGTTGCTACTGCAATGAAAGCAAAAACAAAATTCGGTATGGGTAACGTTATTAGTAAAACTAAAAAGTCGTCTCCAGTAAATACCCACAAACTATTTACACATGCATTGAAAAGTGCAAGAAAGAATATAAAGAAAAGTGAAAACTTGAAAGATGCTATAAAGATTTCACGAAAAGTTGTAAACAATATTTTCAAGGGGAAGAAAAAATCGTTAATAAAAACACCTCGAATAATACCGCTACCAAAATCTGGAGGTTTTCTTCCACTTGCCCCTATATTTGCTGCACTGGGTGCACTTGGTGGTTTAGCTGGTGGTGTATCTGGTATTACAAAAGCAATCAATGCAGTTAAAAATGGAAAGGAACAGCTGACTGAAGCAAAACGACACAATAATACAATGGAAGCCATTGCGATGGGAAAAGGCATGTTCTTAAAACCATATAAAAAAGGTTTTGGATTATATTTAAAGCCTTATCAACAAAATTTTTAATGAAGCTACCTAAAAGAGCCCTTTCTGATGTAGACTTGAGAAAATATGCAAAAACATATTCCAAATTTTAGAGGTGTGTTTATGTGCAACACTCTTCCAAGTACATCATTTAAAAAAGAATGTGGAATAATTAATCTGGATACTTCAAAGGGATCGGGCACACATTGGGTAGCGTACTGGAAAAACAACAATCAAATTGAATATTTTGATAGCTTTGGTAACTTGCAACCACCGAAACAATTAATAAAATATTTAGGAAAAAACATAAGTTATAATTATGATAGATATCAAAATTTTAATACAATAAATTGCGGTCATTTATGTTTAAAGTTTTTGTTTTCGAAACTAAACTAAAAAGAAACTATAATTGTTTTAATAAAATACATTGATTAAGAATTTGTTTTATTTATAAATAAACATATTATTTCATTTATTAAAAAAAAAATTTAAAATAAATATAATTAAATAAGTTTTCTAATTTCGCTTGTTAGAGGTGAGTATTCGATTAAACGATCATGAATAACTAAACAGTATGCTGATGTATTATCTGGAATTAGTTTGTTTGCTTCAGTATCAAATTCAATTCGTACATCAATAGGTCCTATTTTAACAGCCTCATTTTGATGTGAAACATCAACAACAATAAGCGGTGCATAAGTCTTATATTCATCAACATTTAATAATGGTTCAGGTTCTCGCATGTAAAAGCTTTGTTGAAATTTTGCATACATATTATATAGAACAGAATACTGACCCATTTCGAAACGATTATTTAAATCATCATATGGATATGACTCTGAGTTTAGATAAACTTTTAAATTAGAGATATTGCAATGATCAAATATATTTCCTTCTTCTTTAATTTTCTGTTTTTGTAAACCAATTATAAGAAATCGTGGTCTTTCGTTTTGTGGAGAAAGCTTTACATTCCATAAAACCTTTGTACTCTTGGGCAAAACAGGATTTACATGACAGTCCCAACTTCTAAACGCAATTGGTATAGAATGTTTGCTGTTGATTATCTTAAACATTTCCAATTTTGCAAAGTCCGATAGTTGAATGTGTGGCATTTTCCATGTTATATCCAGAATTGTTAATTTCAACTGATCAGTTGCATTTGTAGAATAATATGATCTCTCATCGGATGTAGAACGTTGAAGGATAAGCTCATGTTTCGAATTTAATAGTATTTTGTTATAATCTTCAGCAAAACCCAGCAACATTTTCAGAGGTATGCAACAACTAAAATGACCTTTTACTAAAGCGTAAGTTTCAGTAAGAGACCAACCAGCGTTTTTTAATACATCACTTTCAGCCTTATTCAACGATACGAAATTTTTCATGGTGGATGAAATTCCAAGTTTACGTGTACGATCAACTTCAAAACCATTAATTTCGTAACGAATTTCATCAAACAAATATGAAGCAAAGTTGTTTTTTAATTTCACATCTATAGCTGGAACCTCTTTGGTTGCTTCCTTCTTTACTATAAAACCATGAATGTAAATCATACTCTCACTTGGTAAGACGAAGAGATCCTGATTTTGAATTGGTATACGAATCTCATCGTTGTTGTTAAAAGATTTTAGATATGGAGAGTAACTATGATATTCCCTTTTTACAATACTCTCATCATACATAGGTTTTTGAAGAACATTTAGTATTTCATTCATTGTTGAAGATTAAATCCCAACGATTTTAAGTATTCTGTATTAGATGAGGACAACAGTTTTTTATTTTTTATACTTTCTCGAATGTGAGTTGGTGCGGTTGTGAATGGAAATCCTCTCTGCACTATGTTTTTATTGTAAATGATCATTATTCTGGTTTGAAGTGGAGTCTAAGAGTGATTTTTTCTCCTCTAAAATTTATAAGTTCACCGTCTTGATTTAAGATTCTAATCGTTATGTTGTTTATTTGTTGACACTTGACGGGTAAATAAATAACATTTCGAGGTTTTTCGTTTATTTTATATCCTGGAGGAACATCAAGAGGAAATTCATGAATAGTATGATTCGAAGTATTATTAATAAATGAACCGGTTGTTAAGTTGCTTTCAATGCGTATTGTATTAACATTCGTAATATGTGTAGGTAAATCAGATTCAAATAACTTTCTAGTATTCAATGAATTAACATCTACAATCATCACTTCGAAAGATTTATCATTTTTAAGATTTTGATTAGTATTATAATAGTTAGTTGAATTTACTTCTAGTTTTCTTTTACTAAATCCAAGTAACTTTCCTATACTGTTTGGTTGTGAAAAATCTATATCCATAGATGAGGTTATTTCAGTTTTAAGTGTGTTATTATTAGCTTCAATTATTAGGTTAATTGATTCATCGATATCTCTTAAGCTTGAGTTTAGGAAAAAATCAATATCTTCAAGTTCGTATGAACCAACTGGAATAGTAATAACATGATTTCCTATATGAAACAAATTGTTGTAAACATCTACATTGGGTATGGAATTGAATGCTACAAAATCAATAAGTCCACAAACATAATTTGTAGACAGTTCAATTGGAGGAAAATATTCTCCAACCAAAGTTGAAGTGTTTCCGGTTAAAGAGATCGTTATTGACATTACAAGTATTCAGAATGAACTGATGATTGATGTTTATTTTAGTCGATTTAAGTGTTAAATAATAATAATCAAAAATTTCCTTTTTTTTATAATTTTATGTTTTCTTTATTAATATTTGATTTAATAAACTTTCTTAAGAGTATTACATTTTTTCAGCACATATACAATATTTCCTATGATAAGAACAAACATTTATAGATTTATCATTTTTATATAATGTTTTCAAATTTGGACAATTTAGATCATCTAGGTTATAAAAATTAATTTCATCTTTAAAAATATTTTGAATCCACTTAATTTTTTCTAATCCTTTAACATAATAAATAAAATTGTTGTCTTTAACATGTGTAATATAATAGTTCATAATATTTGATAAGGTTGAATCACCATCTTTCCATTTTAATCCATGATGATGATTATAAAGCCAGTCAATTAAAGCTTTTTCTTTTGTTGTCAACGATGAATATGGAAAAGGTGGTTTAATAATAAATGTTTGAACTTGTGAGTCGTCAATTGAAATACTCAGTTCTTTTACAATGAATTTATTGTTGAGATAAAAACCTTGTACGTCTACAACTAAAATTCTCTCCTCCGACATTGTTTAGTAACCGTTGTTTAAAATGTTTCTATTTGATTAAATGGCGTGAGAAAGTTTTAAAAAGTTTCTGTTGCGGTTTTTCCGTTTTATTTTTTTATAAAGCTTCTATTTAATCAAATGTGAAAGAA